>JBBGBA010000042.1:0-337518 GCA_038088335.1 Mesorhabditis sp. LJ9110 | reverse complement strand
AGCCTCCCCGGAACACCCTAGGGAAAAAGGACGAAGGAAATGGAGAATACCCAATACATCAGTATTTTACAATGCGCTAATATGATAAGCCCAGGAGACTATGATCTAAATGCTTGGAGTGATCTCAAAAAGCAAGTTTATGATCTTACCCTTTCGGAAAGAGAACCCATGCTTGTTCCCCCCACCTTGAAGGGCCCCGGGGAATAGTTCTTGATGGGTGAGAGAAGGGCCTAAAAAGAGGAGTCTCTTCTTCTAATGCCTTAAAATATATACGGAACTTTCTCACCTCCTTTGCACCTTCCCCCACCGCTCTCTCCTTTCAACTTCTCAAGGCGGGTCCTTCCGCCCAGGGCCACTGCCAAGAAATTTAATTTTGTCTTCGGAATTTGAGGTCCCATCGAGGTTTGGATGCATCTGAATTAAATTTTGTGCGCTGTAGATTAATGTTTTGATTTTTTATAGTATTTTGGTATGGAAGAAAAAGCCTACCCATCAACCTGATGCTCAAAACATCCCAAAAACCGCTCAATAATGTCGGCCTTTGCGTCGAAGCATGTGAAAAGTTCATCGACACGATCGGTAACCTAAAAAAATGAATTTTTAGATCGAAAAAATTGCGCAATTTAATGCATTTCTTATCGAACTTCCATAAAATAATCAAACCTTGCTAAACCGCTCAAAGCACGGCCGATTACACTCGTTCGCCTGGCGCTTCATCTCCTCTACGCATTCGGCTTGCTCGGCGCAGGAGCACTGGAAAAACGCTTATTGCATCCCTCTCTCTCTCTCTCTTTCTCACCTGTCTAACAGTTCCAAAGCCGGATTGCGCTTTTCGGATGATATCCGCCCCATCGCGTGAGATCTGAAAAAAATTAGTTTTCGCTTTTCTGTGTATTTAGGCATCGATTTTCTTAATGTACATTTAGCTACAAGTTCCACACTGTCAAGCGCAACCTTGTGCCACTTATCAACAGCCTTTTGCGCTCCCGAAAATACCATAGACGCTTGTTGACCGCCCCATTTCCGCCAGCTTATGTCGAAATCGCTCCCGTCTCTCTCTCACTCTCTCGCTCTCTCTCTCTCTCTCTCTCTCTCCTCTCTCTCTCTCTCATCTGTTTTCTATTTTTCGCGGCTTTTTCGGGCGGATCAAAGGCGTCACACCGAGGGCTCTCGCCATCCACCTCGCCATCTCGTCTACCTGCTCCCCATCCTGCGTGTACAGGGCAGAGAAATTGATACGGGGAGCATGAAAAAGTTCCGGCGATCCGGGGGGATATTGACGATTTGTGTTGATGATCCGAGTTTTACCTATTGACGGGATAGTCACCCCGTTGAGACTGGGTACAATGTGTGATTTTTAAAGGACTAATTACAAGGACCCTAATGACAGATTGTTTCGGCTTCAAGAATTTCTTGAGCTTGCCAAGCAAACCTATTTCGCGCATGTCAAGGTGTTTTACAGGAATCATCGTCATCAACGTCCACAAAACAAAAACAAAAAATGCAAGCGCGGCCGCATGGAGTAGTGGAAAACAGCAAGCTTCCAGGTTTCTTTAAAATTCTCAAATCAACACATTCTCGCCAAAATGTCGACATTGCGGAAACGAGTAACGAAGCCAAGAAACGATAAGATCAGCCTCTATGGCGAGCTAGACAATACAGCTACGAGCCACACCTAATTACGTACGAAAACGGCAAAATTTTTAGATTTAGATTTTTTAGATGTGCGAGAGCGTTTTTATCTGTTTTCTAACGTATGCGCCAAAGGGTATTAACAACAACGCATAATAATGCCCTACGCATCATAATTCGAGGAGAAATAATTTTTCCTACGGATTTGGCTTGAATTTTTAGACGCAATAATTTTTCGACAGGCGCTGTGTTGACGTGCTTCTTTTAAAAAGCTTAAAAGGAACTCAGCAGCCAAATTTTGACATTTTTCCATAATCAAAATTTCCACTTCGTAATTGCCATTTACGTAAAGGGACTGAGCAGAAACAGGGACAGAGATGTTCATAGGTGTATACATACAACTGTTCTTGCGCTTTAACCGGAAAATTCCCTTACCGATCCAACCAGCGACTCCGCATCTGCCGCAAGTCCTACAGCCACGAATCCGGCAAAATAAAATAGACGCAGCATTTAGAATCCAGAGATTACGTCAGAATACGGTAGAATACTACGATAGAATACCGTACCCCGGGGGCAACCTCTAGAAAACGCGGCCCAAATACGGCCGGGACAGGAAGAAGAGCACGAGAAGGAGGAGGAGCTTTGGCTGTTTGTGGCAGCTGAGCCCCGGCAAAAGTAGGTGGTGGAGGTGAATCCGCAGTGGGCAGGCAGGGGTGGCGAATTGAGGAGGAGCTCGAGAAGAACTGTCGCCAAAGAACGTCAAGAGTTGTGGGATGGAAAAATCCCGACCGGGCCCGGGCAGAAATGGGAGAAAATCCCCCGGCCGCCCCTGCACAATTTGTCCGGCGCGCAAGACACGAAAAAAGATACGAAATCGCCAAACCTCGTTTGATGCGTCATTTGGAGTGTCGAGTCGTGTGTCCGTTGTTCGATCCGGAGGGGAGCAAGAGCGGAGCAAGAGGGTGATACTCTCTGTTTTGTGACCGCAAAGAGGAGCGTCGCGTAATTTGGGGGTATTTTTAGGGGAACGCGCGTGATTTTAGACGCCCCCACATAGGATGGTTAGAGGCTGGTAAACTTTTTGTTGTATTGGGGAAACCTGGTCAATTATTTGGGAAAAACCGGAAATACGGAAAAATTTGAGTAACTGGACAAATTCAGCTCGAGTTCGTAATCGATTCAGCAAGATCGCAGAATCGATTGCGAAATGGAATGCCGACATCGAGAATACCGACAGTCAAAACGCCGACAGTTAAAATGCCGACATCCAATTTCAGCATAAAAAATGCCTACAATTTCCAAAATACCGACAATAAAAATACCGACCATCCGACAATTTAGATCACGACATTTCCGGGGGCGACACAGAAATACCGACAGCCAAAATGCCGAAATGTCAAATGCCGACACATAATTCCAAAGCGTCTGGGCCGGCATTTTAGCTAGATGGGATTTTAATTGTTGGTATTTTGCCTTTTTCGAATCCCGCCGTTTTGGCTGCCGGGCTTTTCAGCGTCGGTATTTCTGCGGCAAGCCCTTTACAACTGTAATAATCGACTACAGTGCAGCATCGAAACTATCAAAACTCCCTCACTATCTCTCTCTCTCTCTCTCTCTCTCTCCTTTTCTCTCTCTCTCTCTCCTCTCTCTGTCTATCCGGACAAAATTTGTAACCAGTTGGATGCAGAAAGACCCAGAGATAACGATTCGAGTTCCCTGGTACACCAAAAAACGCCCAAAGTGACGGTTCAGTCGCTAATGTGCTCCAATTTGGCGTATATGTGGACTTTCGTGCTAAACCGTGCACCCACACACCCGAATCGTCCTTGAAACGGCTAAAACACAAATCACAGTTGGAAACCAGCGTAGGTTGTTGGGTTGAGAGATCCGCAAGGATAGGATGATCAACATTTGCTTGTTGTCGCACCCATCTGATTCATTGTAGCATGTAGTCTGTAGTCTGTAGTCGATGGTTTTTTCTAAAAATCGGGGCGGGGAAGCAGAGCGACAGAGCCTCAGCGCATACGTTAGCGCGGTGTGTAGCAGCACATTGTACTGCGTAACGCCTGGCGTGACCTAATGACATTATGACGTGTGATGATATACGGTTACGCATTTCTACCGTAACCTAGTGTAGCGGAGCGTATCGCATCATACCGTAGCGTATCGTATTATCGTATCGCTTCGTGGGGTGGGTCAAAGGGTCGCGTCACATCGTCTTTCATCGTATCGTAGCGTATCGTAGTGTATCGTAGGGTATTGTAACGTATCGTGGCGCTTCGTAGCGTATCGTAGCGTACGCCAATAACAAAATTTAACCTCCAAGTTCCTTTAACGTTCAAATAAAAGTTTTGTTATTGTCATTTCAGAGATCATTTCTCACATTGCGCGATCGGCACGTCACACCAAACTTCCTGCGGCCTAAAAAGGAGTCCAGCGGAACTCTACTCCCCCGCCGTTCGAACAACAAAATCACCGATCACTGGCCTTTTTAGGTGGTGGAAATTGGGGTAAACAAGATGCTGACCGAGGCACTGGCTGGAAGATACAAATTGATGATCGACGGATGTTTATGCCGAGAAATCGCCCCCGACCCCCGATAGATATCATTCCGATCCGCCACTTTGTACGCCGGCCGTCCATTTGTGATATTGTCTACACTTCAGTCTGCACCGTTTTTCGTCTTGATTTTCAAGCTACAAAGCTAAAATTTATAGCTTGAAATAGATGTATTTTGATTAAATCCGGTTTTTTTCAACTGTTTTTCAACGACATTTCGAAAGACTACACACTACAACTTCAGTACCCTTTTTTGAAAACCTCCTCCAAACATCGGGAATGGCAGTAAATTGACGAAATCCCGATTTACGGACACATGTCAAAATCAATTATGCACTCCACTATACAACTTGATTACGTTTGCGACAGTGGTAAAAGTGCGGTTGCTGCGATGAACTGGTACATCTCAATTGTCTCCTGACCGTCAATCATCATCGTTAACGAAAGAAAAGGGGAAATTAATCCCGATTAACAAAAAGTAGGTAACTGTTTCGAAATTTGTAGTGCGTATCAAGTAGGTGTAATGAGTGCAACTTCAAAGATTTAAACGTCTGTTATTTTCAAACCACTACAAAAAGCAATTATGGGAATCAAAAAATGTTCTCTCTTTCAAAAATGCAAGGTTGTTAAAAATACCAACATAAAACTTTACACATACACTCTACATACTCTACATACAAACATACAGACTTAAAACACAAACATACATATCGACAATCGTCCAGATATCAATTTTTTCATGAAATACAGAATATTTCGATGTTCTTCTCTTTTGAAACCTCCTACAAAGGCATGTGTTTTCCTAGGACACCTTGCTCAGCCGTGACTTTTGTATCGGCATCCCACTAAACCACACTATCTTTTCAACATTTCCTTTCGAAATTGTTTTAATATTAATTTCAGCACTAGAATATTACAAAGTAATTGGTTTTGGGTTAAAAAAGAGGATGCGCTTTCGTGTTTGAATTGGATTCGAGCTAGGAAAAGCCTATCTTTCCACCCCTTCTTGATTTTTCAAAATAAGCATATTTGAGAGTTCCTGAGATATTTTTGAGTGGAATAAAAGAACGAGGCTAGCAGGCCTAGCGTTTTTTATTTATTGCTCCTAGCGCATTTTCAAAAATCGTGGTGACCCAAATTCTCAAAGCCATTTTGGAAAAACGCGAAATTCTCGAAAAGATTCGCATCATTTTTAGGTATAAAGATTAATTTTGTTGCAAGGTTAGAATGATGATAAAACCGTCCATTTTTTAATCCTCTCCGGACTTTGGATGAGAATAGACAGAAAAATCAGAGGTCACGTGTTCAATTCCCACCTCGGCTTTTTCGCCATCCTCGCCCTGTCGTTCTGTCTTGCTGTCATTGTGTGTCGTCTTGCTGCTGCGGTCTGATAAGATATAAGACGCTCATTTTGAGCCCCCAAGGCCCTTTTTGCCCTAATTCCCCCTTGATCCTGTTTCACTCATTCTCAGACACGTTTATTACCTATCGAACTAAATACAGAAATTTTCGGAAATTTGGAAGTTATGTCGATTAAAATTTAACTTTTGCCGTTTTAAAAATTGATTTTTAGCCGATTTCTGCCTCTTTCTTAGGCTTGGCTTTGGCTTAGCTTAGTTCGGCTTACTTTGGGCTTATTGGTTTGTTTTAAAGCATGCACAAATATAATAACTTCCTATTGACGCAAAATGATTTTCTATGCTTTTTAGGACCGGTGCATTAATAGACGTGAAAATTTTATCCTCGAAATCAAAAAACACTGCAGAAAAATCAAGGTTGTTTACCATTCAAAATGTAGCAACTTTTTTTCTTTTCCCTACACTTCTCTCTCGTTCTCACTCTATAGCT
Source organism: Mesorhabditis sp. LJ9110 (assembly GCA_038088335.1). NCBI lineage: Eukaryota > Metazoa > Nematoda > Chromadorea > Rhabditida > Rhabditidae > Mesorhabditis > Mesorhabditis sp. LJ9110. The sequence goes on along the minus strand of JBBGBA010000042.1, from coordinate 331,479 downwards.
CCTCTCTCTCTCTCTCGCTCTCTCTCGCTCTCTCTCGCTCTTTCTCGCATTTTGCTGTTTAATGTTCCTCGAACGTCAACAACAATTCCGGTTATTTTTTGGGAGGTCCGTTCTCCGGTAAAGAGGGCGTATTGCCAGGTTTCATTACCAAGGTTGATCGTTTTGCTTTCCAACTGACCATATATTTTCTTTTTAATTGTTAATTTTAATTCATATAACAATGATCAAAAGAAGTATCATGCTAGATACTTTTTGGCCGTAAAACGTGACTAAAAATTCGGCACCGGGAAGCCCTGCGTGACCTCGCCAGGGAAATCGGATTATTTTCTCCTTTTTTTATAGAATACTCCCAATCACATTTTCATTGATGGCTCTGGTTCTTCTTTTGAGCTAAATTTCTTAATAATGTTTTATGCAAAACCTCGTTCGATTTAGAAAATGGTTCTACTACCTCCTAAGAAGAGACATACGAAGAAGGGATCGGAGAGCAGCTCGCACGATTCGGGTAAGAAAAATGCGAGTCCTCTCTCTCGCTCTCTCTCTCCTCTCTCTCTCTCTCTCTCTCTCGTTCTCTCTTTCTCTCTTTCTCTCTCTCTCGCGCTTTTAATCTTTAACTACTTTCAGGCCAAGACAGCCCCTCAAACCACAAAAACCGGGATCATCGTCGCGGATCTGTGGAAGTAGACGAGCCAGAAAACTACGATCGAGATGCCCTCGTTTTTTACGTGAACGGAAGAAGGGTCGTGGATGGAGAAGTCGATCCGAGGACTACGCTTGTGAACTATTTACGCGATCATTGTAAGTGGTAATGGGCTAAATTCTGCATCCCACTGTCTCTCTCAATCACTCTATCGTCTCTCGTGCTCTCTCTTTTTCCCCTCTAGGTTTCTCTGTCTGTTTCACTCTCTCTCTCTCTCTCTCTCTCTCTCTCTCTCTCTCTCTTTCTCTCTCTCTCTCGCTGAAACTTCGCAAATTCTTCGCTGTCAGCTTCCCTTTAAAGCCAAAAACAACAATTTTCTGGGCAAATTCCAATTTCACCCATTTCGAAAAACGCCATCAAAGCATTTCAAGGCTTTCCGAATTTTAATGCTGCCCTAATCGGATCGGGTGGGAGAGGAACTCGGACTCATTTTATCTTGATAAGGGGCCCCCTAAAAGGGCTGTAAACACTTTCGGAACACTATGTAGACATCGGGCACCGCAAAAAATCAAGAGTTCAGACTCCAAAAAAGCGGTGAACCACGTGGGGCTGGCTAGCAGAGATAATTTGGGAATTTGGCGAAACGGTGGCTCTCTCTGGCTCTCTCTATCATCGTTTCATAATCCCGACAGAAAGAATCCCGGCACGCAAAATACCGACAGCCGAAAACCTGACACCGAAAACATCAAAACAACAGCGAAAATCCCGACGCCAAATCCCTGACAGCCAAAAATGCCGATACAACATTGAACCTATTTTGCATGTCGGCATTTTGTCCGCCGTCATTTGGCTGTCGGTATTTTGGCTTGAAGATGGATTACGGTGTTTTGGCTTTCGAAATTTTTTGTCGGTATTTTGGCTGTCGTACTTCTGGCGGTTGCTCCCCTCTAACCAATTCTTATCAGAACGTCGATTTTCGAAATTTTGCAATTACTAGAAAATTTCGACATCAGGAAATTTCGAAATACCGAACTTTAGAAATGGTAAATTTGGCTATTTTGACACTGATTTGTTTTCCATTTCTATACTTTTAGTACGCCTAACCGGCACGAAAATCGGCTGCAACGAGGGCGGATGTGGCGCGTGCACGGTGATGATTTCGGAGGTTGATCCGAGATCTGGAGAGATACGGTAGCACTGGGCTACGATAGATTAAAGCCGATTTTAGCCACTTCTCAGCAAATTCCTGCCTAATGCCAGTCTGCGGAGTTTTTGGGAAAGCTGTAACTACTTGCGAAGGAATCCAAGGGGCCGAGGGACGACTGCATCCCGTCCAGGAGCGGTTGAGCAAGTACGTACATAGGTGCAACGTGGAATTAAAGGGTTCTAATTTCAAAACTATTTTCAAAGAAGCTATTTTTGAAATCATCAATTTATCACTTTTATGTGCATTTTAAAGGTTTTAATAGACTATAAAATTATTTATTGGGGCTCAAAACCTATTTTTATTGAATAGAAATTAGTAGAAACAATCCGAAAAGTAAAAATTATCAAAATCTTGTTTTTTAGATGCCACGGCTCCCAGTGTGGCTACTGTACCCCGGGCTTCATCATGGCCATGTACAGCCTGCTGCGAAACAACCCGAAACCGTCGAGGGAAGATGTGGATCTGGCCATTCAAGGTTACCTGATTTTTGAGCAGATACTTTGTTTTAAAGCCAAAACCAAATTTTTTCGAAGAATACCAGATTTATCGATTTCACAAGAATTAAGGAATTTTGTTCGAAGAAAACGGTTTTTTTTTCAGGAAACTTGTGCCGCTGCACCGGTTATCGCCCAATCCTGGAGGCGTTCTACAGTTTTGCTGATGAGAATGGGGATGTAAAAGTACGGATTTTTTCCCTCTCTGCCTTTCTCTCTCTCTCTCTCTCTGGCACTCACTCGCTCTCTCTCTCTTTCTTTCTGTCTCTCGCCGCTTCGAAACTAAAGCAAAAAAAGAAGTTTTAGATCACCGAATCCGGATGCGCTATGGGAGATCAGTGCTGCAAGAAAGGCGGAGATGGATGTGGAGGTGATCGAAAAACGGTAAGATTACTGTAAAAGTACTATTAGTTAATGCAATACCTTTTTTTGAATTTTCACGTATTTTTGCTTCTTCCAGTTCATCAAACTTTCCGACCTGTCGACCTGCGCCAAGTTCGACCCCAGCCAAGAGCTGATCTTCCCGCCAGAGCTCAAGGTTCGTATTAGAAGAAAGAGAGAGAGAGACAGTGAGAGAGATATGATCATAATTTTTCTAGCTGAAAAACTTCCACCAACAATCCCTCCTCCTCGACCACAACGGCCACCGCTGGTTCCAGCCAACTGCTTACGACATGTTATTGGCACTCAAGAGGTTGAGCTTGAATCGTTCCCTCCTATCCTACTCTGTCCGTCCCTCTCTGTCTCTCTCTCTCTCTCTTTCTCTCTCTCTCTCTCTCTCTCTCTCGTTCTCTCCCACTCTCTCGCTGGTCGAAACCACTTTTTTTTCAGAAAACACCCACACGCCCGTGTCATTTCCGGGAATTCAGAATTAGCGGTGGAGCTGAAATTCCGCTTCATCCCACTGGACATTGTCATCAATCCGAGACAGGTAGGGAAATTTAGTGATACACACAGCGAGAGAGAGACAGAATAACGAGGGACAGCAATTTCCAGGTCCCTGAGCTGCACGAGCATCGCCTAACGGAATTCGGAGCATACCTCGGCACTGGCCTATCTTTGACTCAGATGGAAGATGCGCTTCGGGCTTATTCAAAGGAGCTACCAGGTGAGAGAAGTAAAACGCATTAATAGCTAAGGGATTAAAGGATTTTTCAGCGCTTAATACTTGGTTGTGTCGCAGGTGTTAGGGCAAGCTAGCCGAGATTATTGAAGAACTCAACTACAGATTGTCCATTTTGCTATGCATTTTTCAGAATCGAAATGCCGAGTATTCAAGGCGGTCAACGACATGCTGCACTGGTTCGCCGGACGACATGTCAGGAATGTGGCGGTGAGTGGTACGAAAATCAATGCGAGGCAGGCTAGCGACGAGCATTTGGGAAACCGGTAGAAGGCAGGCTAGCAGAGATTCTTTGCCTAGAAAGGAGCACGAGATAGACATAAAGGGCACGCTAGCACAGATCATTGGAAAACGGTGAATGGCAGGCTAGCAGAGACGATTTTATGATCATTAAAATTTAGCGGCAGTTAGCAGGGATTTTTCACGAATCAGAGGAGGGCGTGCTAGCAGAGATCCTTGAGGAAATTGCAAAGCAGCTGATCTTGAGCTCCGTTTTCCAGAGTGTCGCCGGAAACATCGCCACCGGGATCTGAATTGATGGCCTCCAGGTCCCAAGTCGTGCTCGAATCGGAGGAACGCGGGATCCGAACCCTGCCTATCGACGAAAAATTCTTCATCGGATACCGTAAGACGGTGATTCAGGGCGATGAAGTGGTGAAGGCGGTTATTGTGCCATTTTCTGATGAGGTACGTCAAGAAAGAGAGAGAGAGAGAGAGAGAGGGAGAGAGAGAGAGAGAGTGAGAGCGCGCGGGAGAGAGTGAGAGACAGAGCGACAACTAAGGCCCAAGTTTCTCCGCTTCAGAATGAGCACTTTTATGCCTACAAACTTGCTCAACGACGAGAAGACGATATTGCCATCGTCACGGGCGCGTTCAGGTGAGTTACAGTAACCTTTTAAAGGAACTGGAAGGTAACATTTACGGTCAGTTTTTAGAGCAAAAGTTAACCCGGCTACGCATGTTGTCGAAGATATTGGAATCTCCTACGGTGGAATGGATATTTTCACGAAATTGGCGCTAAAGACGATGGCGCATTTGAAGGGAAAGTGAGTGCAGAGAGAGAGAGAGGGAGAGAGAGAGAGAGAAAGAGAAAGAAAGAAAGAAAAGAGACTCATCTAGAAATTTTAGAAAATGGAATAAAGCACTGCTGGACGAAGGCATCGACTCGATTTCCAAGGAATTCGCGCTGAAACCCGATGTCCCGGGTGGAATGCCGAGGTAAGTGGAGTTAACGTATACTTTCATTTTTTTCGTGACTCGACGTTAAAATTAATGTTTTTTTTAGATTCCGACAAGCCTTGACCCTCTCATTCTTCCTCAAATTTTTCCTACAAGTCGCCAAGAATTTGGAGGTACGTCTCTACCGGCTTTCTCTCGCTTTCTAGCTCTCGCCCTCTCTCGCCCTCCAAAACCCTAGTTTGCAGATTGACGTCGAGCACGCAGATCAAAAAACCCTCATCGGCGACACGATCAGCCAATCCCTGGAAGCTACGCAGTTATATCAAGTCCGTAAATTCCAGGTTACGGCATAATGGATGCTTTTAGGAAGTACCAGAGGGTCAACCCGTCCATGACCCAGTTGGACGGCCGATTCAACATGTCAGCGGTGAAAAGCATACCACTGGAGAAGCCATGTACACCACTGATGTTAATATTGCGGGTAAGTGGAGCTCTCTCGCCCTACCCCTCTCTCTCTCTCTCTCTCGCTTCAAAAAATTTATTTCAGGACTTCTGCACGCTGCCCTCGTCTTGGGCCCAATCGCCCACGGTACCATCGATAGTGTGGATGCTACAAAAGTGAGTTTTTTGATCTTTTTTGTCGCTCTCCACACCCTTAGGGGCTTGACTTGCTTGCCCCTTAAAACCTAAAAATCTATAGCCGATTAAACGTAATTCATGCTTTTTAAGGCTCTCGAAATCGATGGTGTCGTCGCCTATTTCGACCATTCCGACCTGCCGACCGACAGATTAATGGGGCACCACGATGATACGCTGGTATTCGCTAAAGACGAGGTATGCAGGCACTATGTGTTTTGGCGACTTTTAAAGCTGGAAGAAATTGTGTTGACTGGAAAAGAATTACCTCAGCCATTAAAAACACCTTAGGTAACCTACCACTGCCAACCGATCGGTATCATTGTCGCTCACGATCACGAAACCGCACGCCGAGGAGCCAACGCCGTCAAAGTACAATGTACAGCTGGGAAGCCTATCGTTACTGTTGAGGTAAGGTAAGGTGGCGTAATTTACATACGCCATGGTCACGAGGTTACTGTAGTACTGTAGTACTGTAGTCGTAATACTGACGCCAGATCTGAAACCTGCACCAATTTTTGATCATTCTATACTTTTTAATTATGAAAATTTATCAGCGAGATCGATTGATTGCATACGTCACCTTTCATGGCATTACGGCCTCTAATCGCCGCACACTCAAAATGCCTTTTTCGCCCCAAGTCGATTTCGGTTTTACTCAAATATTCGACGTTTTTTCGCCACAAAATGACTTTTCTGGGACCTCACAGGGGCGACCCTTTCCTCTTTTGACCAGTGGGTTCAATCCCCGCATGCGCGAATTTTGACTTCCGAGTAGAGTGCGGCTTATTCAAACCGGGTTTGAATAAGATTTCCGTTATTCAAATCAAACCGGTTTGATTTGAATGATCCTTATTAAACAAACCCGTTTGAATAAGGATTCCCAACTCAAACCAAACCAAACCGGTTTGAATAATTTGAACAAGGTTTGAATAAGACCATCTCCAAACAGTCTGTTTTGGGGTTATTTTTCACTCAGGTTTTGTGAATTCACTTTAGGGTGGTTCAGCAGCATTCCTGCCAGGTTTTTGGGGTTAGCGGATCATCTCGAGACCTTTTTCTTTCAGCGCTGCCAAGGTTATCCCGACCATTTGGATGCTTGTGAAAGGTTGTGAATGCCAGCCTATCGTTGAAAAAGTGCGTAGACCCCGTAAATTTCATCATTATATTGATCACACAAGGTTTTAGAAGGGATGCCTCGAAAACTTAGCCGATTAGCATCCATCCAATCGATTAACATGCTGATTTGCCTGTTGTTCAAACCAATTCAAACCAACTCAAACCTGGCCGGTTTGGTTTGAATAACGGATCCTTATTCAAACCAAACCGGTTTGATTTGAAAAGAAGATTCTTATTCAAACCGCCCTTATTCAAATCAAACCGGTTTGAGTCGCAATTTGATTTGAATAAGCCGCACTCTACTTCCGAGCCCCTTTAAAGGGATGCCCAACCTTTTCGGCGCTCAAAAAGCATAAAACCATGCCGCGGGCGGGGGTCGAACCCGGGACCCGCGTTTTGTAGGCCAGGATGCTATCCATTGGGCCATAGTGGCAAGCCATTGGGTGGGATGGGGACGCCACAAGAGGGGGTGTCCGAATTTTGTGCGGCACGGGCGCCTCATTGCCACACAAAATTCCCGCGTCATTTGTACTACCCGGAATACATAACTATATATTTGCCACCAAAACCTTGGGTATCCCTTTAATAGGTCCCTATCCATTTACAGGAAGCAATAGAAGCAAACAGCTGGACCGGCGAGCCCTTCCAACTTCACTCCCAGTTGAGTGAGGGCAAACCGGAGTGGAAAATGAATGACTGGTGGGTTGATTGACTTCAATGGCCCTTTAAAAAACGGTTTCCAGGACCCAATACAAACGAATTGTCGAAGGAACCATTAAAATGGGCGGCCAGGAGCATTTCTACTTCGAGACGCATAACTGCATAGCGATTCCGAATGAGGATCGGGGGATTGATATGATTGTCAGCACGCAGGGTGTCAATGATGTTCAGGTTGGAAGTTGGAATTTCTCGAATCATCTATGTTCCCTCTCCCCTCCTTTCCCCTCTCGCCCTCCCCTCGCCCCCTCTTCGATCTTCTCTTGTTTTGTCGCCTTCACTCACTCCATTTCCTCTCTTCTCTCTCTTTCTTTCTCTCTCTCCTCGTTCAACCCTAAAACGATTTTCAGATTGAAGGAAAACTGCTGGATTACGAAGTGACCGCATTTTTTTTTTTTTTTTTTTTTTTTTTTTTTTTTTTTTTTTTTTTTTTTTTTCTTTCTAATATCACTCTTTTTTAGCACGAGCAATGGTCCACATCGACAATGTGTACAAATTCGGGAACGCGCATATTTATGGCAGAATTTCCCCCCCCCCCCCCCCCCCCCCCCCCCCCCCCCCCCCCCCCCCCCCCCCCCCCCCCCCCCCCCCCCCCCCCCCCCCCCCCCCCCCCCCCCCCCCCCCCCCCCCCCCCCCCCCCGGGGGGGGGGGGGGGGGGGGGGGGGGGGGGGGGGGGGGGGGGGGGGGGGGGGGGGGGGGAATGCAGAGAATTCAGCAGATACGACGAGCGAAAACGGATGGTTGCGGAATTCAACAAGTGTGTTTTTGGAATGTTCAACTTGCAGCAAATGTGACAGACGCAGTTGGCATCGATCAAAAATTTCTATATTTTTTACTTATACTTGTTGCACTGTAGAGGAAATTTTTTTCAGGCAAAATCGCTTCCGGAAGCGCGGCATCTACGTGATGCCCACCAAGTTTGGCATCGGTTTTGGGATCAAGTCGATGAACCAGGTAAGAGAGAGAGAGAGAGCGAGCGAGACAGAGCGAGAGGGAGAGGGAGAGAGAGAGAGAGAGAGAGAGAGAGAGAGAGAGAGAGAGAGAGAGGTTTTGGGATCAAGTCATGGACCAGGTAAGAGAGAGAGAGAGAGAGAGAGCGAGCGAGAGAGAGCGAGAGGGGAGAGAGAGAGAGAGAGAGAGAGAGAGAGAGAGAGAGAGAGAGGTTTTGGGATCAAATCTATGGACCAGGTAAGAGAGAGAGAGAGAGAGAGAGAGAGAGAGAGAGAGCGCGAGAGAGAGAGAGAGCGAGAGAAAGAGAGCGAGAGAGAGAGAGGAGAGAAAGAGCTGGCTAGTTCTGCGTTTGTGAACAAACCACATTTCCAGGCGTCCGCGCTCGTCCTCGTGTACACTGATGGGTCGGTGCTGATCTCGCATGGCGGTATGGAGATGGGCCAGGGGTTGCACACAAAAATTTTGCAGGTATTTTATATATTTTGGAATTTTTTACCATGTATTTAGATCGCGGCCAGGTGTCTGGACATCCCAATCGATTTAATTCACATCGAGGACACGGCCACGGATAAGGTATGGTAGTTTTGGTCAACGCAATAGGCTAAAATAATATGAATAATCAAGAATTCATCAAATAATCGGACATTTTGCATATCTGTTCAGTTTGTCTTTCCGTTCTATCTTTTCACTTCTTTCTCACTCTCTTTCCCTCCTTTATTTCGATATAATTTCAGGTCCCGAACGCCTCCCCGACAGCGGCCAGTGTTGGCTCGGATCTGTGCGGAGTTGCAGTCCAAAACGCTTGCGACCAGTTGACGGAACGGCTAAAGCCCTACAAGGAGAAGCTGTCCGACAAAACATGGAAAGAATGGGTGGCAGCGGCGTATATGGATCGAGTGTCGCTGTCGGCATCTGGGTTTGGGATGTGGGTTTTGAGAAAAATGATCAACTAAAAAACTTGGTGCTGGAGAGAGAGAGAGAGAGAGAGGGAGGAGAGAGAGAGAGAGAGAGAGAGAGAGAGAGAGAGAGCTCAGGCCGTGAGAGAGAGTGAGCGAGGAGATGGTGAGCGAGAGTGCGAGAGAGTGAGAGACAGGGTGGGTGCGAGCGAGAGGAGCGAGTGAGAGGAGCCAGAGAGAGAGAGAGAGAGAGAGAGAGAGAGAGAGAGAGAGAGAGAGAGAGCGCGCGCGCGAGACAGACCAATTCCAGAATCCACAACGAGCCGGTCGACTTTTTTAACGGAAAGGGAGCTGAATTATTTGGATACTGTGTCTACGGGACGGCTTGTTGCGAGGTGGAAGTGGATTGTTTGACTGGAGATCACAGGGTAGGTGAAGAATTTTTATTTAAAGGGACTGAGAAGGCAGTGGAAAAACGGGCGTTTACCGGGTAGAAACCTGCATAATTACTTTTAGCTCCTCTCTACGCACATCGTAATGGACATTGGAGACTCGCTAAATCCTGCTATTGACATCGGCCAAATCGAAGGAGCATTTATCCAGGGCTACGGATTGTTCACGATGGAAGAGATCCGGGTTCGACCAAATGGAATGAGATTGACAAGAGGTAAAACCCGGAAATTCTAATTTCTGGAGTTAGGCAGGCTAGCAGAGGTTCCTGGCGAATGCTAAGACTGACTTTAAGAGCTCCAAAAAATTTCGGCTTGATTCCCAGCGCAGGGCAGTTTTCAGGGCCATTGAAAACGTAACTGCCCGTTTTCAGGCCCCGGAAACTACAAAATCCCGTCGGCCGATGACGTGCCTAGGGACTTCCACGTGGCCCTTCTGAAGGGCTCCTCCAATCCGTCGGCCATTTTCGCCAGCAAAGCCGTGGGAGAGCCGCCGCTATTCCTGGGAGCTACCGTATTCTTCGCCGTTCGGGAGGCCATCCGAGCGTATCGCCTTCAAAATGTACGTCAAAAATTCGCAATCCAGTCCGATTTCCGAACAAATCAAAATCAAAAAATATCGGCCAAATCGGCAAAAACGCGATTTTTAGCATTTTTCAAAATTTTTAGTTTTTCACCTTTAAAACTCCTAGTTTTTTATTTCAATCCATAATTCACTTTAAGCCTTTGGCAATATATATTTCAATTTTAGGGCAAAAATGACTACTTCCGCTTCGACTCCCCGGCCACACCTGAGGCCATTAGAATGGCGTGCGAGGACGAATATCTGGAAAAGGTATCAAAGTTCCGAATCTTACTAGTTACGCGCTTTTCGGGTCAACTTATTTTTGAAGGTTTCAATTTGAAAACAGTTGCCGAATTTCAGATCCCCTCCCTTCCGGAAGCCGGCACCTTCACCCCATGGACCGTTCCCCTCTAAACTGTCGGATAGTGGCAGAGCTTGCTATTTATTTGAATAAAGAATTCTATGCTAGAAAATGAGCATTTCTGCTAGAAAATTATAGATTAAATAGCACAAATCGGGTTATGGTACTTTTTTTACGAGTAAAATCAGAAAACGAGAGAAAGCGAGTGAGAGAGAGAGCGAATAGGAGAGACAGAGGGACAGAAAGAAAGAGAGAGCGTGAGAGAATGCTAGACAGAGAGGGAGAGAGACAACGAGTGAGAGAGACAAACCATTTCATAGTGTTTAGATTATTTATCTGCACTTTTAAAGCCATATTCGATAAGCTCAAAACGTCAAATATCTAAAACAAGGTAAGGGTCGGATGTTGCCATCCTTTTTCCAACGCTTCCTTTGGGAAATCAATGTACAGCGGATCGTCGCGTAGTCCCCAAAGAGTACGGGCTGAATAATGTTGCTGAAAAATGTATAGCTCTCGCTCTCTCTCACTCTCTCTCGCTCTCTCTCTCTCTTTCTCTCTCTTTCGTTCTCTCTCTCTCTCTCTCTCTCTCGTTCTCTCCCGCTCTTTCTATCTCTAGCTCGCTCTCTCGTACCATTCCTTCTAAAATCCCTCCTCTCAGTCACTCCCTCATCATCAATCTCGACGTAATTCCACCGGCTTGTATCGAGCGGTTCGGTTGCGGGTGGTACCCTAAAAAGTGTCCTGCTACCGTAGCCAAGCTGAATCGAAGGCATGCTAGCATAGGCTGCTGAGGAAGGTAAAATATTTTAACTCACCCCCTCACAAAATCCGTCCACAACCTGGCCATCTCCCGGCCGGCCATCCCTCCTTTTCTTCCAAATAATAGAGATAGATCATCGCCATGCAGGACAGCTAGAAATGGGTGGATTACGGTAGGTAAATTGGGGTTTTTGAGCGACTTTAAATATCAACCGTAACACCTGAAAAGCAAAAAAGAACCGAAAAAAACGGAATTCGGGAGGCGAAGTTTTCAATTTTTGCTCAAAATTCCGCTACTTCCACTTTTTACGGCCATAAAATAAGCTGTCGCTCTGGGACCCACGTTTATAACCGTCAATAAGAAATGAAGAAGCCGGCTGCGTGAATTCGTAGAGGTACACATTGGCGCCAAGTTTTTGATAGTAGAGGGCTTCTCGTATGGCCCTTGAGGCAAAGAAGGCGTCTGTCAATACCTAAAAATTCCGTAAATTTGATTATCAACCCTAAAGGCGCCAGGAAGCGCCAGAAACTACCCCTCTCCACTAGGTCTCGGCAGCCACGTCCAAACTTACTGCAAACAATCGGAAAGAGGTTAGAAAATCTCTGGTTTGTGCTAATTTGCCTGGTGGTTTTCTGTCGAGACCTAGTGGACCCATGGGTAGATTTTGGGCTTCCTAGTCCCTTTAAAGGGGCAGTGACGGCAAAAAAAAGCTTACATCAATCGTTGTCTCCACCCAAGAAGACACATTTGGATTCATCGCCGAGAATCCATACCCATCGACCATTTTCCGCATTTTTGAGGTGATTTCAGGTCTCGGGAAGGCGAAAGCGAGGATCTAGAAAGCACATTAATGAGATATTGCCATATTAGGGTACTGTAGATATTACTGTCGGGTACGGTAGCTTTAAGACAAACGGTAAAAAATCAGAATTTTGCTATTTATTAGCAAAATTTGTCCTGTTTTTCATGATTCTAATCTCAAAAATATTTCTAGCCTTTTCCAGGAACCATGGTAATATCACTACTTCGACACAATCTTGGCTCACCTTGGACACGAATTTCACCACCATCCGCCAGTTGTAGATGGCGGGGTCGAGGGCTTTCACGCCGTCCAGCATTAGCTTCAGCTCTAGAATCGATTTTTCGAGGTGTTTTTGTTAGCTTGCAGTTTACCAAAAGCCGCCCACTCGTCCCGGGTAACACCGAGGAACACTTCTAACGGCCTCGAAGAATTCAGGCTCGCGTTGAAGTTCTCGGCCATCACCTTGGGGATGTCTTTGAACAGCTCGCCGTCGACGACCAACGGCCAGCCGAGGAAGTTTTTCTGAGATAAAAATTACTTTTGAAAAATCTTGTAACAAAATTGATAGAAAATAGTAGTGATCGCTACAACTACAGTACCTGATCAAAATGTTCCAGGACGTCATCAATCTCCCTGTATTCCATGTAGCTCTCCACCTCCTCCAGCTCGGATTTTGTAAGGTTTTTCGCATGAATATCCGTGTAGGTGGCCTAAAAACGTAGTATCTCTGGGTAGTTTCAAGTTTTAATTGTGCCATCTTACGGTAGTCCAAATCAATAATTAAATTTAGACTTTAACGGTCCTTTAAAAAGCCGCGATGCTCTTAAAACTAAGAATTTTCTATATTTTTGCGTTTTTCGGGCTTTTCCTTTCCGCGCTCGCCAGATTACGATAGATACATTTATTATTTATTTATTTATGAGATATTTTTATACCTACCGATTTGATCAATTTCGCCGAAACGTCGCGATAGCCCCACGATCCGTCGAATGCCGATTCTGACGTACCACTGGCCAGAATAAGCCGTGAGATGAGGCCTGAAATGGCAATTTTTTTTGATATGTTCTGGATTCGTGTAGTTTCTCGGTTTTGGTTTTTTTGCTTACCATCAGCCTTGCCGCTCAAATACAAGCAACTGGCGATCGAGGCGCCGGCAGAATGCCCTGCTACCGTAATCGCATCCGGATCACCGCCGAAACTAAAAGACAAATAATAAGATGCAAAAGAGGGAGAGAGAGAGAGAGAGAGAGAGAGAGAGAAAAGAGACAAAGAGAGGGTGAGATAGGGAGAGGGAGGGACGGAGAGGCTACCTCTCAATGTTCTTCTTCAGCCAGTTTAACGCCAGCAATACGTCATGAGCCCCAACGTTCGCATCGAAATTTGTTGTATTTTGGAAGTCATCGGGAAGTAGATTCTTAACGTTCAGGAATCCTGAAATTCAGTATTACGGTTCACTTTGCTGCTCGATACCTAAGAATCCAAGTCGATACTGTACAGTGACGACGATGATGCCTCTGGAGACAAATCTGGAAGGGACGTTGAGAACGAGAACGAGAAAGAAAGCGAGAGAGTGAGAGTGGGAGAGATACAGAGGTACTAAGAGATAGTCCATTTCTAACCTCTCGATGACGACTTCTGGGTCCAAATTCCCATTTCCGGTCTGCAACTGGCCACCGTGGATCCAGAATAGAACTGGCACGATGCCGGGAACATCCTGGAATCTAGCGGTTTTGGCATCTTGAATGACATTCGGACCCTATAGGCGAGAGGGAGAGAGAGAGAGCGGGAGTGAGTGAGAGAGAGATAGTATGAGAGAGTGAAGGGCGGGTGAGTGAGAAAGAACGACATACCGGTGGTGCATAGATATTCAACGAAAGACAGTCATCAGACACGGTAGTTCCCAGCTTCTTCGCTTCGGCTCGACCATCAATTTGTGGACACAATGGTCCAAATCGGGTTGCATCGACGTTACCGTAGTAGGTGATTGGGAATGGTTTCTAAAGTGGGTATAATTGGAGACGGAAAGAGCGAGAGATAGAGAGCCAGAGAAGAAAAGGGAAAGAGAGAATGAGAGAGAGAGAGAGAGAGAAAGAGAGAGAGCTACCTTGAATCTTGGTCCAAAACCATACTTGATGCCCAGGAAGACACGACCTGAAAAAATCTGGGTTTATCCTAGCGCAGAAATCTCGGAAATCCTAAATGATCTCTGCTAGCTGGCCTTGGCCTTTGGATCGGAGGGACTATCAGAAATGCATCCTGCAGTCTCTCTGCTCGTTCGCCTTTGATTTCTAGCAGCTTCTAGGGCGATTTGCACCAAATTACGGTACGTTTTTCAATTATTTTGAAAAGGATAAAGATAGACAGAATTTTATAACAACTATTAAAATTAACAAAATATAATATCGTTCTTTGATGAGCGCATACGTATAAATCACAGAAAGGTATAATACCCGGTTTTCCAGTAGCTGTAGTATACGAAAAGCCGGCGATGTCCCCATAGGGAGTTCGGGCCACCTCTCGGGCCCCCGAGAAGTTCGGCAAGTTCTGGAAGAAGAGCAGCAACAGGATGAACGACATCAGCAGCCAGTACAGTAGGAAATGGTAGCAATGAATACAGCAATTAGTTCTGCAATTGTCCGTCATTTTTAGGGAATTTTAGCGAATATGAAGATCAAAAACGTTACAGAAAAAGCGGGCATTTTTGGATATTTTTTGGGTGCTCCCGACCCCCGAGAAGCAGCAGACCATGACCAATCCGGGGGTTGCGTCGAAAAAAATGAGAAAAAGATATCCAAAAAAAGTTATTAAATATTTTAAAGAAAAGATGATATTATAGGATTTTTTAATTCGTAAATTAAATATTTAATTTAAATATTTAAAATTACTTTTTATAATTTAAAAATTAAGTAAATAAGTAAAATTAATAATTAAAAAATTAAACGTTATAAAGTTAGGAACAAAATGTGTGCAAAAATCAAAGACAAGTATTCACCAGAGCTGTTCAAGCCAGAAATTCGTAAAAAAAATGAAATTTTTTTAGGAAAGTTTAACTCCGGCCTTCGCGGCGAGAAACGGAAATTAATTGGGGAAAAACTCGCAATTTTTGAAGTGCTGTATTTATCATTTCTGAGAAAATCATTAAATGCCCCAAAAAAATCAATGCAACAATCAGGCATGTTGGATGATAAGGGGGTAACTGTGTAAAAACCCGGGCGTTTTTCCAGCGATGCGATGGTCAGTAAGTCAACGCCCCAAGGTCAAGGTTGAGATGCCCAATTCCAGGGCAATCCTATTACGTTTAATTCGATGCGTCATTGAGGAGAAAAATAAGCTTTAATAACGTGGATCTTGCGAATAACTATATCGTCACGCGTGTTTCCGGGAGTATCGTATGCCTTTTTGTTATAATATTTCAATACGTTTTGATTAGGCTGCTTCTAAGGCTTTTTTTTGGCTGAACCGAATGGTATGTTTTTATTAAGGCGTTGCAACTTCTAGACATGCACTTACAAGGTTGTGCAATGGCTTTTTACCTTACAAACGAAGATTGGAGTCCATAGCGTCGCCTTTTTTTACGCTTTTCCGATGAAAGGTTTGTTACAAAAACCACAATTTATTTATTTTTTTTCAAAGCCGTGAGAAACTATGGTTGGATGACACTGACGCCAATTAAATTGAGTTTTTGTAAAAAAGCGTCTCCCTTTCCCATGAAAAATACCGAAAATCGAGGAAAAAATTTCGGAATTTTGAAAATCAGGGCAGCGAATTGGACCCGGCCTGCCGACGGCTTTCCATATACCTAAACCGGAAAAATCGGCTACGACTGTGGCTCGCTAGAGAGGATTTTTCCGGACATGGAGTTGTTAGATTCAGCTTCTTCCCCATTTCTTTGCGATTAGTGGACCAAGACCGTCATGTCTGCGTGGCCCGGCCGGTTGAGGGGGCAGCATGCCCACCCGACTCCCGGCAAAATTAGTGCAGCCCCGGCGTGCATAGAAATCGCGCAGGTGGCTGCACGAATTCTACCGGGAAGCGAGGGGCATCACTGCCCCTCAACCGGCCGGCCACGAAGGCATGGCGGTCTTGGTCAAAGAAGCCTCCACGCTCCCAACCCCACTGTTTCATGTGGGCCAGACGGGGGGCGAGCCGGACAGGTTCAGGGAGCATCCATGTTTTTGGGTTTTTGGGGCTGGGGAAGCTGAAGATTGACTTTTAAAGTTCTCTAGAGTTTTGAAAATTGCGGAAATCCAGCGTAAAAATGGATAATTAATTTTATAAAGGTTTCAAAATTAAATTTGCGATTTTTGTAGGAAAATGATAAAAACGAATTTTTCCATTGTTTCCACTCCGCGTCCTCCTCATTTTTGCATTTTAAAATTTTTGAAAATCTCTGAAACCTGTTGTTAAGCTCAGTTTTCAGTTTTCCTAAAGAATCTTAAAATCTCGCTGGTTTTAAAGGTTTTTTCCTTGTTTTCACACTAGAATTGTGGGATTTTATTTTTCTTCTGGTTTTTTAAGATGAATATGTAAAAACGTTGAGCATTAATAACAGGTAGTTTAATAGTCTATTTGATTCCCAAAATGTCCTTTTTATGCTCAATTTTTTTAAGAAAATTGCACGGAAAATTGTAATTTATTAGTTTTTAGCATGCGTTTTCTAAATCATTTTTGCAGCAGATTTGGATGTCTTACCGTTGAAAAACACCGTCAAGAACCCTATCCCCTCGCTCCTGCCCACCGCAGCGCCGGGGAGTGACAGATGGAAGACAAACGGACATTGATAATCCATCTATCCATGTGTGTAACTGGCTCCAAACTGCGCTCATGTTTTATTGTTTTCTAAACTAGCCTTTAGGCTACAAAACTTTTATAATACATTTTTTCGCGTTGCAAAAAAATCTCGTAGTATATTTTTTGTCGTTCTATCGATTGGTATCTTCAAAATATCGAAAAACTCAAAAACTTGCTCCCCCCCCCCCGTTCTCCTATGGGCTGCCCATGGATTTTGGTTTATTTTTGTTTATTCGATAAAAAATTTCATTTACATTATTTTAGGCTGAAATTAATTCTGTTAGTTGCATGTCGAATGGCACTCGCAAAATCCCACAGTATTTGCAAATTTCATAATAATGAGTGCCCCATTTTTTCCCCCCCAACCCTATGAGTACCGGATGACGCAGCTCGCCGGAAAGGTTCCCGGAAAACTACCGCATATTGAGTTACAACAATTGAACAAGTTACCAAAATGCTTTCTAGTTCTCGCTCGCCCCTCCTCGCCTCCAAACGTCCCTGCATATCCCTGGCTAATACCAGGCTAATCCGGCTGATCAGGACAAGAGGAGGAAAAAGAGAGGTTGGTCTCGGGATCATAAAAGCGATCCCCGCCGTGAGCACCCCGGCGAGAGAACACGAAAAATCAAGAGAACATCGACAATCAGCCACAAAGGGTATCCCCGCGTAGTCCCGAAAGTACCGTAGCCCCGAGCCGATTCGACCGGTCAGTTCTCGACCAGACTCGGCCGGGCTGGGGTGCTGTTGCTATCGCTGGGGTCTCTCTTTTCACGCGCTCTCTCGCCACCCTTGCCCGGTTTTTTCAAAGCCGACGCCCCTGAATTTATGGAGATGCTCGCGGGGTGGATGTGGCCTATGCAGCGAAGCCGTTAAAATCCCACCCATTCGCCCACACTTTCGGTTCAGCCCGGGCACTACGGTGGGCGTGGAAAAAAAACAACGTAGAACAGCTGATTTTTTTGGAATAATGTTCTTATCGTAAATCATGGATACCGTACTGTTATCGGGGGGGGTAGGGGCCTCACGAATTTTTGTTTTCCTGCATATGTCTATTGATAATCATCTGATATTTTTCTAGTGTTGTCAACAGTTTTTCAGTTTGAAAAGTACAAAAGTAATTTTGGCAAAAGTTAAAATTAAAATTTATTTCTATGGTCGCCGCCTAGTTTCTGCCATCATAAAATATCACAAACTGATCCCGGGCCGACAAAGCCACCGCCAGCCATGGCAACATTCCGATCCTTTAGGCGGGGCGGAGTCCGGAATGCTACCGTAAGCCGGGGCGGAGCCAGAGCCAAATTCTCAGCTATTCCGAGTTCCATAAACGATTTCGGATGATTGTCGATA
This sequence comes from Mesorhabditis sp. LJ9110, assembly GCA_038088335.1. NCBI lineage: Eukaryota > Metazoa > Nematoda > Chromadorea > Rhabditida > Rhabditidae > Mesorhabditis > Mesorhabditis sp. LJ9110. Next base: position 313,442 of record JBBGBA010000042.1, on the reverse strand, counting down.
ACGGTATCCGGTGCGGAAATCGCCGGAGCGCCCGAAACACAATCATTCATGGAAAAAAGGTTAACGGTCATCCTGGCCTGGAACCCGTGGGGATGACGTGTTTCGGACAATTTTTTTGGGATTCTAATTGAGTCTTGATGTCACGCGAATGACTGGAGGGCGCTAAACTTAAACATCCCCCTCGAATCTGTAAGGGGTGCATAAGGCAAAAAGCTAGCTCAAGAATTGATCTCAAAAAATCGTGTTCCTGGGCTGGCCATCGCTCGAAAATTTTGCCTATCTAGTCAAAAATTAAATCCTAAACATTTCCAGGCCTTAAATTTTCAAAAAATTTCGCGAAACCGGGGTTTTGCGGGATGTGCCCCTAGCAGAAAACTGAAATTCCGTATTCCAACTATCGCAATGTCTAAAACCAATCGTCGTGGTCGAAATTCCATGTGCCACAATGCTGAAAATCTAAAAAGCCGAAATTTCAGAATGTCGCAACTTCAATGTGACGACAGTTTTTAGCTCGGCTTATGTAATTTTTGATGCAATGTAATTTCGGCATTATGAAACGTCGCCGTGAATTTCGAGTTTATGAATAATTTCGGCATCTTATAGCAACAAGTACTCTCAAAGCTTCTCTAAAAGTTTCTAACTGCTTCGCAAGCATTGCCTAGATTCCGGCAAATCGTCCCAGGTCCCCGATCGCTGATCGCTCACCTCCGGCAGACCAGCCAATGAGCCTCTTCATGATGATAAGCCCTCTGCGAGGTCTTTCAAGGTGTCGCCGGCCTTTGCGATGATCTCCCGGATTTGATCTGCCGCTGAGCCTTCCGACCCGAAATCACCGCGCGTCGAAACATATGGGAAAGGACGCTGCGCTCCGTGATGCCCCTGAAATGGGCCATAAATCAGCCAATCCGGGACCTCGTGTTTTCCGCGCGTTTTGAGGGTCCCGCGCGGAAGAGACGCGCAAAAAGTACAATTTACTGCCCGGATGGCACTCCGGGAATTGAGCGTGTTGTGGGGGGAGGACCACACACGCCGAGATCACACTTCTAGGAGAAACGCCTTTTTTTTAAGGATTTCGAGAATATCGGCCTCGAGTATGGTCGAAAAATGGCAAGTACCATTTTCCAAGCAACGCAATCAGAAAAAATCAGTATAATTATCGCTAAAAGTTACTAGAAAGGCGACAAAATTAGTTTAATTTGATTTTTTGCGATTTTTTCCTTCTGTTTCCATTTTTTTTCAGCTCCTTCCTCCCACCCACTCTCGCTCCCGCTCTCTCTCTCTCTCTCTCTCTCTCTTTCTCTCTCTCTCTCTGTCTCTCTCTCTCTCTCTATCTATCTCTCTCTCTCTGTCTAATTTCTCTCTAGGCTTTCTCTCTCTCGCTCTCTCTCTCTCGCTCTCTCTCGCTCTCTCTCGCTCTAGTCAGATTTCGAGCCGCGGTTTTATTTCGATGCAATTCAACAGAATTTTAGCAAAATTTCCAGCCTTTATGCGCTTTTAGAGCTATTCTAGCGCAGATTACGGTACCTACCATCGCTTTGCAATGGCAGGTATCGTAACCTGCGCTAGAATCCGCACGTGAAAAAACTTACCGTATCCATCCCCAAAGCGCAACCGAGATTTTCAATCACACATCCCCAAGTGAGATCCAGAATTCATGCCAGACCCCGAAAAACATTCGGATGGATGGCGGTGCCTGAAGTGTCGCTTTTCCGTCCCTTTCCTCTTTACGGAGCCGCGAAGAGATTTATCGCCGGAGGACATATGGATATTCGAGCCACACATACGCATGCGGAAAACAGCAATCTGATCTAATCCGCAGGGAGGAGACTGAGGAAGGTCAATTTCTCCTCGCAATCACCATCTTGCTCGGGGGCTGACCTCAACAATTAAAAGAACATGGCTGCGAGGGGCAATTGGCCTTGATTCTGGAGCGGGGGCCGATAGACAGATCAAAAAGTGTCACGTAGAAAGTGAGGGCAATGGTCTGGCGGACTAAAAAGTACCGGTACGGTAGGCAGGGGGGAAGGATGCTCTAATTCACTCCTTTTCACACTTCCACCATTCTGATAGCTGTCAAGTTACGGTAAGTTTTTTTTAAGGGGCTAGGGCACGCGAATCGATTTACAAAGTGCAGTTTCCGGGCGGTGTCCAGCGAAGCAAAACGTACCGATCGGTAAACAGCCGAAATTGTCGGCATCAAAATTTTTTCATCATTTTCTTTTCATCATCTTTTTCTGGGAGTCATTTGTCGCTTACCGTAACGAACCGTAGCGCAGAATCTGACTGCCAGCATACCAAACCCAGAAATACCGTTTCGGGGTTTCTTCGCAGCATACCGTACCGAAAAATATACCGAAAAAAGCCAATGACCCGAAAAAACCGACTGCATTGATGCAGATAAGCTAAAATACCACCACACTAGATACGCGATATTGGAAACTTTCTTGCATAAGTTTTGCCGTCTTGGTGTCGGCAACGAGGCCGTTTTAGAGAAGAATAGAAAGATTAGCTTGGCGAGATAGACGGGGTTGTCGGAATTTTTGCTATGGACATTCTAAATCTCGGGATTTTGGTTGTCGGCATTTTAAACCGCCGGAAGCCGTCGGGATTTTCAATAGCAACAATTTCGATTGTCGGGCTTTTGCTTGGTCTCTCTTTTCGATATAGGTATTTCAGTTTGTTTCCACGTCTAGCCGGCAATTACGGAAAGTCGGACTTTTCGATTGTCGACAGATGAATGGTAAAGGCTTGCCTTGTCGGGATTTTCAAGATCACCAATCTCGCTTGTCGTTATTATGGCTCAAATTCTGTAACAATTCCCTTTAGTCAAGTTCCGCCAAGTTCCGGGTGTCCTGTGTTGCATACCGTACCCCCTTCCGCTCCCTCTCCGGTTTCTTCCCCAGCTTCTCCTCTGCCCCTTCCCCCCCCCCCGTCGGCTCGAAGATCCGGCTCCCCTAGATGTTGCTCCGCAATTTTTTTCGCGGGAATTTGATCCGCCGGTATGGCAAGGATCAGCTCACAAAAAAGAGCAACGAATGGCTGGCTAGCCCTCCTCTTCTCCGCCCCTGAGGACAAAAAAGCTGAAACAAATGAGGGTGCGGCGCGAGAGTGGGAGGGACCAGAGAGAGGCGAGAGATAACGAGACCTCATTCTCCCCCCGATATATAATGGCTGGTCGGTCTGGGGTTCGAGCTTTTGATCTCCGCACTAGCTGAAGCCTTCAAAATGGTCCCCCAGCGGACCAGGGTCCTGCGGCCTATCCTATTTGCTGTGCTATTTTATGCCTTTTTCGTGCGGCATGCTGATGGTAGGTCAGAACTTAATTTTATTCTGATGTTCTGCCGTTTTGGTAAGACTCTAGTTTACCCCCCCCCCCCCCAGCCCTAACTTTTCAGCCATACGTCCTATTAATGCGCCGAGTATCTCAAAATGTTCGCCGTGGTCGAATTACTATAAAAAAAGTTGCTTTCTTGCGGCAAAATTTGTAGAAATTTTTTTACAAGATTTTGAAAGTTGAAAAGATTAAGCCGCTGTGTTTCAATGCCGAGTCTAAAACTCAAATATTTTTGTTTTCGCTATTTTTTTGACTCAAACGTACTGTCGGCTTATTCTACAGAGCAAGAACTACATTTTGGTACCATTGACAGCTCTGTACGTCAAAAGATAGCCGAGATACGAAAACTCACTTTGGAACAGCAAAAATTAACTAAAGAAAACCCAGACTTATAATGGTTATAAAAATTTTTCTAACGATTTTGGATGTAAGGAAACCACTTTTTTATAGTAATTCGACCACGGCGAACATTTTGAGGTATGACGGCGCATTAATAGGACGTATGGCTGAAAAGTTACGGCTGGGGGGCGGGGTTAAACTAGGGTCCTACCAAAAACGGCAGAAGCCTTTTACCACTTCTCTGTCACTTTTATACCCAACGATTAGGTTTCACGAGCATTTCCTGAAAAAACATCAGTAAATTCAAGAGCTGATAGGCGAAAATCGTAATCCAAATTTTCCTCGCATTCCAGGGAGCTAGATTCCATTTATCAAGTCCTAAAAATCCCGTGAAGCCTCTAGAAAATCCTTGTTCAGGGCAACTAGTCATGCTCCTTAGCCTGCCGCCTTCTCAATGCCGTAATTTTGAGAAATCACTGAAAACATTTTTTGCCAAAATTTAGGACCAGGATTGGGATTACAGGTAGTCTCCAATCCCATATATCTTTCTCTCCGTCAATCTCTCTCTCTCTCTCTCTCTCTCCGTCTCCCTCTCTCCCTCTCTCTCACTCTCGCTCTCTCTTTCTTTTAGGGACCTAAGAAGACGCTAATTGTCAATCCTCATTGTCTTTCACCACTTTCAGCTGTCTCCAGCGCCCCCAGCAAGGTCAAAGTGGGCCCCCACAGTTTCGATGACATCAAGCTCGACAAGAAGGGTATTGATGAGGTTTGGGAAATCCTCGTTTTGCTCGATTTCCAGTTGGTCTATTTTAAACCGATTTTTTTAGTGAAATACGCCTAATAAAATGAACGACTCAGATTAACGCCAATTTTCATTGCCCCGATTTAGACCCAAATAATCCACCAGAATTGGATGATCTACGCGATCAAGGCGATGCTCGGCCAGATGGGCAAGGATTTGCTACCAAAACTCGGACGCCGTAAGTAGGCCAAAGTAGGTACGGTAACTCAAGCTTTTTTTAGAAGACAAGCTCACCTTTCTACGGTGTTTGAGCCGGATAAAAGAGCGGACGGATTTGGTGGCGGCTAGCAGGTCAGGGATTTTGATTTTTCCAGGGCTTAATGGGCCTATAAAGCGTACGAATCGACTCTTACCATTAGCTAGATCTAGACAGTTACAAAACAAACCAAAACACAGTTTTTTCAGATGCCTCATCGCCGCCAAGGAGGCCCACGAGGCGATGCGCAAGAAGTACAAAACGTACAATGAATATATGGTCCGGAAATCGCAGGAGAACCTCAGAAGCAGCACCGAGGTTGAGCTCGGCAACAAGGCGCAAAGAGCGTTTGGGGCGTTCATCCAGGACATCAGCGACCTCCCAACGACCCCAAGGCCAAACCCCTTCGTGACGCCGGCGACAGTAACGACTCCAGCGAGTACGATACGTGCAACCACTGGTACCACTACGACAGCGACAACGACAACTCAACCACAACTTCGACAGGTTCAACTGCGAAGAAATTTCAAGTCTTCTGAGCGATTCGGCAGCTTGAAGAAGAAGTGGGTTTCGTGACTGGCTTAAAATTCTGATTTAGGTACCGAAAATGGAACAACTCCTTCAGGGTGCTGAAGAGCAGCGAGGTAGGTAGGGAGAGAGATAGAGAGCGAGAGAGTGAGAGAGAGCGGGAGAGAGAGATAGAGAGGGCGCGAGAGCGAGAGAGTGAGAGAGCGAAAGCCTTATAATCCTGTTCAGATGCCTTTCAAGAGCTCTCTGCGCTCTAAATCGATAAACTACGACATTCTGAGATCCTATCGTCATCACCGGAAGCTGAGGAGGTTGAGAATGATGGATTCTAGAGAGGTAGACTCTTGCTCATCGTATCTCTGGATGCAAACACCAAGAGCTAAGAATTCGCATATTTTCGGCGATTTCTCTGATGTCCCAATCCCTTTAATTTCAGCCGCGACGCCGCCTTCGAGTACGTCGCGTCAAGCGCTCCCCGCATCGATTGATCGCCGACATGGTGCAGAAGAGTGACTCGAAAAAGTTTGAGGTAAGAAAAAGAGAGACAGAGAGAGCGACAGAAGAGCGAGAGAGAAGAAAGAGAGAGAAGAGCGAGAGAGAGAACGAGATAGAGAGACAGAGAGAGAAGATAGAGACAGAGAGAGCGAGAGAAAGAAAGAGCGGGAGAGAGAGAGAGAACGAGATGAAACCCAATAATTTTAGGTGAAATCTATGGCCAAAATGCCTGCCTTACTGCAAGAAAAGAAGAGCCCCGTCCAGTCGATCGCACGCCAGATTATGAAAGCTGTGAGAGGGGAGAATGGGACTGATTCGGCTCCTGGTAGGTTTTTACACTTGCTTTGAGTTTTCGAGCTTGAATTCGATGAAATTTGTAAAATTTGGTAGTAATTAACCAAAAGAAAAAGTATTTTCGGTTGTTTAAACGTACGAGAAGCATACAAAAATTTAAAATATACGATGTGTCAATGCCGAGATGGTTTTACTTGTTCTAGTTTTCTATGTAAAGAACCAGAAAAATGCACGATAATTTTCTACACATTGATTTATGTAGCTTTGAAGCGATTTTAAGCATTCGGAAAGTCCGAAAATGCGTAAAACTGCGTGAACTACGTTATAATCCTCTTTACGCCCTATTTCAGGCACCTGGACGCAGAGCTACCAAAATATGCTCAAACTCAAGAAGCAGCTCGACAAGCAGGCCAAAGAGCCCGGCGCAAAAGTGTATGATTTGAGGATGTACGATCTGGTGCAGGGCCGTGACACGCCGTCGGAGGATATTTGGGAGAGGGTAGGGCTGCTTGAACGGTCTAAAAAAAGTTTCAACTCAGTCAAAGCAGCCCGGCTTCTTGCAAGAAGCCTACGGTCTGATCGCCCGCATTAATGCGCAGGGGGATAGTCATAATCAGAAGTTTTTGTCGCCAAGGTAAGTCGGTTCACTCGCTTTCTCTTTCCGTCTCTCTCTCGCTTTAGCTATCTATGTCCTTCGCTGTGTCTCGCTTTCTCTCGCTTTCGCTTTCTTTCGCTCTCGCTTTCCTTCGTTTCGCTCTCTGTCTCCCTCTCACTCTCTCTCTCTCCCTAGCTTTCTAGCGTTTTAAAAGTACCGGCAAGCCCGATATTTCCAGATTCGCCTCGATTATGCCTGACAAATACGGCGACTCGGATAAAAAGGCCCTCTCCCCCTCCATCCTCTCATTCTATCGAGATGAAGCTGAGGACCAAATCCTACCGTTGCCAAAGGTACACAGTACTTTGGGGCGCGGTTTAGGAGGTAGTTTTAGTTGTTAGAAGACAGCGGACTCAAAGATAAGGATCGGGACGCAATGCTTGAAGTGGTGATGGAAGTCTCGGGAGCACGAAGAATGGTCGATACAGCTATGAAGGTAAACCAGCGAGAGAAAGGGAGAGAGAGGGAGGGAGAGAGAGCAAGCGCAAGATAGAGTGAGAGTGAGAGAGATAGAGAGGGAGAGAAAGAGAGAGAGCGAGCGAGATAGCGAGCTGGAGAGCCAGAGAAAGGAGCCTGAATGTCATCGAGTGAGCTCGAGCATGAAAGTCATCTAGACAGTCTCATCTATGCAATTTCCAGACGATGAAAAGCATGCACATGTTCGGCCTTGACGAAGAGTTCAAGGACGTCACCGACAAGATTCAGGACATCTTCAAGGCGCTAACCGGCAGTTTTACTGGGTATTTTTTGAATAAAAGTTAATTAATGTGACGTATTAGTATGAAGTATTTTATGATATGCTATAATTCTATTTTTAATACGATAATCCAAAATTCAGACGCCAGAAAAAGGAGATGAAACGCCGCGGCTACACATTTGCACACCCCGAACAGCTCGAGAAATTTCACGAAGCGCAAGGTGGGTGGATTCAGATTGACAAGTGAAGCGTTGCGTAGCGGATTGTAGCGTAGAGTAGCCTAGCGTAATCATAAATTTCGTTTCAGGTATCAAGGACCGCGAGCACGGCTTCAACTACGATACCTACAAACGTTTGTCTCGAAAGCAGCGCGAAGAAGCCCTGTGGCTACGCGTCAGACAAATTGCACGGAATGTTAGCCATTCGGTGGGTGGAAAAGCTTATACGGTATCGTACGCCATGCTACGCAGCATTACGCTTTATTACCTAAAGTTACGCATCGCTACGCCATTTACGCGGCATAAGGAGGGTGTGATGCTGCGCAACATTACGCCTCGTCCGCCAAGCTATATAAAATTAGGCAACACGCTTCGTACGCAACGCTACATAGCACTACGAATCGTTACTTAACCGCACGCAGCGTGCTCCATTCAAATCATCAAACTACTACTCCAAGCTACGCAACAGCACGCTTAAAAATACGATTCGCTACGTAGTGTTACGCATCGCGATTCCAGCCTAAAAAAGGCTGCGCATCGCTAGCCGACGCTTCGTAAGGATACTCAGGTGTACACCGCGCTAATGATCTAAACGTACTCTATTTTGTATAGAGCTGCGTAGCGCTTCGCATTTTTCGTAAATAAACTTCGTAAGGACATCGCCCGCTCCGTTACGACACAGTACGTTTGCCCCACGCTAAGCAACTGTCCGTGGCGCTAAAAGCCCTACATACCGTTCCGTACGGTATGATACCTAGTACTACGCAGCCATACGGGCGTCACGTATTGGTCCCGCAAAACTGCGTAAAGTCTCGTAGTGGTACGCCACGCTATAAAAATCTTGCGCACTACATAACGCTACGATACTTTGCGTGTCGCGTTCACCCCACCAGGAGGTCCATTTTCAGGTAGATGAGCCGCTGATGAAGCGTGGCCCGAACGGGACGTGGATCGAAAACCATCGGAGAGTGAAGCGTGCTCACTTACTTGGTGGATGGCTGCATGTTCTCGAGCCGACCGTCCTCGCTCCATTCGCTTTTACACCCTCAATTGGCGCTGGAATCCTCGGACCGCTCGTCTTCTCTCCTGGACTTTTCAAGTAAGTTTTTCGCGTTTCCGGAAGGAAAAAATCGCAAATAAACTGAAAATAAAAAATAAAAGAAAAGAAAATCGAAAAATCGCTACAAATATCGAAAAAAAAAATTCGCTACAAAATCGTTATTAGGAGAATTTAAATTTTTCTATTGAATTAAGCACACTCTGTACTTTATAAATTTGTGCTTATAGCCAATTTTTTAGTAAAAATGCTTCTGCCCTATTTTTTGCTATTATTAAACGCAAAAACGCAAAAACACCGATTTTTCGACCAAACTTTCGAATTTTAAAAATTTTACAGTTTTTAAGATAGATTTTCCCGTTGAAATCTAGTTCTATTTTACGAAAAACATTGATAGGAAAGCCCCCCGATAATGCAAAAGTACCAAATACACTTTTAGTAACAGGTTTAATTCCTAGTCCAACCTTGCTTCTTGCCTTCTAAAATTTAGAAATTATGGAACCGTCAATTGCTATGTAAAATTTGACTGCATGAATAATATTAAATCCAAAAAATGCTTTGACGATTTAAAGGAATTGAAGCCAGCTTAAGTGCAGTTTACCCCCCTAGCCGGCACCCACCTACCGTATCTCGGCTCACTGTTCATCTATAAAGGATACAAAAATACTCGCCGCCTGAGCAAGACGAACATTTTGGTATACTTTACACACCTGTAGATGAACAGGGAGCCGAGATACAAAAGTTGGGTGCCGGCTGGGGATAAACTGCACCCTAACCTTGAAGTCTTGTTAAAAATTTAAAACGCAAAAAAATCGTGCAAATCCTTTTTTTTCAGCCCGGTCATCTTCAACCCGTCGATCGCGTCGCCGATGATCATGTCCCCGGGTATCGGCTACCCGTTCATCCTCTCCCCCTACATTTTCTCCTCCCAAATCATGAGCCCCCTTATCTGGGCCCCATATATTTTGACGCCCTATTTATTGGGGCCCAACATCATTACCCCGTATTTGATGTCGCCTGTCATTTTGTCGCCCATGCTTCTATCGCCTGATCTCGTGTCGCCAATGGCACTCGGTGGAGCCGTACTTTCGCCCACGATGCTCTCGCCGGCCGTGTTTTCCCCATCCGTGTTCATGGTTAGCATCATGTCACCGTCGTTTTTGAGCTGAACTGCTTGAACTCGTTGCTGTCTCTCAATCTTGCCTTCTCTCTTCTCTCTCTCTCTCTCTCTCTCTCTCTCTCTTTCTATTGTGCTTCTAGCACTTTCTCTTTGTCTTTCTCGCCGTCGCTCCCTTCCTCTCTCTTTTTCCGTCTCTCTCTCTTCTTGACCCCAAATATGAAAAACAACGTTTAACGATGTGAACGTTTTTTTTTTCAAACCCCCTCCAGCAGTCTAATAATAATCCTGGTTCATTTATCTGACCTAGTCTTTCACTGATTTTTCTGATGCAATTCCACCAATCTTCGGGTAATTCTGCCATATGGATAAATTTTACTTTGACTTGGTTCCTTGACTAACTTAGGTAACGCGGTGAAGAGGCACGTCTATCGAAAACTTTACGGAATTTTTAATTTTGAGCTTTTATTGTTTATGGACTGGTACAGCGAACCACCACGATATTCTCTACTTTATGGTGCATTCCAAAGAAAGTCAGAGTTTTGGCCGTGCTCTTTGGGTCGTTTGTTGTCGTGAAGTACTGCTGTTCCGAACCTAGTTGGCATGGTAGATGACTCAGAGAAAATCTAGAGCTGACATATGATGTTGTTTAGCACGTCGCCTAGCTAGATGACGATAGGGCAGGCTGCTGACGTCAGTAAATGTTCTATCGAGTCGCAGGATATGACGTCATCTGACGTCCCAGAAACCCTCGCTACTCATCGACGTTAAGACCGGGCCGGCTTCACCGTACTTGGATGTATGTGTAAATCATCCAGCTCGTTCAGGTTTCCCGTTTGCAGTGAAAGTTTTTAAAAATCGTAAAAGAGCTAGCTAGTGTGGAGGTATACTCTCTCGGTTCTGAAGACGCTATGGCCAGATGATGACGTCAACACTTCTGGCGCCTTTCAATACTCCAGATTTTAAATGCGACTTTCGATGGTCGTGACGATGTCTTGAACTACGCTTGAAAACGCCAAAGCCATCTTTTTAAGTGCCATAAAAGTGTCTGCGAGTCTCGTGTACTTAGCCGGAATCGTCCCGGATCAAATCGTTTCAAGAGCCATAAAAATGAAGCCGTACCTCGCGTTTCCGGCAACGCGACTGCTAGATGATGACGCCAGCGTTGGGGTTCTCCTTCCTAGCTTACTACCCGAAATTCACCATGCACCAGCCTTTAATGGTCATGACGCCTTGCAAGATCCTGAAATTTTGCAACGACGTCATCTCCTCAAGTCCAAAATCTGAACTTCAGCTTCATTTATAGCTCCGAGTCACCTCTCCCAAAAAAAAGCATAAGTTGAGGGGGATGAGTCAACGTGTTTGCTAGGGGGGCCCACACCCATTTCATGCCCAGTTATCACCTTTCGGCCTTAAAAAGGACCGCCGTCTGGGCAACACCGCACTTTCGATCTTCGCAGCTTCACCAAGCATGATTTGGCCCGTTTTTGCTGTTCTGCTGGCTTCAGGTATCTAAAAATTAAATTGAGATTGACAGTAATACCATCAAATCTTAAAAAACACCTAAAATATCTTAAACTGTACAAAACTTTTTAATTTTTTCTGCTCAAAATTCTTTTGTTAATTTTATACGAAAAATCTCCGGAAAAAGTCGTGCTAGTAAAGTAATATAAAGTCCGTTTAAATCCCTTCTAGCCAACGCCGCCGACCCGATCACCTACCAGACCGACGTCACCCCCGATAACGCTGGATTCTATGGGGTAGAGGGTGCAGGTGAGGGGAATCTGTCTATTAAAAAATAAAAGTATAATAAGAAACAATTAAATGGTATTCCCGATCCAATACACACTAAAAAGCCTAAACCTGGACTCAGGTCCTCGGGTCCACCCAAAATCCGGTTGTATTCCACCTGGATTTGGGGTGGAACGCATGGAAATCGGCTGGATTTCGGGTGGACGCACAGGAAATCGAGTGGAAACACGACGCAACGCGTGCCGCACGCGACGCGGCACGTGGAAATCAAGTGGAAACCGCTCGGATCCGATCGATTTCCAACCGATTTACCGTGCATCCACCGGCAATCCGGTCGATTTCCACGTGGAATCCGGTCGCGTCCGCTACTGGAATTCCGATCGATTTCGCGAGCAGATGCCGGCCGGATTTCGGGTGGACCCGAGGATCTGAGAAAACGCTAGAATTTTTTTGATTTTATAGCTTTTAAAGTGAAAAAACCACGCCGAACCGAACTTGGTCTATTAAAACACATTATAAAGCAGATTAAGCGCATTTAGCAGATTGTTGAGCAATATTTTCCGCGGTAAAACCATCTAGAAATCTGGTAGAACTCCATACTTTTCAAATTTTTATGATTTCACGTAAATAAGCCGGTTTTTCACAGCTGAATGATACAAAACTGCATTTTTTTTGAGAATGATCGTTTTAATCACTCAATGCGCTAGATATCTTTATTAAAACTATCAAAACACCCTTCTGCAGGCGACGTAGCAAGCATTGCCACGTTCACCGCCAAGCAGACGACGGCGCTGGGCGCGCAGATGGACTGCCACGCGCTATACGTTAACGTGGGTTTAGAAAAAAAATTAAATTAATTATTTTTCTAAACTTGTGTACTTTTTCGCTACAAAAATGTACATTTTAAACTTTTCCTCGCATTACTAGACGATATTCCCCGGAAAAACGAGCGTTTTTCAGACATCCGGCTGCGCTATTGACATGTACCTTGGAATAGAGCTGCCCGCCGACGCGAACAAGGAAAAAAGCTTGTTATTATCTTTTACGTAAGTATTAAAAATTTTTACGCTAAGCTCCAAACTACAGCCGCGAAAACTACGCTGGTTACAAGACGAGCCGCGTCCGAGCCCCCGCCGTCACTTTCTACTTTCCGCCGCGCTGCGATGGCAAGGTGGCGTGCTACGGACAAAATTGCAAGTATTTACACAGTTCAATTAATTCGGTTAATTTTTTAGGTGCTTTTCCATTAACGGGGGGGAGCGGGAGAATTTATTGTGTAAGTCCAGACATTTTCGTCAAAAATCCGTCATTTTTTTCTTTTCGCTTTCGCAAAAGTCAGTTGGCTATATTTCAACTAAAAAACTACAAAACTATCGAACAACTCTTAAAAAATGCTTAAAATTCGAAATTTTTGGTCGACATTGGCAATTTTTGATTCAAACTTTGTAAGGCTTTGACGCTTCGAAAAAGTGGTTAAAAAAACAGTTTATGAACATTTTATTGCCCCACCCCCGATAACGCAAAAGTACCCGCTTATCTTTTGTTTAGTGATCAAAGACGTGTACCTCGACGAGAATTCGATGGGTTTCTTCATGTTCCCCGCCGGCGCGTACCCGTCCACTTACACGGCTGCCTACACATGGACGAGTAGGTTTAAGAAGTTATTTATAGTTCTTGGCAGTAATAAGGGTTATTCTTTTTAGAATTTCTATACAATTAAAAGTACCCATAACTGGTATAAAATGTAAATTTTAACTACTATACAAAATTAAGCGAACAAAATTCGAATTCCCATTTCAGGCGCCGCCAAAGTCAGCATTGAAGTGGTGTGGGCCGAGCCGGGCTCATCCGGAAACTTGACAGTCAAGGCGGGCGCGGAAACTAAAGTGTAAGCCCATAAATTTAAGCATGGGCATTGGAAACAGCGTATTATAAAGTAAAAACTTTATAATTTGCATCAAATACACAAAATATATCGATTTTTGGAGTAAAATGCCCGGCTTTCGGCAAAAATTCAGCATTTTTTTGATGTTTTTCATCACCTTCAACTACGCCTAAATTTTACTAAAAATCCTCTTAAAATCTGTATTATTAAAATCCATACATGAAATTCATAATATTCCGTTATTGAGCCTATACATTAATCTTTCAGCTTCACCCAAAAAACGGCCAACTCCGGAAAAGTTCAGGGTGTCGGCAACGGACTGGAGGTGAGCGTTTGGCTTCAAATAAAATTTGCAAGATTGTATAAATTAAACCGACTGCATTTAATTAAAAATTCAATCCCCCCCCCGATATTGCCAAAGCACCACGAATATATTCAGGTTGACTGGTGCCCATCCGACGATTCGAAGAGCGGCTTCCTCGCTCGCTACTTCACCGGCTACGAGCAGCCGCAGCCGGAAGCCACCACCAAATCGGCAATGGCCCTCGCCGGATCCCTTCTAATTCCACTTCTGACTCTTCGCTATTTTTAAGCCATCGACCGAGATCCTGGTGCTAATAATTTTTAACAAAATACGGGTAGATGAAGGCTTCTCCATCTCACTTTTTCTCACCGTCGTTTGTCCTAAAATGGAGCTTTTGCATTAACAGGGGGGCTTTACTAAACGTAAAAACCTTTAAACAAATGTTGCTTCCTGAAAACATTCCAAACCACGTCCCCCCTGATAACGTGAAAGCTCCCTAAATTCATATTCCACGAAGTTAAAACTTATTTCATAAAATTGCTGGGAAATTCTTCTCTGCAAAAATTTATAACCTTACAACACACACACGAAAAACCAAGACACAGAAATACCACACGCAAAAAAGTGCGCAACAAAAACGAATTCGAATAGAATCACAAATCGAGTGTCATGTCGTGCAAAAAAAAGAATTCAGAAAAAAATGGGGAATGCACGCCGGGCGGCTAGTAGAAATTCGCCTGGAAACGCGACGTCAGGATGCAGTCGATCAGCCAGTTTGGGGTGATCTGAAAAAAAACGAGAAATTTCAGGCACAGCAAATTTTAATTCATTGTTTTTAGTTTCCATTCAATCCGGCAATCCATCAAACAAATCCATCAAATTTTTCAAAATAAATAAAGAGCGCGCTTCCACTGATTTTAACGATACCAAAATGCTGCTTACAAAAATTGCAGTAAAAATACACACAACAACGGCCTTTAAAACCGTTTACTTTTTAATTGAATTTTTGATTGATTAAAACGGCCGATTTTTCGCCAAAATGAAAATTCAAAAATTATTAGAAGTTTCCGAAAGCCTCGAAATTCGAAATTTTTTGATAAATTTGATTTATGACCCCCCCATGACTCATTTCATCCTAAAAAAAATTTAAGCCACTGACCAGCGTAAGATGCTTCTTGTTGGGCAAAGTGGTGAGCATCGGGTTGTCGACGTCGGCCGGGCAGGCGACGACGAAGCACGGGGACCTGAAGCGAAAAAAAATAAAAATACGAACTTTAAATTACCCTCGATTCGTGTCGTAGAATGGCGACGGGTCGCTTGACGAGTGGATCGGCTCCCGGTTTACCACCTCGAACAAATATAATAGATTTTTATAAATTTCCTACCTCCCCGTCGGCATTCTGAACAATCTGGCGAAGCCATGCTCGCTCGTGCCCGCGATACTTTGCCGAGATGAAGAAGAAACGAGCGCCCATGAATATTCCTGGTTTCTAAAGGGAATTTAACTATTTAAAAAGTAGATAAATTACCAATAACATTTTTCTTCGTCGTGTCACCCGTGCGGTGCCATCGGTCCCAGGAATTGGAGTGCCGTCGCGCAGGATTTTTGAACCTGGAAAACGGTTATTCTGGCCAGCCGGAAAAACCCTCTAAAAATACAAAAATCTAGATATATTTTATCATAAATCGTCGATTTCCGGCCCAAAATTTGCTTTTTTTAAAAAATTCAACGTTTCTAATAATTTTTCCACAAAACTGAAAAAATTCTCACCTCATACTGCCCCTCATTCGGGGGGATCGTTCGCTGGCGGATGCAGTCGGACACGAATCTCGAGCCGACGATACGCAGACCCCTCGAGATGGCCTCGATCAACAGCGGTGAGCACTCCACCGAGCCGTCCGGCCCGACGCCGGCGAGTACGATGTGCGTCGACAGGTCGCTCATGGTTTCCGATACCGACTAAACGATAGATCTAGCAAACGTATTTCTAATCCCAACCTCAAACAGCGCCATTGTGTCCAGCTTCACGTAGAGTCCGGCTTCGAGCCCTTGACTTGGCGGGATGCAGATATGGCGGCGTTTTGGGTAGATTTCTAAGAAAACATATTTTTACAGAACCACCGAAAAACCTTTAGAAACTCGATGCGGGCGGCTGACGTCGAAGGCTTGTTCAATCTGCTCGGCCACGGGCAATGGCAGTGACTTTGCGGCTTCGAGAGGTGACATTTTTCGCAGGTCAAGCGCGTCCTTGTTCGCACCCTAAAAAAGATGTGTAAGAAAAGCGAGAGAGAAAGAGAGAGAGAAGAGAGAGAGAGAGAGAGAGAGAGAGAGAGAGAGACAAAATCTCCGGTAGGTTGCAAAACGTACATGTGACAAAAGTATTCGCACCGTCTCGATCGAGCCGCCTCGGACAGCGGCGTGCAGTGGCGTTTCACACTCTTTCGTGCCTGAAAAGGAGAAATTGAGCAAGTATCCACTCCTAATTCTTAGTAAAAATAAAATGTTATAAAAGTTAATTTATAGCCTTAAAGACACAATTTTACATAGCTGAAGCCTTACAATGCGCATTGACGATGGCTCCAGCCTGGATGAGCACACGAGTGATTTCGTAGAGCCCGGCCCGGGCGGCGAGAAACAGGGGCGTACAGCCCTCCTGTGGGTCCCGCTCGTTGATCTCGGCCTCATTCTAAAGTGGAAATATAGGATCTTTTTTGTTATATAATGTGCGTTAATTTATTACAATTTTGTAAAAATAGCGAAAAAGAGACTATTGGAATCAGTTGGAATTGGAATAAAATACATCAAAATTATCGATAAACTAATTTCCAAATTCCAATTTTCGAAAAAATCAATGACGAACGTCGATTTTCGACAAATCGAACTTCGAAATTTTGAAATCTTTTTGAAAAAGAACTTTTTGAAACTTTTTGAAAAAGTGAAAATAAGCCAGTAATAAATATATCTATCCCTCACCGCCACCAATTCCCGGACCCTCGCCAAGTCCGCGGCCAGCACGGCGTTGACCACGTTCATCTCGCCGCGGCGCAGCACGTTTGGCAGGCGGGCGGGCGGTCGTTTTCGAGGAGCTCTCCCGGGATCACTAAAAATAAAAGTAATCAAAACTTCGAATTTAAACCATGACGCTGCACGCAGACGAGCGGCCGCCTCCTTGTACGTCGTCGACGTTTCGACGGGGCAATCTTCAAAGCAGGCGGCGGCGGGTGCGGGGCTTCTTGGCGGTCTACGGCGCTTCGGCGACGGCTCGGGTATGAATTCTTCCTAAAATTCAATCAATTAATTTTAAATTATACAGTACGGTTCAGTAAGTTAAATTAAAACCAACTTTATGCGATATCTCAGCCGGCTTTTTCAACGCACGAATCGGGGTCCGGGCTTCGGCTTGTCGTGGACTGCTCGCTTTCGAGGAAACACCGCTAGTCCTTGTTCGAGTCAGCCGGGCGAAGGCGGATCGCTAAAAAATTTTTTTAATAACTATAAATAATAAATATTCACGAAAAAACAAAAAATGAAATACTTTGATTTTAGGGAAAAAATGTGTCAACAAATAGCATCATTTAATTCTTTTTACAGGCCTAAGCTGATTGTTTACCGGAGATTCGACTGCACAGCGCCCGAACGACTGGTTGAGGTCGTGGAATCCACTGCTCGATGGCGTCGGAAAATTGTCGGGCTCCTAAAAAAGTCAATAAATAAAATTCAACTTGCATTTATTACGACCTATTAACTTAAACTTTGCGAACTAAACAAAGTGGCTTTCAATGGCAAAAAATGGCCAAAAAGCCAAAAAAAGAGAACGTTTTATAAACTTAACTTACTTTCTTGAAAATCGAAATATTAAACCAATTAAAAATGAATAAACAATTCATTTAAAAAAATCTACCTCTTCAACGACCGGCTCCTCTCGATGGGCCCGTTTTGCCGAGCGCAACGATCGAGCGGGGCTGGGCGGAGGTGGAGGCGTGGCCGCTGTCTGAAAAAGCATAAAATTATCAAAGTCGAGAGACCCCTACCGGAAGCGCCGCCACTTTCGAAGTAGAAGCGCCACGGCGTGGCAATTCTGGCACTGGCGTCTTGTAGGCGGTGGCCACCGTATTCCGGCGTCGCGGCGTCTTCGGGGTGGTCGGCGCTTTTCCGTGGATCGTTGACGTGGACTAAATAAAAATTTAAATATACATGGGACTTGTTCAAGAAGACGGAAATAAGAATAAAAAAAATAAAAATTACTGACATCAATCACAATCGGCTTCATCAGGGACGTGCGCCTCCTCAGGTGGGGCTCGGCATCGCCGGCGGCCCGGTGAATTTTCGGTGGTGGAAGGGAGCGCCACTAAAAAGATCATAATTGAATTCAATTCAATAAAATAAAAGTTAATATATAATCGTATCTTTTTGATTTAGATCACAATAGATTTTGAACAAATTATATATATTTTATGGATCTAAGATACATCTAAAACTAACTAAATAAAATTCATTTAACAAACGCACCTTGTCATCCTTCAAATTTCGACCCCGAAAACCGCTTCCGCCGGCTTCCAGAGGCTTCTGGTAGAAGAGGAGGGCGTTTGGAGGTACTATCTAGAAAAATCTAATACTCTTTTTGAAACTAAAACTTTAATTTGAACGTCTCTTTCCGTGAACTTCCGCGACACGCAACGCAGCCGTACGCGTGCTGCCGCGGGGCGGCTCAAATCTAGCGCCAAAAACCTTACCGGTAGATCCACCGTCCAGTCAGTCGCCCCAGACCGTGAATCCGCGCCGAGCTGGGAGAAGAGATCGGTCGTCGGTTTCGCCTGAATTTCAGAAATGTATGAAGAAAATAAAGCAGAATTAAACAAAGATCTACAGAAATGCTTACTTTCCCATGAAGCGCCATCGCGCTCTTCCGCTTTTCGGGGATTGCCTCCTTGTTCGGCACCGCCCTCGCCACGTCGCTTTTCGTCTCGCGTCGTCTCGGGGTAGGTTTTATCTAAATTTCAATAATTTCAACGACAAAGTACATACGTCAAATTCGGGCGTAGGCGGCAATCGGTCGACGTCGTTGGCGTTTGGGTTCTGCGACTGGAAGAAGTCGTTGCCGTTATTCTAAAGCGATGTTTGAATTTTGGGTTCTTTTGCATTATCGAGGTATGAGGAAATGTTTTAATGAATTACTATTTACAACGTGTAAATGTGAACGTGTAAATTTAAAACGTAAAAACTTTACAAATTTTCATTTTAAAACTACCAAAAATATCGATTTTTCAAACAAAACGGTCGATTTTTAACCAAAATCTCCAATTTTCAAAAATTTTGCAAGGTTTCTAGACAGTATTTGCACTTAAAATATAGCTAAAGCTTACTAAAGCCCCCAAAAAAATTTGTATTAGCCTAAAATTATTAGGTTACTCCGCATTTCTGAATCTAGACAAAAGCGCCCCCCCGATAATGCAAAAGCGCCGAAATTTGATTAAAGCTTATCAAATAATCCGGCAACGCCTTTCTCACATTGCCCGAGAAGATCGGCTCGTCGAGCCCGCTCGGCAATTGGGAGAAGATATTTTGGGGCTAAAATCGGATATTTTCGAGTGAGAAAATAATGAATACCGTCTTGGCTCTCGGAGCAGCTGGAAACTCCTCGTCCTCGTCGTCGAAAAAGACGCCAAAAATGTCGTCAGCGTCATCGTCTCCCAATTGTTCCGGGCCCTGAAAAAAAGGTCTAGAAAAACCAGGGAAAACGGAACCTCATCTACAGCTTCAGCTGGCTTCATGATCGGGCTGGTGGCTTGGAAGCGTTCAGCCGAACCGGGCGATAATTCGGCATCATCCGGTCTCCCGGGCACTTCCGGAAGCTAAAAAACGGGTTATTCAGTAAAAATGTTTGGTAGTGCCCATTTTTTTTATATTTTTACTATACTTTTATCATTCAATTTTATTGGTTTTTTTAGAGTTTTAAAAGTATACAATGTATTAGTACATTATTTTTAGCAGTTTTTGATTGCCGGAAAGCTAGAAAAACTAGCAATTTTGAAAGTACCAAACAAGAAAAAAAATTAAATTTATAGAATTTCTAGTTTTCCAGCTATTCCTTTATTCGTAATTTTTATGATTTTTATATCTAAAACAGTTCAAAATGCTAGAAAAACTATTCAAATTTCGCTATAGGCCCGTAAAAACTTTTTGCAGATAAATGGTCACCCCTGCTAAACGTGAAGCTCCAAAAACCCACTATTTTCTTGGCCCAATGCGCTTCGGCGGATTGCGTATCTGCTGGGCACTGCGAGAAGAAGTCGAATGCCGGCTTGATTTCCTAGAAAAAACCAATCAATAAGTTTTCAAAACGTACGTTCGCTTTCCCATTGTCCTCGCTCGGCTCGACGCTCGTGGAAGTCAACAAATTCTTGTCTTTTTGCGCGTTCGGCGTCTGCTTCAACTCGATCGCCGCGCCGGCGCTTTTCGCACCGCGCTTCCGCGCGATGGTTTGCGGCCTCTGAAAAACCATCAATAATTTGAAATTGAATTGAATACCTTAAATTCCGGAGTTTCCGGTAGACGATCAATCTCGGCGCCGTTCGGGTTTTGCGAAGCGAAAAAGTCCTGATCTTTCTAAAAACAGCCAAATTTATCCAATGCACAAATTTTACCAAAAAATCCGGAGAAGGCGTGCGAAAACTTCGAGACGCCATCAATTCCGCTGCCCCTTTGGGAAGTTGCGAGAACAGGTTTCGAGGCTAAAATAAATCCGTATTTTGTCTAAATTCAGAATCCAACCACATCCGGGCCCTGATCTGTCGAGAAGTCGTATTCGTCGAAATTCTCAAAGAAACCCTGCTGTTCCTGATGCTCGTCATTTTCCTGGAATTAACATAACGTTTAAATAAATTAACAGAATCCATACCTTCTCTCTGGGTTGCGAGCCAACGTACGGTTCACGAGCTTCTTCCGCTTCTTCTTCTATGAAATCCATCGTTTGCGGTCGTTTTTCTTGCACCTTTTGGGTCGCCAAAAAATCGGGAAGCTAAAAAAAATGGTGAAAAGTGTTTGAGTCAAATCCCACAATTTTCTTCGTCCAATGCGATTCGAGCTGCTGCGTGTCCATCGCGCGCTGCGAGAAAAAGTCGAAAGCCGGCCTTATTTCCTAAAAAAAGCAATAAAATCATGAACAGTACGAACTTCTGTCTGCGCCGCAAGGCCAGAACCCAGCAAATTCTTGTCCTGCTCCGGGTTGGGCGTCCGTTTCAGCTCGATCGCCGCGCCGTCGCTTCTCGCCCCGCGTTTCCGGTGAATCGGCTTCGGGATCTGGAACGGTTGTAACGATAAATGAATAGGTTCTTTTACCTTATCGGGGGACACACTTTTTTCAAAGGATCCAATTTTTTTTCTAACAGCACTTTTTTTCTAACAATGGAAGTATTTCTAAACTGTTTTTAGTATTCAAAAAATGCAATAACTTTTTAAAGTTTGGTTAAAGGGATGCCGACGGCATAGACAATCGGTTACGGGCGGAAAAGAAAATGTCTCTGCGCCTCTCCCATAGGCGCGCTCTCTCCCCTGTTGGCTACTTGCCAATTTGTTGATGAGGGGGGATCGACACGTGCCGTCGGCAGCCCTTTAAAATCAAAAAATAAAGATTTTTGACCAAAATTTCAACTAAACAAATGTCTTCTAAGTTCTTTTTTTTATTGTTTTTTTTTCCACTAAAGACATGCTTAAATTTTGCTAAAAACGCCATTAACCCGTTAATACCAAAAGGGATACCTTAAATTCAGGCGTTTCCGGTAGTCGATCAATCTCCGCACCATTCGGGTTTTGCGATTCGAAGAATCCCTGATCTTTCTAAAATCACAGTTCGAAAATTCAGATAGATCCAAAAAATACCGTAAAATCCGGGGATGGCGTCCGAAAGGCGCGTGAGGTGGTGGGTTGATCGGATGGTTTCGGGAGCTGCGAGAAGAGATTTTGTTGCTAAAAAAATCTTGCTTATAAAAACGAAAGTATTACTATTTCAGGCCGCATATCGACGTCAAAGTCGTAGCCGTCAAAATTGTCGAAAAAGTCCTCATTTGGGCTTCCGCGGTCCTCGTTCTCCTAAACCGGAAATAATAATTGAAGATTTACAAATTTTCGACCTTGTTCTCCTCGCCGGCGTCGAGACGTTGCGTGGCAATATATTCGTCGACGGTCCTCTTCGGCCCGTTGTTTTCCACGAGATCTTTTAGGCCTTCGAGTTGTTCCTGCAGCTCGTCGCCGTCGTTTTCGGACATTTTCATCAACTGAAATAGCAAACGTTTCTTCAGTCTTACCGGCAAAATACAAACTTGTTCCTTAGAACTAAATTTTTCTAGCATAAATAGACGAAACGTTCCTAAAATGTCTTTTTTGGCTTGCTAAATGTGAAAACGTTACAAACCGTTTATTAAAAAAATCAAATTTCTTCCGATCAAAAATTCTTGATTTTAACCTGAAATGCCAAATGTTTGCCGAGTTTTTTTCTCTTTTCTAAAGCTCTGAAACGAACAATAATTATTTTCCTACCATCTTACGCAGTTTTTTGTTATGAAAAGTACATTTTTGAGTTTTTTTTAACAATCTTTGACTTGTTCACAAAAATCTAGGAAAAATGGCCAAAATGTCACGTTTTTAAAGCTTCAAAAGTTAATAATATTTTGTCTAACTAACGATGCAGGTTAGAGCCATTTACCAATAGTACCTCATCGAATGACCGCCTCAGCGTGAACAAGTGCTCCGCAATGTTGTTGACCAGAAACGCCGGCTGGGGCCACGAATTTAGCGGCATCATGCAATCCGGGCAGGTCGGGCTCGTCGAACGCGTCAGCTCCTCCACGCAATCACTGAAAAATTCCCTAGACTTTTCAATAAAAGCATTACCTGCAGAAAATATGCTTGCACGTGCCCAAGTATTTGTACTGCGGCTGCTCATCGTCTCGAAACCCGCCCATACTAAATTAGGGTCATTTTTCAACATCGCCCGCTCCACCTACCATTTATTACATCTTAATGCCGAAAAGAAGCTCTCCACGCTGTCGACGGCTTTCTGCAGCTTCACCCTGAGGTCCATGGGGCCTGGAAAAAGGGGTAGATCTAATTTTGCAACGCATGTCTGCAACGAATTATGGAATAATTAGAATATAGACGATATTTCCAGCAAATTTTTAAAGATGGGATTTCCTCAGAATTTCAAGCCCCATCAAATGAGCTATGACACATTAAAAAACGGCAAATAAGAAAACAAAAACTGCTCCCTGCTAGCCTGCGAAACGTGCAAAAGTTTGCTAATTGCGAATTTATAGTAATTGTATCGCCAAAGTCGACCCTTTTGGACGGCTATGCCCCCGGCACCATTCGACGCAACGCAAAATGCGTAAAAACCAAGCCAACCGATGACTTCAAGGAGTGCAGGGAGCTTCTCTATAAAAATGCAACCTAATGAACTTTTCGTTCGTCAGTAAATTGCATTAAAAACTTCGTTTTCAGACTGAACTACATATCATCACTCACAAGTTCGCAAAACAATCCAATACTCCAAATAACAACGCTTCCCAATGCCAATTCCATGGTCAAGCCGCGCCGGTGACAATCAAATTTATTTGGAATTCACATGTACAGACGTAAAAGCATCAACATTACAAACATAGAACAAAAGGCATATAGGAGAACACAATTTCTAGCCGTCTTCAGTAATTTAGTCTTCATCATCGCTCTCGATGCGGGCACGTCGCGCGCCGGCGTTCTTGCGGAGGACGCGGGCCCGGTCGCGGTTGGCCATGGCTTGGCCGGCGTCGGCGGCCATGTTCTTGACGAGATCCTTTTGGCGGATCACCGCCTCCTTGACGCCGACGAGCTGGCGGTTCTTCTAAAATTGCACAAATTAATACGGGAGCGTCAAAATAGTTTTAAAACTATTCAACTAATTTAGAAAGGCACAGTTTTGTTGTCGGGTGCCTTATTTGTCGCCTAGGCGCGTGGTAATGAATATCAATACCTTTAATAGGATTCTACACACTTTTTAGAAAACAAAAGTAAAAAAGCTGCTCATTTCGTCACAACAAGCCTGAAAATGCTCAAAAAGTGTAATCTCAACCTTCTAGAAAAATTTTTACACCTTTTTATTAATAATAAGCCTCGGCCAAAAAAAAAGGTAGCTGACACCCCCGGCTACGGAACTAGAGCACTTTTAAAACTCTAAAAAACTCACCCCTCCCGGGCTCGCCTCGTAGATGGCCTCCTCGCCCAGCCAGCGGCGCAGCGGGGGCACACGGTTCCGGCGCGGGCGCCCCGTCGCTCCTTCAGCCTCCGCAGCGTAAACTAAAAAAAAGGATATAATTTGTTTAGGTGATTCAATGGAGATTCCAAAACAAACTCACCAATTTTCGGCGGCACAACGACGAGCGTTTCCGGGGCCTGCTTGGTGGGACGGGGCGCGCGGCGGGCCGTCAACGAGCACGGCACGTAGGTGGCGTTGGCGTCTGGGGTGCCTGGCTCCTCGGAAGTTGTATCCAGATCTTCGACACGTGCTGCGCGGCGTGGCGGCACGTACATCGGCTTGTCCTCCTCGCTGTCGTCGAGATCGTCGAAACCTGAATGGTGGCATTTGAGAGATTTTGGAAACTTTGGCTAGTGAACTAGAAGAAAGGAACTTCTTCTATGCGTCGTGAACGGCAATTTAGTAAAATAGAATTGAAAAAATCGGATATATAGCAAAAATTTCATGCAATTCAAAAATTTACCTCCGGCCATCGAAGATCGGTGACTGGCGGCTCCGATGGACGAGAGGCGCCTCGAGTGCTGGATGGCCTCGTCGGTCGAGCTTGACGTGCTAGGCCGGGAAGTCGAGGAACGCGCTTCATCCTTGGCAAGCGGCACGGCCGCCTCGATAGGCTTCAGCTCGGCTTTGACGACCTTAGGCAGGGGAACAGCAGCAATGCCGGACGGTCCAGGGACTGGGAGTCGCGCCTTGGCTCGCTTGACAGTCTTTTGGAGCACGGCGTGGAAGAGGCTGCGAACTGAAAAGAAACTGATATAAGAGGGAAGAAAAACTATCAAAATCCGAATTTCAACGTGCAGGCGACGGTTCTGGTTCGTTAGCGGGAGGCCCTAGCGTATTTTATTCAGCTCAATAAAAAACTACTTTCTATTGAAGGTTTAGTAGTTTACGAATGCCAGAAATAAATAAACCCTTAAAAATCAAATTTTTGACGTTTTGATAAATTTTTAACCCAGAAATCAAAATTTCGTGAAATATTCTGCAAATTTGGAAGCTTTTTTCGACAAAAAAAGCGCAAAATATTGATAAAAACCTTACATTACTTATAAGAAGCATAGGAGAGAATAATCAAAAGTCAGATTTCCCGCCCCCGCTAACCCAACAGAACCCAATTAACTTTCCAAAAAACGTACCATTTTTGTTAGCCTTCGGCGTTGATTGGCGAACGGCGACGACCGGGCTTTCGGCTGAATTGGTCCTCTCGTGATCACGGTGGCAGACGCGGTGCTTCGGCGTAGCCAGCCGCTCGAACACTTCTTGACGCGGTGCACGGCCCGGCGTGTTTTGTAGACGCACATTCGGGAGGCCCGAGTCCGAGCCGCTCGACGGGCTCATCGGCTCGCCATGGTGCTGTGCTTGTTTTTGGACGGCCGGTGTCACGGGCTTGCGAAGTGGCGTGCTGAAAGCGGAAAAATAAATAAAAACAAAAATACGTTTTTAAAATCCCAAATTTCCGCAAATATAACCCTAACGGCATCTAATAAAGCCAGATTTCAAACAAACGCACGGAGAAATGGCGATCGGCGATGGAGAAAGAGGCGCCTCGATTTGGGCGAGCGCACGTGGTGGCGGGATCACGATGGCCGGCGGAGCGAACGTCTTCCTGTTGTGAATCTTCGGGTCGAGCGTCTTGCGAATGTTGAAGCTAGGACGCAGCGGGTTGCTGGTGAGACGAGGCTGCTGCGAGATGACGACCGACGGCTTGTTCTCTTCAGGAGCTTCAACTACCTCCTGCTCCTGCTGCAACTGCTTCTGTCCCATCGACTTTTGATGGTAGGCCGTGGTGTCAACCTAAAAATAGATATGAAACGGGAAATTAAATAATTCGTACCTCCATAGGCTCCTCCTCTTCAATCCCCTGCTGCTCCGAGCGGACTCTGATGGAAACGGACGCGCGGCTGCGCCGGAAATCGATGGAATTCTGGGAGACGTAGAAGCGGCTGTAGTTGCCATCAGCCTCAATCTTCGAAAAGTCCATGTCGAGCAGCTCGGGTGGGCGGTGGCTTTTTGGCGTAGATTGGCTCGGTTGTTGACTAGCTGCAACTAAGATACGTAAACAAATTTTCGATAAAAACTACGGTACCCTCGCATTATCGGGGGAGTACGTTTAGGAATAATAGGAAACGACTTAGAAACAATTTCCCCGATTTATGAGAAAATTTTGACGCTACGTAAAAGATAGTATCCCCCGATAAAGCGAAGCCACAAAAACCACAATAAAAATTACCCTTCGCGATCGGCGTCACCTCGATGCCCTCGTCCGGGAGCTTTTGAGCACGAGGAGTCCGTTCCCCGTCGGTGATCGCCGTCTCATCCTTCATAGCCTCCTCCGCTGCAGTCTCGTTGTCCGACGACCATTCGGAACCGGACTCGTCCTTGGCCATTCGCGCGGGCCCCGCCGGCATCTTGTCGCGGAAAATGTTGAATGGGCCGCCGAGATTTTGCTCTTCCTAAAAGCAACATAAAACACACAAAAGAATCATGATTTTACCTCTGCCCAGCGGCGCGCGTTTTCCTGTCGAATTCGGCGAATCTCGTCGGCATCCAGGGCGCTCGTTTCGAATGTATTTTCCTTGTCTTCAACGGCCGACTTGGTTGAAACGGCTCCGAGCGATTTGCGAGCGGCCATGGTCGTGTCGGAGAAGACGGTATCATCCTGGAATTACAGACTTCGACAAGAAAAACCACTTTCTAGGCAGCGCCCATCAGTAAATTTTCTCTACACAACACGATAAAAAAGCTCACCAGCAGATCGGCGGGGCGAACTTGCGAGCGGCGCTTCAGCCCTTTTGTCGTGTGCACCAGCTCGCCGTTCATGCAGAGGCGCTGCTCTTCGGAGAGGTAGACGCGACCACGCCGGATCGGGCGTGGCTTCCCCTCGGTGGTGGTCATCTGAAAAGAATGAAAATGAAAATGTTGGCGTCGAAAATAAGCGCAAACTTTCGAGAACAAGAAGGAAATCAGGGGGATCAACAACCAGGAAAAAAAAACAAATGAAATCAACGAACAAAAGTTCAAAAAACTAGATGGAAAAGACATCTAGGTTGGATTTTAGCCAAAATGGGAGAGTTGCATAGTAGCTAAAGTTTGCAGAGCGTCAATAGCTGCAAGAATTTCCTGATAGCATAGAAGAAAGTAAGCCTAGAATGTCTAGATGAGAGCAAATTCAATCAGAGAGTTCTAGTTATTGTTACAGCGCGAGCAATCTTTAAAGTCACAAAGTTTAAGCGAATTTCAAAGCCTGTTAGCTTAAATACAGCTATTTCCAAGCTCTAAAAGCCCAAATAAGCGGTAGTTTCTTCAATTCGACAGTGTTAGATGGTCAGGCAACCGATTATGCGTGGGGGTAGCTCGGTTTGAACGCTGCCCCGTGGCGCGCTCGCGAAAGAGCCGCGGCTGAATCGTATTTGAAGGGTGGCACAAAGGATTCATTTGCCGATACCTATTCTATCTTTTTCAATACATGCCAAAAGTGAGTGGATAGATAATGTCTTATGATTCTCGAGACGGTTTCTGTAGCTGAATCGCGCAAGGAATTCGACAAAACTAAAATGCGGCATCGTGAAAATCGGAGTAGTGAATGGAATTCGTTATAAAAACATCACAGAAAAAAAAACGAAAAAGGAGACGCGACACAGAGTTGCCAAAAAATGAAATCGGAAATCGCGAATCGATGATACGCATGATAAACTGCGCTCCCGAATCGAGTCGATCGATCGATACGCGCAAGCTCTGATGTACGCACTAATGGTACGCGTGAAAAGCTACGAAAAATCAAAATATCACCGCTTCAAAGTTTTCGAAGTTCAAATGTAATGATGACTGAATGCCTTTGGATTCCCATGGAATACTGAGGTCAAAGGAATCGTCGTGCCTTGTAAACTCTTTTTATAATTTTTCCAATTTGGCAACCATAAACAGCGGAAGTGTTGGTAAACTGTATTTGACTGGTCCCAAAGTAAAAAAACTTTACAAATTTTTACCACGAAAACACAAAGATCATCTTTCTTCCAAAAAGGTCCAATTTTTGACCAACATTCGATTTCAAAACTATTCTAAGAGTTTTTAGGTAGTTTTTCTAGTTGAAGTCGAGTTATATTTTGCTGAAAGCATTATTAAAATGTTTACTATTAGTTCCTAGGAATTTGGAATTTCTAGACTGATATGAAAACCCCCGATACTGCGAAAGAACCGCCGATTTTATAGCATTGATGACGCTAAAGTTTTTTAATAAAAAATAGGTTTGGCAGCTATCGATTATCGATTGGCCGGGTGTTTAATAGCTTAATGAAAGTTTTGTTACTTTTTCATTGGTCCGCAGCCAAATTTTTTGTCGGTTTTCGCCGGTCATCGCGAAAACTTAGAAAAACCCGGTTTCCCGCACCGTTGTGATGATGTCCTCCTTTAGGAGGGCAAGGTTTCTCACATTTTCTCCCTTTCCGCGGGGCACATTTCGCTGTTGCTCCCCGTAAAGGAGCGGAGGCCGTGGCGTGGGTCGGTGGCTCGCGGATCAGCCGATCATCCGTGCACCCAGCGATCAACACCAGAGTATCGCCCCGCACACGCCAAACCAACGACAGCACGGCACAGTTTATTGTGCTCATCGCGAGCATCGAAACGGGGATAGGTGGGGGGTGTACTTCGCCAATTTCGGGCTTGCCCTCTAGCTGCTGGGGAGCATCGGAAGAGCTTTGTCGGGGTGTTATTGCCGTGACGCGCCGCGGGGGGATATGAGCATTTTAGGGCTAGGAGAGGCAAAAGTGTGTCGTGGAGGGCTTGATGTCATAAAGTTTGGCAAGTGTTGGCAGGGTTTCTTTCAAAATCGCGACATTCATGTCGAAATTTACATTAGCTATTTTTCCCGGAAAAGCCTTCGAATCCTATGCAAAAAAATTTTAGAAATTCTGAAATTCCGAATTTCGACATTATGAAACTTTGACATTATGAAACTTTGACATTGTGAAACTGTGACATTGTGGTTTTCGACATTACGATCACAAATCGTAGTGCCAATCTGATAACTTGTTTCCGGGTTTTGAAAAATTAAAAATGGAAAAGTTCAGTTGCATTATCGCGGAGGGGGGACTGAAAAAGTCTAGAAGTGTCTAGTAAATCATTAGGAATTCTATTAAAATTGGTTTTTGGAAAATTTAACCTTCTATATTTCAATTAGAACACTATCGAAAAACTCAAAAAATTTTTTGAAAAAGTCGAAATGTTGATCAAAATCGGCCTTGTGGTCGAAAAACCCTATACGCAGGTTATAGATATAAAGCATATCAAAACTTTTCGAAAATTCGAATATTTTTTACTTTTTGTTCAAAAATGTATGAAAAATGGTCCAAAAATAAAAATTATCAAATCTAAAAAAAAATTATTTTTCAGACTTTCTAGCAATTTTTTTAACGGGCATTGTTTCCTTGGAAGCCACGCTCCAGGCTCCAAGGTTAAACGTGCTTAGGCGTTACTCTTACCAGGAGTGCCTTTTGGGTGTCATCGGCAAATCCCTTCGAGACCTAGCTGATTCGATAGAGAATTGAATTCTGAACAACCCCTCGTCGTTCATTTTTGCAGAATGGCTTTTCCTGATTTTATAAAATTAAAAAACTAGAGTGCGAAAATCCCATAGTTCTTCGGTTGCTGTAGCCAGACAAGCGCCCAGCGGTATCGGACCAGTTCGCCGAAAACCATCTCGCCGAAAACCATCTCGCCGAAAACCATTTCGCCGAAAAACCATCGCCGAAAACCATCTTGCCGAAAACCACTTCGCCGAAAACCATTTCGCCGAAAACCATCTCGCCGAAAACCACTTCGCCGAAAACCATCTCGCCGAAACCCATCTCGCCGAAAATCTAATTTTGTATGCAAATTTTTTTTCAGGCTTGTTCCATTTTGGTCTAATACTGGAAAAAACACTGATCATGACTGAGCCAATCGGTTTTCGGCCTCAAATCATAGGGGAAGTGTCCGGGCACAGGGTCACTGAAAAAAGCAACTTTCTTTACTTTTTTTGTGACCTGGGGTATGACCGCAACTACGCGAAAAAATTTGCATGCAAAATTAGATTTTCGGCGAGTTGGTTTTTCGGCAAATGGTTTTCGGCGAGATGGTTTTTCGGCGAGATGGTTTTCGGCGAGATGGTCGGAATTCGCGCCCAGCAGCCCTAGGTGAAGTGCCCACGGGTGCGCCCTCACCCAACATCGCCGATGGCGCAGCGGTTAACGCATGTGCCTACGAAGTTTCTTTTTGCCTTTGGTTGAAGGTTCGGTTCTTTTATGCGTGTTTCCTTTTGCTTTTTGACACTTGATGATATTTCCACACCTTTTAGGCATTTCTAGGTCATGGTGGAGGCATTAGCCACGTTTCCACGTTGGGCTAGGACAAGAAATCAGGACATTTCTCGGGTCAAAATTTTCTCGGGGACTGTGACGGCCAATTTCAATTATTCAGATTCTTAAAACGCTCTCAAAGTCACAAAAGTGTTTTTAAAAAAAGAAAAAGCAAAAGTAATTACCAATAACGGAATCGAACTAGCAACCCGAAGCAAAAAATGTTTGGAAGAGTGACGCTCTGGCCACTGCGCCACGTCTAGCGGTGGGATGAAGGGACCGGAGGGCCTCTTCCCCTTGGGGCTCACTCGGGGCAGCAAGGTGCCGACGTGGACGCATAAATTTTCTTTTTAGTTTTTTAATTTTATAAAATCAAAGAAAGGCATTCTGCAAAAATGGACGCCGAGAGGTTGTTCAGAATTCAATTCTCTATTGAATGAGCTAGGTCTCGAAGGGATTTACCGATGACACTCAAAAGGCACTCCTTGTTAGCTGCCGAGACCCAGTAGCTGCCAAGGGTCGAAAAGCTTTTGAAGTTCAAGCTTATCCTGATTTTTAGCCCTTCCTTAGAGTACGAAACGCTACCCTCCGCCATTTTGCTGCCGACCCCCCCCGCCATGTTTCCCTCCATCTCCATAGACCGGAATTTGTGGCGGCGTGTAGCCGGATCAGGGGACCCCCTGCTCCCCTACCGTACCCCACCATAAACGGTCCCGTGACGACGTCGATCTTTCGACCATCTCCCCCTCCCCGAACCCGCTCCTTTGCAGTCTGTTTCGATGTTTCACTGCTCATGCTCCCCACTGTGCGACCAGTGGGGAGTATCCATCCAGGCAGAGCTGACCCACCACGCCAATATTGTCGTTGTCTATAGGTTCGAAACATTTTTTTTGGGCACAAGTTCGTCAAGGGCAATACTACATGTTTTTCGGAAAACAGGAAAATTAGGCGATTTTTGGTGGTGTTTGATGCTTTTGGGACGGCTAAAATGTAGGCTTGAAGGTGAGCTTAAATCGGAAATCGACGGCAATATTTATTTCATAACCTGCTTCTGCAAGCTATTAGCAGACTGGCAACAGACACTACAACGAATTTTTTTGGGTACTCTAGATACGGCCGTACCGCCACATGCGACGCGCAGTCTTGGCTACCGTCAGGGAGTACTGCTGCGTACCCATTACGGTATGGAAAGGTAGGTCTTCGGGGCTGCCTCGAAGCCATCGCGATGCCTTTAATAATGATGACTGTCGAAAAATCTGCATTTGAAATCCATAAAGGTCACTGTCTTTAAATAACAATCGATTGACGCTACGCGTAGACCTACATAAATTACGCAAATTTTTTTCTTTTCGTACGTCAATTGCCTTAGAAGCATTTCTATTTTATATCCATCACCCCAGGCGACGAACTTTCCACCTCGCAAATGCTGACAATGACGAGGAAGCTGTGCCATCTTCAGGTGCCACACTTCCTCTGCCGAACCGGAATGATATCTAACAATTAGAACTTGCTCAATGGCTGGTTGATCACTCTAGGGGCACAAAAGCGCACTGGCAGACGACGAACTTAGGATGAAGCTCGGCTGAAGCTGAGCTATACTGGCCTTAAAGCAAGGCATATGCTAGGCTAGAATAGCAAGAAAAGGCTGAGTTTTTCCGCATTACACCTGACGGTGCCGGATCCGCTGCAAAAAATACGTGGCGAACTTTTTATGGTCTTCAAGGCCGAAAATTTGGGCGGAAAGAAATTTCAAGAGTTACCGTCAGCCAGGAACTCTCTCACTCCCTCGCTCTCTCGCTATCCCTGCTCGCTTTCTCTCGATTTCTCTCTCTCTCTCTCTCTCTCGTGCTCTCTCTCTCTCTCTCTCTCTCTCTCTCTCTCTTTTTCTAACCGACTGCTTCTAGCATTTTCTGTCTCTGTAACCGACTGCTTCTAGCATTTTCTGTCTCTGTGTGTTCATCTCTCTCTCTTTCTCTCTCTCTCTCTCTCTCTCTCTCTCTCTCTCTCTCTCTTCTCTCACTAACCAGCATTGTCCCTCTCGAATCGCCAGGATCATGAAATACGATAACTCGTGGTAAGCTAGCAGTGAGCTCTACCGAAACTCAGAAAATTGAACATTAAAAACATGCGATCTACACGAAAAAGCATCAGAATCGAAGTATCTAGACCCCCAAATTTTTCGGTAAGGAAAATCCCTTCCCTCACCCCCTCAACCCACCATCCGCGAAGGTCAGAAGCCTGGGAACTTCCACATCCCTCGGCGTGGAGGTGAGAAGGGGGCACAACCGGATAGGAGGATGGCAAAAGCCCGGTCGAAAGCTAGCCACAAGCGCGAACTTGCCATTCCAGGAAGCACCACAAACCGTTCCCCGGACCCGAGCTCACTCATCCTGGTCGGCGAGGGCAGGGTGTGCCCGCAGAAGCCAAGCGCAAACCGGCACTTTCCGTACTCAAAAAACCCCCCTTTCCCAATCCAAACTCGCTAAAATCGACCGGCGGTCAGAGGCGGAACTTCCAGGGGGGTCGGATAAGGATCTGCCCGGAACGGAAGAGGAAGTCTTGCGCCATCGTCCGGGTGATGTTTCGTGCTGTTTTCTGTTGTGACGCGGAAGAGCCGGGCAGACGCTGGAATTTCCGGACTGAAACACGCGGCTTGTTTCTGTGAAATTGAGGCATCAAGGGATCGGGCGCGGGGGGTTCAATGATCGGATTTTGTAGCGATTTCACTTCTTGCATTCTGTAGCGTTTCCTTTAAAGGTTAGCTTAAAAATGAGCCCTTTGATCGAAGCCTTTTGCTTACCGTAGTAAAACATAAAAAAAAGGAAAATTAGCGCGTTTTGCAAGATTTTTTGCATGCATTGCCGGGCCCTTTAAAAGAAGCATCACTTTCTTTCTCTCTCTCTTTCTCTCTCCCTGGATCTTTCTCTCTCCTCCCTCTTCCCCGCTCTCTCTCGCTCTCTTTCTCTCTCTCCTCGCTCTCTCGCTCTCTCTCTCTCTCTCTCTCTCTCTCTCTCTCTCGCCCTATTCCAGAATTTCCGGCCGTTCATTTGAAGATAGCAAATTCCCTTGGACCAAACAATGAGACAACGGGCTCAAAAGCTAAACCACGAAAGCTGTCCAAACGGATCGACACCCCCCGTAACGCAGTTTTTTGGAATTTCCACACATTTTTCTCCACGAATTCGGTGATCATGCGGCAAATATGGGAATTTAGCGGGGAATTGGGGTGCTGCGGGTGATGTGTGGTGCTAGTGGAAAAGGAGCATTACTAAAGGGATGGAGATGGATTGCTGGGTGTCGCGCCGCGCGTCGCATTACGTGCCAGTTGCGCGTCACGTTAAGCGCCGCGGACCCGGTGGAATTCGCAGCAAAGCCATAGTCCGCTTTGGCTTTTAAGCGTAACGCGCTAAAACTCCAACGCTTACCGGCTTTTTTGCCGCTTTCAGCAGCCTACGGTAACGTAACGTACTTTAGCGTACTGTGCTACCATGTAGAGCACTGTAGCGGGCGTCTTTGCCCCTTCAAATTTTAATTTCCTTGCTTGGGAAAGTGCAAATTGGTTTCAGGTCCTTCGACCATTCAAAATTTTTCCGTGGTTCTTTCTGACGTAGGTCGGCGGTACACGGCACCCACACCAGTTTCGACCCCGCTAAATCCCCCCATTTCGGGGCTCCGTTTCATCGGCCCGTTTGCAGAGGCTCGGGCGCAATTTAGGGATCGGGTGCGCGCTACGGTAAGCCCACTACCGTACTACCTGGATTGTTAGCAGGGTACGGTAGCTTGGTCGTATTGAAACGATAAGGGCGCATCGTGTAGATCGTACCTTACAAGGAGTGGTTTTTGAGTGTCATTGGCAAATCCCTTCGCGACCTAGCTCATTCAATAGAGAATTGAATTCTGAACAAACTCCCGGTGTTCATTTTTGCAAAACGCCGTTCCCTGATTTTCCTACTATATATAAAAAAATAGTGTCTGTGTGTGTGTATATTTGCATGCACTTCCGTTTGGATGTTCGTTCATTTTTGCAAAACGCCGTTCCCTGATTTTCTGGATAGGAAGAAACGACAATAGGTTTAGAATGGTCCGAATCGACTGCACACATAAAAATTTTGAAAAATTGTGGTTTTCGCTATTAAAAATAGGTTTTTGTAAAACCCTGTTTGTTAGGGGAAATTAGCATGCGCCGGAAGTAGGAAGAGCCTATATAAAGGGACAGAGGAGCCGTTTTTCACTTTTTTCTTGCTAGAATTCAGGTAGAAACATGCAAATTAAGGACTTTCACAGGTCCTGGACGGGGCCAGGGTTGAAAAGCCGCGAAGCGGTTTTTCAACCCTGGTATAAAATTAAAAAAACTAAATGGAATTTTGGCCAACTGTCGGTTCGCCGCATCAAAACGATGCCTGCCAGCTCTAGGGGAAGAGGCCTTCAGCGCGGCCCCTTCACCATCTGACCTTGCGCAGTGGCTAGCGCGGCGGTCTTCTAAAATTTATTTTCCCATCTTTTACAAGTTCGGTTCTTGTAGATGTAATTCGTTTTGCTTTTTGTATTATAAGCGGCCCGAGTATTTTTAAACAGGTTTTACTTCCAATTGAGGACTCACACTAACCTGGACCATAATATTTGTTTCTTTGTTGTAAATTTTCCTGAATGCGCGCAGAGCAACCAACGTTGTTTTAAAATTTAACATTTTAAATCAATTAATTTATCAAAACGTCTGCAAACGCTTTTGTTAACAAAAAGCAGAACAATTTTTCTACCAAGGAACCGAACTTTCCACCAAGATGCAAAAAATTTTTAAAGGCGGAAGCCTTAACCACTAGGCCACATTCCATGGTGGGAGGGAGAGACGGAGAGAGCTATGTCCTAGGGGCCACCAGTAGGCTGGCCGCGCCAGATGGCGATTCGTAAAATTCAATTTTTAGTTTTTTAATTTTATAAAATCAGGGAGAGCCGTTTTGCAAAAATGAACAACGGGAGGTTGTTCAGAATTCAATTTTCTATCGAATGAAATAGGTCGCTAAGGGATTTGCCAATGACACTCAAAAATCACTCCTTGTTAGCTACAAGTGGCACAGTGTCAACCGGACACCCTATGCTCTGCCGATGACCGGTTTTATGGCTATCTTCGGGTTTTAAAAACAAAATTCTGATTTCCTGAACTGTTGATCTTCCACCCCCGCTTCTTCGGAGGGGATCAAATATCAGCGTCGCTTTTCTGATTCACCGTTGCAGAGATCGGCGGCAAGAATCGAATGTCGATAGGCAAACCGTGGAATGGGGCGCCGCGGCTTTTTTGGCTTTTCACAGGGCTTCAAACGCCAACCAAACTGTATTGCTGGTTGCAAAAATTTTGGCGGGCAGGAAGTAGAAAGTTAAATTTACTTCAAAGCGACAGCTATTTCCAAACAAACACATGACAGGCTAGCATTGATTCTTGAGGAAATTTATCGTTTTTATGGAGCTCTACGCATTTCATGTGATTTTGAATTCATCAAAAACTTATGTAATGCACATTTCGGCTGTGAGACAAAATTGAGCCCCAGCTTTTCCACCCTGAGCCTGAACTGTCCACCCAGCTGCTGCCCCGCGACTTAAATATCACTCCTAAAAAGCGTGACTCCCTCCCTGCGAGGTTGCATACTAAAATGGTAAATATTGACTCGCGGGGGAAATCAGACCGGCACCGACAGGTTCGAACCTTGAACGCCTTTTTTACGCTTCAAAGGGACTAGCAAGGCAGAGAATGGATATCTAATTCCGACAGCTGCGCGACAGGCCAAAAACGTAGACTGACTACTCCCGGCCGAGCCGATGTCTCGGTTCTGCGTATTTAGGTATCGACAACCACGTGGCACGATAAAATACACATTAAAACGATGAGGACCATAGCTAGCGGGCGTCAGTGTCGATTTGGTCGCTTTTAGCACCTTTAAACGAAACTTGCACCTGACGTACAAGACACGAAAATTGCCTTTGCAGGTCAGCGGCTTTATCCAGATTCTGTCGCATATGGGACGTTGCAACGCAACGAATTCGTGCAGAGATGATTGATCGGCGTGTATTATGCGGCCCTATCATGCGACCAAATTAACGTAGCCCTGGTGGTACGGTGGATTACTGTAGCAATAGGGCGCTTTACTACCTGGCGCTCTCGCTGTCCCTCGCGCTCTCCCTCGCTCTCTCTGTCTTTCGGTATCTCCCTCTCTCCCTCTCTCCCCATCTCGCTCTCGCCCTCGCCCTCCTCCACTTTTTCTCCCTTTCTCTCGTTCTCTCGTTCTCTCTCTCGCTCTGTCTCAATCGCCGATATTGATATCGCTCTTTTTCTATTAAGCCCCTTCTGTCAGATCCATTTTCAAATTTTTAGCCTGGTAGATTCACTTACACCTAGCTACTGCAATTTTCATAATACGTCGTCCATATCGAGCCCGATCTGCCTTTTATTATTCCCGGCACAGAACAGGGCCAAAATGGCTGAAGTCCGGGGCAGGGGTTTGGATGGATGGATGGTGCAGTGTGGGATTGAATGGCCTGTGGGTGGCTATTGTGGCGATCGGCGTATTGTCAGTCCCCCCCCCCCCCATTTCGTACCGGGCCGAATATTGGTTGTTTCGATGATCATCCTCCTCCTCTCCCTTCTCTTCAAATGCTTCTGCCCTCTTCCGGGCTTCTCGTCTCCCCCGCCGAATTTGCCCGATATTTCCCGGCCCATGCAATGGCTGACACACAACCGCTGCCGGCTTTTGCCCTGCTTCTGCTCTCGCTCGCATGCATGCCGACACGTGGCCCGGGAGAGTTGGGATGTTTTTCTGGTTACCGATCGAATTTGGAATTTGTTGCAAATTACAAATTCGTGATTCAAGTCATAATAAAAATTTATTAAAGCGAACTGTGAAGGCAACTAAAATCTCAAAATCTTAAATCGAACTTACTGTAAATTGGTCCGGTCCGGAACCGGTTATACTTCGACGAAACTTCCGAATTGCCACTTTTTACACATTTCGAGGCCTAGACATTTCTTAGCTATCATTTTGAAAAGTATTGTAATGATTCAGAAATTCCCTGTTCATAGTAAAACCCGAGGACGATAAGGATTTTGCGGAAAATTCTAATTTCCTCTTCTCCCGGCAGCTTACGGCTACCGTGGTCTGGGTTCGATTTTGCGCAATTATCAGCAGCTACCGTAAGCGCGCGTGCCAAAAACGTGTCGATTTGTGCTATTGATACTTTCGACGGCGTTTGGAAGATTGCCACAACCTACCACGACGCCGACGTGAACTCCTTGAAGTTGTTTGATGAATCCGAGCACTCGACACCAAACGACGCGGCGCCACGAGCAGATTCTGAAGCTGTAAAAAAAATCAATCACCGTGCTGCACTGTTCCAAAGCGTTTGTCGCAAAGAGAACTCTTCCGAGTCAACTGGAATTAGACGTATGTAGCCAAACAACAGCGCTGTCTACAGTATGCTGTAGTAAGTTGCCTAGTACCCGGCATAAACCTTATGACCTTCCTAACCCAGCTAACTGTATTAAAAAACGGGCTAACTGTTTGTGAGCTCCCTGCGATTTGGCCGTCTGAGTTCGTTAATTATGAATTTCGCACAATAATGGTCTTTTCGCTTTAATCGGTCACGATGCTACCTACAGTGAGACAGAAGGAGCGAGAGAGTGATAGATATCGGGGAGGGTGTGAACCAGAGACAGTCAGCGCGGAATTTGCAAACGATCAGGGAGTTTCGAGCATCAGACCAGTCCTCCCTCCCTCCCTCCCCTCCCTTCCGCTGCCCCATTTCGACCTTGTTCCAGTGGTCTGCCTCCCGGGATGCGATACTTCGATTCTTCGCAGCCATCCCTCGGCCCTCCACTCCCCCCTCGGCTTATCGTGTTGTGGATGTGGGTGGGAAAGAGAGAAAGAAGACGAGAGATACGGAGCAGACAGTCCCGCGCTGCCCGCGTTGTTATTTTGCACCCTCCGCACCGCCCCGGCTCTGCCCATTTTGGTCTCCGCCCCGCCGTGCCGCACCCCGCCCCCCTCGCCATAACCGGCAGCAAGCCGGGGCTCCCGGTGCTGCCGATTTGCCCTTTATCGGGTGGAGTGAATTCGGGATTCCTGGATGACCTTTGCTAGCTTGCCACATTCGTGAAAATTGAATTTTAATTCCTAAAGGGCCTCTGCTGGTTTGCCTTCCCCAACTATCCCTGCTTGCTGCCGGTGGCGCTGGAATTCCTAAATGACCGTTGCTAGCTTGTCCTAAGACTCATCGCGGAATTTGAACTCCCTTAGAATTTCTGTTGGTTTCCGATCCTGAATTTCCCCAAAGAATCTTTGCCAGCTTGCCTCCGGAATCGTCTCTGCTAAATTGTTTCCAAAATTAATTTTTTAAAATGCAGTCTTCACAAGGCATCTCTGTTAGTTTGCCCATCGCTAGCTTTCTTGCTCTCTCTCGTTCTCTCTCGCCCTCTCTCTCTCTCTCGCTCTCTCTCTCGAAACATGACTGTGATCTTTGAGCATTTCCTTATCTCGTAAATCGGCGTGCCGAATCGCACGAAAAGCTTTCGCTTTGATCCCCCGATCTTCACGCCAGATTACAAACTCACGGCCAGTCAAACAGGCCAAAAACGGCAATGTGTCGGGAGGGGCAAAAGCGTCGATTGGAGCGGAACGTAGCGGGCGCCGAAAAGTTTAAGCTCTTATAACTTTTTCAAACCGACTTAATAATGAAAACCCAATATGAATTATTGCAGAGTAGAATTTTACGGTTCGAATGATACGAAAAACAGCAAGTTAGCCCTCCGAAATACCACTTTTCACAAAGTCGTCAACAAAAACCGCCTTCGTTTCGATACTTTTTGAATTCAGTTTTCTTAGTGCTTGGTATCATTGGAATCGCCTTTTCCCATTCTACAAAGTTGGAAATCGCTTTTTTTTAAGATTCCATTTAGTTTTAAAGTTATAAGGCTACGAAGTTTTGGCCCGATACATTTTCTTGACGAATGGAGCGTCGCGTTGCTTAGGTCCTTATTGCCGCAAATTCTGGGCGTGAACTACACCGCCAATCCTTAGGTTTGAATTTTTGTATGAAACGAAACCGCGTTAGGACGTTACATTGCTCTTCAATTCTCTGCACTCTCGCCCATTTTTTTGCATAGACCAGTTGGCTTTTTGTCAATAGTCTAACACGTAAGACGCCTGATTTACAAGGACCGTCCTGGTCCGTTAAAGGGGCGGGCAAACCATGGATTCCGTCATACCCCGATTAAAGGGATGCCGACGGCATAGTCAATCGGTTACGCGCGGAAAAGAAAATGTCTCTGCGCCTCTCCCCTGGGCGCGCTCTCTCCCCTGTTGGCTACTTGCCAATTTGTTGATGGGGGGGGACGACACATGCCGTCGGCAGCCCTTTAAGTAGAGTGTTTGTAGAAAAATTTGTAACTTTTGCATGAAAATTTCCAAAAAAACGAATGGAAAATTTGGTAATTTAGAGATCCAAGGGCACAAACCTGCTCAGCTCGTCGAGAGCTTTCATTAGATACCAAAATCGTAGCAATCGGACGATTCTCCGGACCACTAGAGGGGTTTTTTTTTTTGGGGTATCTGTCCTTCGTCCTGTAGATCCGCGCCGGCGACACACAACGCGTCTGCGACACGCAACGCGCTCGTCCTCCCCGCCAGTGCGCAATCGGTTACGACACCTAAAACCAAATCAAGCGCTAGAAAAAAATTTTCCATCTAAAAAAAGTTGTACTCAGCACCTTGATCCCTTGGACTTTGAGGTGTGTAGAGGTGGAGGGGGTCGATTTATTGCGATCGCAAAAGAGGAGCAGGAGGTGGAGGCCGATCTGCTGCTCGCTCACCAAAACGAGTCCATGCCCCCCGTCCCCCGGCCGGAGC
The DNA here is from genome assembly GCA_038088335.1 of Mesorhabditis sp. LJ9110. Lineage (NCBI taxonomy): Eukaryota > Metazoa > Nematoda > Chromadorea > Rhabditida > Rhabditidae > Mesorhabditis > Mesorhabditis sp. LJ9110. The sequence goes on along the minus strand of JBBGBA010000042.1, from coordinate 273,264 downwards.
CCCGCGCGCGCCGCGATTCCGCCGCCACCCACCCTCTAAACGGAGATGGGAAAATCTCTCGTCGCCAGCACCCACCCGACCACCACCGAACCAAGCCCATTGTTTCGATGCGTAGCATTTTGCTGTTTTTTGTGGTTTGAGAATTTGCTTTTTAAGTAATCTTGCGTATTTTCGTGATTTTTCGGGGCTTTTTGTTCCGTAAAGTACTTTTTTTTTTAAATTTTTTTTTTTTTTTTTTGGTTTTTTGGATGGTCGTTTTGCTGTTTTTCGGCCTAAAAACACCCTTTTATTGCAGATTCTACCGTAAGCATGCTTATTTCCTTGAATTTTTCCGGGATTTCATGTTCGGTGGAACTTTCCGGGTCCAAAAACCCCGGAATATATTTCAAGCCCCTTAAAGGGACGGTGACACATGAGAGATCTAGTCAAGGCTGCGCTACACTACGCTCCAGCGCACCAAACACCGTCGATTCACCCAAAAACCACGCGATTCAAGCCAGGGCCAGGGAGCGCGCGCTGGCTCCATTGCAACATCCGCTTCTCGTCGGTCCCGCTCATAATTTGCTCAGCCCCCTCTCAGCTCCCCTATGCAAACCGTAAAATTTTTGCTGCGATTCGGATGCGATACGGGGGGCGGATGCTAGAGGTACATCTGCCGTACCCCACGTAGTCCGATTCTAGAGCTCGTGCTCTTCTGCTCGGAGAAAATGAGCGTGACCCGTGGAGATCAAGATCGAAAAAGCTTTGATAAAGCTAAAATTTCTATAGCGAAAAATACCGACAAGCATTGGCCGGATAGCCGAAATCCCGAGAACGAAAATGCCGACAGTCAAAATGCCGACAGCCATAGACCGAAAATACCAAAATCACTTCCTTAAATGGCTTTTTTCTGTCGTGGTTATGGCTGTCGGTATTTTGGGTTTCGGGACTATTTCTGACGGTATTTTAGCGTTTCCCCTTAAAGGGCTGCAGAAAGATCGCATGGGTGAAAAAACAAAGAAGGCTGCACCGGACGGCGGTCGAACCTGGGTTGGTCCGCCCCGCAGTCTGATGCGCTAGCCACTATACTAAAGAGTCGAGTGGAGAGGGGCGGTAGAGGCCCCCAAATGCCTTGGGGGCGAACCTGGGCTGCTTTGGAAATGCCATTAGAAAGTAAACAATTTCCAAGAGATAATAGCTAAAAATGTTGTGGAAAATCTAGCTAAAGGATAGCAACGTACTTTCCACCTTTCCAGGGGTGTTTTGCTGTCGATGCGACTCTTTTTCAGCCGAAACAGCGTCCCAAAACCCCTTTTAGCCCAAAACTTGGTCGCCTTCTATCCAATCCGGCTCAAATTTTTACCATCGATGGGTATCACTAAGTCCTTGGCCTCAGGAAATTTTTGGTTGGAAACATTGCTAAATGAAAAAGTTATAGCCAATAAACTGGTTTCTTCAAACGCGAGAGGGGGTTTTTGGGGGCGCTTACGCGAGGGAAAGCGTCGATGGTAGCGCCGCGGCGGTCCGTCACCCCGACGGACGCCGGCCCATCTTTCTCCAGCCCTTTAATAGCTGTTGTCGAGTTGGGTTCGGGATATTGTATACAAGCCGAATCCCATCGCTACGCATGAAAAAAATTGCCAGAAATTGTCAATTCTAACTTGCCGGTCCCTTTAACCCCCGAAATCCAATGTACATATAACATTTCTGGTCCCCTGGCCTCCGGAGAGTGAACAGGCCGAAATCAGAAAATATCGTTGACCGCGGCCGGGCGCGTTATCACCTGGCCCTCGCTTGCTTTGCAAAGGCCTTCGCGGCAAGCCGTGCCAAAAATAATCCCGGTCGAAAATTTGTACTTTCTGATTCCCCCAAAAGAAGCTGGTCGCCAAGATTTCAGGCGGCGATAGGCGTCATTTGTACTGAGGAGCGTTGCGCAGGGGTAGCTCAAGCTCGCCTTCTCGTGCTCTCTCGCTCTCTCTTGCTCTCGCCCTTGCTCAAATGATCTCTGCTATCTGGCTCAACAGCAGAGGCCTAATGCCTTCGGAATCGCTGCTGGATTGCTCTGTAACTCGCGCTCATTCTCGCGCTCGTTTCTGTCTATAGCTCTCTTCTCCCTGTCTTTCATTCTTTCTCTCTCTCCCTCTCTCTCTCACTCTCTCTCCCTCTCCTTACTCTCTCTCTCTCTCTCTCTCTCTCTCTCTCTCTCTCTCTTTCTCAGCTTTCAACCCCCCTACGGTAGCTGCGTAATTCCGTTCCCATACTCGTACCACCTGCACCCGCATATTCCCGTGGGTTTCGTGGTCCCAATACGGGTTTTGGGCCCTGGTTCTATGACTCGCCCAAGATCGTGAACACTAGCCAGCAGCTGGAATTCCTATTTTTGACCTTGGTGATTTTTTGGGTGCGAGAGCGACGGGTCATGGGGGCGTAGGATAGTCATAATTTTGGATTTTCGTACATCTTGGACCCAGTTTCAGGGTTTAAAAGAGGCTTGGAAACTTCTAGGAGTGCAGTTCATCAGTTTCTTCGCGTTTCTATCACTAATATATATCACAAACAATACTAAAAATTATATAGGTTTAATATACCCTGTAACAATCATTCAAAACATACTATTAAGACCTTTTCCCCCTATTCTATCTTTGTCTACATTTTCATAGGTTTGAAGTATTCTGTCCTGGCCAAAATATATGCAGTATTTATTAACGGAAAAGGTCGCAAAAAGCGGAGTTGAGCTGAAAAACTACGCTTAAATTCCACCGTACAACTATCTACAAATTTCCGCCTCCCCTCCAGCCTCGTACTTTCCGAAATCACCCCGTGCCCTGGTTTTATAATTACCCTTTCCGGCGGACCCAACCTGAAATTGGCACCTGCTTTTCCTATTTTGCCCTTTCTGGCTCGTGGTGTTTTCTCGAACTCTGGCTCGCTCTCTTTCTCACTTTCACTCTCTCGTAGCGCTCTCTCTCACTCTCTCTCCTCTCTCGCCCACGCAATTAGCGCACTAATGATACCTCCTGGGGAACGAGCCGTGCTTTCTGTTTTCAACCCTGTAGCAGAGCGAGGACCACAAAAACTGGAGATCAACATGACCGGGAGCTCAGAATCTAAAATTTTTGGCGCTTGTCTAGCTCGCGAAAATCATAAAGAGTATCCTTGGGGAATTTGATGAAATCAGACGTGGAAAACAGGCTACCGGACGTATAGAAATCTATTTGACGTTTTCTTATCTTTTTATTGTTTTCAAATCTCTATAATTTGTCGTTTTTTTAGCTGGAGATTTTCGACTTTCCGGCCCTGATGCTCGTCGGCGAAAAGATGCAAATGTTCGCCGGCCTGCCCCAGCACACACTGCTCGCCCAGATTGCCAATGGTGGCGCGCACCAGGTACGGTATTTTGAGGTAATTTTTGGAATTCAATTGGGTTCTATTTCCCAATATTCTTCTTCCTCCAACTTTCGTTTTGCTTAAACAACCTCAAAGCGTTTTCCGCTTGCAGTATACGGTGGCTCGAGTTTGTTTTTTGGAATTCCGGTTTTTCATTTTTCCGCGCGAATACTCGCTACATTTTGAGGCTGTTTTCTGAATCCGTTTTGTACAGTTTACACTCATTTTAAAATCTTAAATATCCACGTAAATCCACGTTTTCGCGTTGAGATCCCGGATTTTCGAATTTTGGGTGAAGCTTTAAAAAGCTCTGAATGGGATTAAACATCACAAAACAAACAACTGGCTGGCAGCTTCCGGGTCTTTTAATCGAATCCCGATCCCCCGGGGCATTATTCAATTTTCAATTTTTAGTCTTGAACTTTATTATTCAACATTTTCATTTCCCACTGCCCAGTTCCGCTTCCCTATTTTCCTATTGATGCTCCTCTAGTGCTCGTGCTCATTTCACCGATATAAATCGAGCCTGATTCGCGTGGTGTGGTCCTGATCCTCTGATTTTTGTGGCCGGACCCGAAAATCTACTTTTTGGACGACATAAATCTCTATATCTCTCTCTCTCGCTCTCTCTCTCTCTCTCTCTCTCTCTCTATAGTCTAGCCTTCCTGACGATTTTTGACCACAAAAATAGCAACCCGACTTCGATAAGCCGCCGCCGACTAACGCGGGCCCCGTAATCAGGTTTCGCCCTGGAAATCATTTTTTAGGGGCTGGAGAGGGTCGAAGAATTATGTTTTTATTTATTTGGGAAATGATTTTGGGTAATTCTTAAAATTACCTAAAGAATTTCTGCTAGCCTGCCTCTGCTGGCTAAAGTGTTTAAAAGCTCACTAAAAGATTCCCAAAAAACCTCTGCTGCCTGGCCTCCGGGATAAAAATGATGCAAGGCCGGTTCGAAAATTCCCAAAGAATCTCTGCTACCTGGCCTCCGGGATAAAAATGATGCAAGGTCGGTTCGAAGATTCCCAAAGAATCTCTGCTAGATGACCCCGGACTTATTTCCAAAGCGTCTCTGCTAGCTTGCCTACTCCAAATTTCGGTCTTTTGAGCAAAAAGCTCTCAAAAATTTCTGCTAGCTTGCCTTTTAATTGTCTGTGTTTTTTATTGCTTCAACATTGTAGCTTGTTAATTTTCAAATTTCATTCAGCTGAAAATTACGGAGTTGTTTACCTTTTTATTCTGCAAAAACTTCCCATCCCCATCCATGCAATTTTTTTTTACAATTTGCTGTTCAAAAGATGAGGCGATTAGCCGCTCAAATCGCGCGGAAATGGGGCGTATTTAAGGTGGAAATCTGCTGCTCCACCCCCGGGCCAAAATCCCAATTTATTATTATTATTTCGTACCCCTCACTTACCGTAATTGGACCGTACGAAAAGTTCGTTCATTAATAAGCAGAGGCCAATCCCCCAAATTCCTCAAAAAGTGCCAATTTTCCGGGGTGCTCCTCTTTTCAGCCCAAATTCCCCGTAAAATCTCTCATTTTTGCATCAGAACACACTGAAAAACTTGCTGAAAAAGTCTTATAATTTTTTGCTGCTGCCGACCCTGCTAATCCGGCTGAAATCCCTTTTTTGCATCCTTTCTGACCCATCGTAATTAGGTGTAAAACGGAATCCCGGGGTCCGGACGGCTTATTGGTTTCAGCAGATTTTGGTTTATTGCTTTTTGGGAGGGTCACAGGCGGGGAGTGGCACCTGAAAATGGACGAGAATCCGGTAGCTGTTCTTTGGAAAGGCGCGGAAAAACCGGGGGAAAGATGGCTGCAGAAATACAGAAAATTGGGTTTAAACCAGGGTTGAAAAGCCGCTTCGTGACTTTTCAACCCTGGCCCCGTCTTGGACCGCATGCTGTTCTACGCTTTGCATAATTGCGCTGAATTCAGATGACCAAAAAATGAAAATGATTCGCTTCTGACCCTTTATATAGGCGACTTCCCACTTCCGGTCAATGCTAATTTTTGCTAGCGAAGAGGGTTTTACAAAACGTTAAATTTTATATCGAAAATGGCTGATTTTTATAAATCTGATATGTGGGCAGTCATCCCTAGACCATTACGCACCTAATGATATATCGTACCCACCCCTAACTTCTTCCTCTATGGAGATACTACTGGAACAACGATACGGAAATGGATGCAAAGTGGCACACACACACATACACTATTTTTTTATATATAGTAGGATCAGCTGACAGAAGTTGATTTTGGGGTTTATTTCTTTATCTCATTCTCTAGCTCTCACTCTCTCGCTATCTCTCTCTCTCTCTCCCTCTCTCTCTCTCTCCCTCTCTCCCATTTCTGATAGATGCACTCCGTTTTCCTAAACTTTCGATCCGGGACCCAAAAGACTGGAGGAATTATCGCTTCCCGTTATCACCCCAATCCCCCCCAATCCAAATTCCACCGTTCCAATCCACCGTTCTCTGGTCCACCCCAATCCAAATGACGGGTCGGTGAGGGCGGGGGTTTTCTGGAATCGCCACGTTTCCGAGAAATCGGGCTGGTGAGTGTATAGCTTGGTGTGCTCCTGAATTAGACCGCGGAAAACGGAATAACGTAACCTGGAGCCTTTCGTACACCTGCAAAAAATTAATGTAGTGACAGCAGTTTTGCAAAATCCTCGAAATTCCGGAATATCCTCAAATACGACACACCTACCGTATTCTAACCGGTACATTGCTTAGAAATCACGGATTTACCCAACCGGGACAACAAGTACGACCACACGCTAAGCCGCGCCGGAACTCCAGGTAGCATTTTCCGGATCCCAGCGCCCCCATATTGCACCCAAACTACAGTATCCCATTCTCGCTCTTCCGTCGAACTTTCGGCCGGGTTACCGTCTATACTTTCGATTTCAACCCCTACCAATTATCAACCCTCAACCACCCACCTGCCGTTAGAGTGGCATTTGTTTTTGTGTGTTTTTCGGCAAAAGTCCAAAACTCGGAGCCAATTAAAGGTCCCCTGGGGCGGAAAGCGGAAAGTACGGTTTTTCCGGCTTTCTGTCTGTTGGAGCCTACTGTTCACTGGTGCCGATGTGGGGTATCATTAAAGGGACTGAGAAAACTAGGGGGTGTTGGTTGGGGAGGGGGGGGAGAACTTCTTGTGCTCGTTGGCCACCAGAAAACCATGGTGTTTTGGTGGTGTGCGGAAATTTCGAAAATATGGCTGAAAGAACTACTCTGTCTTATTTCTCGCTCTCACTCTCTAGCTCTCTCGCTCTCCCGCTTCTCTACCTAATGCTCTTCGCTTGCTACCTGTCGAGATAGCTCTCTCTCTATTTAGCCCTAGCTCTCTCCGTCTCCTCTATCTTGCTCTCTCTCTCTCTCTCTCTCTATCTATCTCTCGCTGCCCCTCTATTTCCGCTTCCCAGTCTCTTCAAAAGAATCATCAAAGCTCAGCTTCAATTTCAACAATTTCCCGCGGGAGCTGAGTTTTGATTCCCTGCCCTTCTTGGTGATGATGCGCAATCAACAGTTCCAGGTGGAAACCAGAGGCGCAGAGTATTGGTCCGTACTTTATCGAAAGGACACGAAAAGTGCCGGAATATCAGCGAGAAAGCGAACGATAAAGAGGGAGCGAGAGAGAGAGAGAGAGAGAGAGAGAGAGAGACCTACGGGACCCGCGAGATCGAAATTTTCACCTGGCCACATGCGCGGGCCTGGGCCTGAAATGACTCGCTGCCAATCTCGACCCACCGGGCCGCCTACTCAAAATCGGCACGTGGGGTCCTGTTTTGCTCGGAATTCCGACCTGGAGCTGAAGGTGGCGCTGGAGATTTGGGCATTAATGGTGCGTGAAATTCCAGTTGAGTCTGAACTTTCGAAATAGTCTCTGCTAGTCTCCTCCCAGACGTTTTTTGCATTCCGAAAGGATGCTTGCTATTTTGCCATGTCGTTTCTATTACATTCCCCGATGAGATCCTTGCTAGCCTGCCTCCTACCCCGTTTCAATTTGCGCGTTCCGCAAAGATATCTGCTAGCTTGCCCTACTTCCCTCGGGAGTTTGAACCTTCCTAAAAGATCGTTGCTCGCTTGCCCTTCAGCGGTCGTTGATTTCTCGTTTCCTAACTGCTCTCTGCTAGCCTGCCTTGTGTCCGCTTAAAAATTTCGTGTTCGTGAAGGATTTTCCCTGGAGTAGATTAGATGCCGACGTTCCTCAATGTTCTCGGCTAGCTCCTCTAGGGAAACCGACGATTTCTGACTTCCTAAACCGTCTCTGCTAGCTTGCCCCGTCGCCGACCTGTCGATTTTTAATTTTCTCAAGGGTCTATCCTGGCTTGCACTAGATTGAATAGTTCCCCGATGAGGAGCCCTAATGATCCCTGCCAGTTCGCCCGAAGATCTTCATCGACCATTCTGCGCGATTTCGGCACCGGAAATTCCAAATCTTTTGTAAAATTTGGATGCGTTGAACTCGATCCGGAGTTTTTCACAGAATCCTCTGGGTCAACTAAATACGCTTCTTGTTTTCTACTATTCCCCCGGTTTCGTCACGGCAAATTGGCCGTACCCCCCCCCCCCCATCGTAAATCCCCTCCACCACTTCCGGTCGCGTATTTTTGAAAGAAATGCTCGCGGCGGAGCATCTTCTGTAAAGAGTTCTGCGAGGGAATTTTAAACCGGGTAAGAAACCAAAAAAGCTGCTGTCGAATTTGGTGGATATACGCCTAGAATATCAAAATTCCGGGATGTCGAAAATGCCAAAAAACCGTTTTAAAAACTTCAGAATGCCTAAATTTCGGAATTCCGCCATTTCGAATGTCGTTTTGCCAGTTCCTGACCAAACTACCGTACTCCAGAGACCGTTACGCTCGGCGTAGAATTCCGCACTTTTTGCACCTGGCTCACCCGCGCAGCTAGGTCCCCCGGTGCGTCAAAACACAAGATGGAAGTGGGCCCCGGGCCAGGGGCCCAGGGGCCCGGCCGTTAATAGCATTCCCGCGTCCATTCCCGGGCTTACGGTAGATAGGTTAAGGCAAGGGGGATCAACAGTTCGTTCTGGGAATTATTAGACCGGTGAGGGATGGCGCGAGAGTGAGAGACAGGGAGAGAGAGAGGGAGACAGAGCGAGAGAGCGAGACAGAGAGAGAGAGGGATAAAGAGAAACAGCTAGCTGTAAATTGAATCGCCTGGGAACTTGTTTCACATCCCGTGCCCCAGCCGAGAGCGATTTTTTGTACTTATTACTTACTGACGGGTTTTATGTGTTTTTCGTACAGAAAAATTCTCAATTTTTGTGAGATAGCAGCCAAAAAAATAAAAAAGAGGAGACATTACTTAAGCAAAAAGCAAAAAAGCATTTTCGGATTTTTTGGGATTTTATTGAATTTTTTCCACCAATTTGAATTTTTTTGGAATTATTTGAGCTGAAAGGGGGGACCGGCAAAAATTTCGACAGCCAAGACGCCGCAGAAAATGTCGACAGCTAAAATGATGATTTGCGAAATACCGACAGCCACAATCTCGACATTTTTGCTGTCGGTATTTTCGTTTTCGGCATTTTGCTTTTCGGCATTTTCGCTGTCGGTATTTTTGGCCCTCGGGACTTTGACTGTCGGGATTTTTACTGTCAGGATGTTAGCTGTCGCGATTATGGCTAGAATTCCGCGATAATCCACCGTAACCAATTACCGTATTCCACGAAACCCGAAAAAATTCCTACCGTACCCCGAATTCCGCTAATCTCTCCCCATTCCACAACCCTTTCCTTACTACCGGAAATCCGATGGCCAACTGTCCCCTTTGATAAATAATACGCTGTGAAATAAGTGCTAATCCACCACGACGATTTTCCATCCCATCCGCACCCCAAAAAATGGGCTTTTCCCCTCGATTCGGGGCTTCGCGCTGGGACCCAATTTACCTGGGTTTTTCGGCTGGGTTTTCCGGCTTTTCCGGGTCACACCGCCGGCCACACCGCCCAAAATATCGTCCGGGATTTGCTCCGAAAATCCTTTTTTCACAAAAACTCGAAAGATCGCCGATTAATCCTCGCGGGGTAAGATGGAAATTTGATCCCGGCTGAAAGCAAAGCTGAATTTTGGGGAAATTAGAAACGGATTTGCTGTTTTTGGAACAAAAAGGGTTTGCTATTTATGACTTTTGACCGTAGGTCGGTAAAATTCGGAAAATTGCAATTTTTCGGTGTTACAAAATGTCCAAAAATTAAAATTAATTCGATAACCCTGTTAAAAGACGGTGCAAATTGCCAACGAACGGCGCCTAGGGAAATTCCGTTTTTCACAAAAGCGAAAAATTCGCAATTTGGAATGTTTCGGAATTTTGTTCGGAAATTGAGTTTTGTGCGTCTTTTTGCAGTTTTTTACTAAAAACGGATTTTGCAGAATTACAGGAACTTAACGTTAATTTAATCATATGCTATTTATTTAGTTACATTAAATTTAAAACAGTTTAACATAAACTAACCCTATTTATTTATTTTTATTTAATTTAGTGTTTTTGCGAATTTTTAAGGTACCGCAAGGCCCTTGGAGACTTACTCGGTTACTGTAGTTATTTTTAGACGCCCTTTTCTTGCAAAAAGTTGATATTTCCAAGGTATATTGCAACCAATCCCAGCTCAGGTAGTAATCTTCAAGATTAAGGGCGATTTTCGTAGTAGGCTGACCCGGATTTTCGTCCTCATTTTTGGCCATTCTCACCTAGTGGTAGTAACTGACCGACCAGGGCCCCAGAATGGCCAGAAAACAATCGCGAAATATACCTCGTATCCGTCTTTTCCATGCCAAAATGCAAACCACAGATCGGAACAGGTGGAAATTCCGGCCCACCAGAACATTCGCCATTTTCTCACATGCCGCTTAGGGCATTTTCGATTCCCCAGATTTCAACCATGTGATTTGACGCGTTTGCCGGCCCGTTGGGACCAATTTTCCGCATTAACAGCTTTTGAAATGCCATTTCTTCCGTATTTTCCTGATCCCTTGTAGATTTCGGGGTGTACACAGGATCGTCGCGTAGCCGGAAACCGTGTGGAAATTGTGGGATTTGGAAATTTGATTCCCGGAATTGTTCAAGAATTCTCACCTGGGAATTTTGAAATTTAGTCATAAAAAACATGTACATAAAAAACAGCAAGTCTTCGAGTTGGGTAAACATTGAAATTACAGATTTTTCGTAAATTTGACTACCCGGTAGCTTTAAATTTGAAAAATCGCCATTTTTTTCTATTTTTAGAAGGATCCCGCCAACCTAGACCTGCTATGGTACTGGGTCGTTACCGGGGTGGGGGTTTAATCTTCCGCCTATGCCTACCCGTTAATAATATATAACGTATTTTTAGAGTTCTTTGGCAAATTTTTTACTGTTAGGAAGTTCCAAAAAACACCTATTAAAATTGCAAATTCGACACTTTTTTCTCTTTTGGTCATTTTTCCATTTTTCATCAAAAATTCAAAATGTCTAAAATTTTGATAGGTTTTTAACGGCATTTTCCTCGACAAAAACAGAGAAAAATGGAATAAAAATGTTTATCCCCCCGCTAACAGTCCAGTACCAACATTTTTTGCACCTGAAAAATTTCATCCGCAACTCCCATTCAAAGCTCCAAACAATTCTCATCCTCCCTCCCCCCAAGCCTGCCGCTCCCCCAGACGACGCTGACAATAAAGTGTTGCCAGCTCATCCAAAGGGTACGGTATCCCATCCGCCGATTAGCCCTCCGGCTAATCTCACAGTTTTTTCGCCCCCATTATGCGGGCAAGCCGTTTTACACGAAAACGGCTGGAAGTGGGCAGGTCTTCCGGCTACGCGCGTTCTGACGCTTCAAGGATTTTGCATGAAAGCCGGAATTTTTGAGCTCGAGATCTTCACTTTGATTAGGTTGAGTAGGCTACTATACAGTACTCTGGACGCTTTACCGTAATTTTAATGGCTTTTTGGTTAATTTTGGTTAATTTTTCCTTTCAATAGCCTTCAAATTTCTTAGTTCGACGCTAAATTTGGGTCTCTCTATCTCGCTCTCTCTGTCTCTCTCCCTCGCTCTCCCGCTCTCTCTCTCTCTCTCTCTTTCTCTCTGTCTATCTCTTTCGCTCTCTTTCGCTATCTCTCCCACTCTCGCTCTCTCCCTCTCTCTCTCGCTCTCTCTCCCTGTCTCTCTCTCTATCTCTATCCCTCTCGCCACCCGAAAAAATGTTGGCTGATGTGCTCTTTGTGCAGGGTGGAGGTGTTGCAAAGAACTGTCCTGCGCGAGCCCACCCACAGGGTCCTCCTGATCGGGGGTAAACTTTGGCCTTTTTCACCTCTTGAAAGCGACACATTCTACCTGGGCGGTCGGAGACCTCTGAGTCATCACATCCCACTAGACGAGCGTCTGCACTTCGTCGCTAAATTTAGCCTTTTTAGCGGTTTTAAAGGGAGCGTGACAGTCTCGCTCTCCAGCGCACTCCCACTCCCTCGCTCTCTCTCTCTATCTCTCGCAGTCGCGCTCTCTCTCTCTCTCTCTCTCTCTCTCGCTCTCTCTCACTCACTCCCGCTCCCCGTTCGTGGCGACACTCTTCTCGCCGAATCCGCGGGCAAGCTAGCAGAGTTCCTTGTCTCTCTCCCTCACTCGTACGCCCTCTCGCTCTCGCGCCCTATCATCTTTTGAAGAAACCAGCAACAAGAATTAGCCTTTACGCAAGGCAAACTAGCAGAGTGTCTTAAGGAATTTTCTACATCCATAAAAACCGCATTCTTCACATTCCCGTCGCCTTCTACGCGTGCTACCGAACCCCTTCAAATATTTGTCACATGCCTCCTTCCATCCACACGAGCCATAGTGTAAGTAGTCGCCACCCGGAAAGTGCATGTCAATATGATGTCGGCGGTCAGTGGGTAGTACGGCAGCCTTCGGTGCCTAAAATTTGCCGACCAATGGGCCGACACGTACGTACATAGTAGTAGTGCGTAATCACGTAGAACCGGGCTCCGGACTAGTCCGGTCCAAATCCGTCATTTCGAATGGAATGGAGTACGTCAGCAGCAGAAATAGATTTCTGAATGGGCTGCAAAAATGAATATAAACGCCACCTCCACCTATAGATGTTAGTCGTTTTAATGGGTGAGCATCAGCTAGACACTAGGCAGAGGAGCATTTTTTGAGCAGTTTTTCCAGATTTTAAGGTTACTGTAGCTCACGGTATAATTTTTCAACGCGTTGCGGCTGCGTTGCGTGTACATTCCCAAACACGAAAGTATGCTAGTTAAATTCCAGTATCAGTTCCGCAACATTCCGCGCTTCAGGACACCTTAAAGGGGGCGGGACTGGACAAAAAATCTACTCTTTCTCGGATATATCTCAAAAATCCTGCTCGACAATATGGACGTTGGATCCCTCACTTACAGTACATTCTAGTCCCGATTCCGCAACATTCCGCTCTTCCGGTTTCCGCTTTGCGATATTTTCAAAGCTCAAAACGCGGGGTTTTGGCCGTTTTAAAGGGGCCTGAACAAATCCAAAAATTTACCCCATTCGGGTATATCTCAGAAATCCGGATCAGTACTAAGGACGTTAAATTCTGGCGCGCTACAGTACGTTCTAGTCCCGACCTCGATTCCGCAACATTCCGCTCTTCCGGTTTCCACCTCCCATATTTGCAAGGTCCAAAAAGAGGTGGTTTGGGTATGCAATGCAGGGTAGCAATGTTCCCTTTTTTGCATGGCCCTTCTAGTCGCATCCCTTCCAGAAGTGTGTTCCAGGGCGGCCTTTTTTGGTCCTTTTCCCCTCGGTATATTTGCTGTTTTCGTTGCGGGACCCCCTCGGGCGTCGTCTCCGCCCGCGGCTGCAACATGTTCCCCCTATACAAAAACGCAACACACAACAAACCGGGAGCGTATTGTTCGCGCTGTGTTACGGTATCCGCCCGACACTGTGTGTGTTCCGTTTTTTTGTGTTCACCAGCAGCGCGCCGCCGGAAATTGGAGGAATTCCCGCGCGCTGGAGCGCCCCCAGCGCCGCCCGCGCGAAACCCCGCGCTGGGCCCTGCAAAAAAGGTGGAACTGGGGCCAAATCTTAAGATTTCGGGGGAGCAAGGCCCCTACAGGGCGCGATCTCGAATTTCGATCGGGTTCAACGAGCTCGGGGCTCCGTTCCGATACCTTGAACGTCTTGGAAACGTTGTCTTTTTTTTCTATTTTTTCCGTTGCTGTACTCTGAACGGCTTGCAAACTCCGTTTTTGCCGTTTATTCCGAACGTCTTGGCGACGTTGAATGTTTCGAAGTTTTCAGGAGCTTGATCTTTTTACAATTTACCGATCCAAGCCGCGTTGCTGATAATGCCGTTGCTGTGCTCCTGGAAACGTCGTTTTCTACGATTTTATGAATGGTAGTAGATCTGTTCCCGATCAAATTTCGTTGCTACACTCTGAACGGCTTGCCGACGTTCTCTATTTAATTCGGTTCTTTCTTCTTTTCGTTTTCTGTCTTCGTTTCTTCGAACGTTTTGGAAACGTCGCAATATCAGCGTTTTCCTCTCTCTCGCTCTTGCTCGCTCACTCCCCCTTGATACTACACTAGAACCTCCAGAATTCACACCCCAAATCTGGAGGCTCTCTGTACTTTGTACCCCAGCGTACCTCACCCCGATGATCCCGCTAGCGTTCCATCCCCTATAAGGTGTCGGGTGGCGGTGTTCGTTACAGGACCCCAAGAAAGAAAAAGAGCAGTGGAGAGAGAGGGAGAGAGAGAGACTACGGAGCGATACAAAAGACTACCATACCCTCGAAATGTGGCCACTTCGATCGGTTTCTTCACCCCCTCAAAACCTGGCCCTCCTCAGCCAATCGGTCCCAAGGTGTTGGCCCGCCTCCCGGCGTCGTTTTTGGAGTTTGTAGCGCTCAGATGCCGAATTTTGGGTTTTTGGGGCAAAAAAACTGCATCAAAAATACCGTAACCTGAGCTTTGACGCCGAGATTTATCATTTTTGAGATCCTAGCTCGTTAAAAAAGCTGATTTTTCACATTTTCGACTTTAAACCAGTAATTTCAGCATCGTCGTTTTTCCATTTTTTGTCTTAATGCGCAAATCGGAAAAAATGGCAATTTATACGGTACTCCGCCCAACATACCGCACCCCTACAAAAGAAATCCAGGTTTTTTCGTATTTTTTGTACTCGGCTTTCGAGGCCAAACGTTGGATTTCCATATCCGTCTTGCTCTCCATTCAGTCCCCGAAAATCCCTCCGAAATCACGAATTGCGTCGCGCGGATTGTAATTGTCATTTTTGCGTACATAGCCGTACTTTACCCCTTTTCGCCGTCTCTCAGTTCCTATCTTCCTCTCCTTCACCAGATCATGAGATCAAAAACTTGTCATCAACTTTTATTTATACCGCCTGCGGGGCTGGAGTCCACGCGACACCTATCGACGTAGGTATTGCGCGTCATTTTCACTGATTTGTTCGTTGTTCTTACTGTTTTTGGCGGCTATTTTTCATGCCGCCCCCACAGTACGCATGTGGCTTTCACAATGGGAATTTGCTCGCTGTTCTTGAAATCCTGGCGGATAATGCGCATCTGTTTGTTTCCGCCCAGGACGATATGGGGCCGAGCCCGGGGGAATTTGTCATTTTTGGGTTCTGATCGCCTAGGATTACTGTAGAATTTCTTAAAGCCTGTAGGAAATTCCTAAATGGTCTCTGCTAGCCTGTCCTGAACACTTGTGATTTTTGGGTTTTGACGGGGCCGAAGGTTACCGTAGAAATTCTCGAATCACGTTTAAAATTCCTGAATGGTCTCTGCTAGCTGGCCTCGGCACTTGTCATTTTTGGTTTTTTGTCGGCTCGGGGGTACGGTAGAATTTTCCGGTCACGGTTAATAAATCCCAAAGAATAATTGTTCTACCTCCCTGTAAATTTGTCATCTTAAGTTTCCTCGCCACGGGGGGTTACTGTAAAATTTTGAGAGCACCTTGGAGAAATACTAAATGATCTCTGCTAGCTGTCCCTGAGGCTCAAAACCTGTCCCTTAAAAACGACAGCGTTCGCGTATTTTTGCGTAGGACTTTCGAGCAATTGTCCTTTTTATCTTAGGTTAATGGTCCTTTTGTCATTTTTACTTTTTATAGTGACCAGGCCACAGTCGATTGCGGTAGGGAACCTTTTTGCCTCTATGGCCACAATTCCAAAATGGTCTGCGCTAGCCTGCCCTTTTAAGGCAAACTAGCAGAGGCCTTTTCGGATCACCGCCAATTTTTTCTCACCAAAACCCTGTTAAATTTTAAAATCTACGTGTAAAAACTGATCCACCTAGCAGGCGATCTCAGAAATTCCACACTTATTTTTTGACACCCCAATTTTCCAGTGGCCCTCATTGGGCTAAGTAAGCGCTAAATGGTGCCCCCGAAAAATGGGGGCTTAACCCACGGCGGGATTACCGTACTCGCCTATCCCCCCCCCCCGTTAATGGGTCACCTTTTAGGGGAATGAGGTTTGCAGCTGGGTTGGGGGCTTACCGTAACCGCTCTCCGGGCTCTCGTAAATAACGCATTTTTTAGCCCCAGCTATTCAGTGGTCAGTTCGGGTGCATTTTAGCGCAGCAAGTTTTCGATATATAAAGTTATCCAGGGCGAGCTAGCAGAGGTTTTTGGGGAATCGAGAGGAGGCCTGGCAGTGATTTTTTGGGAACCACGAGGAGAGCTAGCAGAAATTTTAGGGAAACACGAGGCAGGCTAGCAGCGTTTTTTGGGGGACTACGAGGCGAGCTAGGAGCGATTTTTAAAGATTACAGTAACTGTACACTGAAAAATCTATTCAGACGTCTAGGTATTAGTTCTCCTTAATGCGTCGAAATTTTGACGAGGCTCTCTCTCGCCTCTCTCTCCTCCCTAACTCCCGTAATGCCGATAATTGGAGCTACACAAGCCCCTTATGGTCCCAAAAATCCCCCCGAAAACCGTGATCTTTTCCGCTTATCCCCCCGTCTATGAGAGTGACCACCATCTTTCGCCTTGTCTTTTGTCTTTTGTCGTGGGTACGTGCAAATGATTGGGCCCTCCGGAATGTTTGCTGCTTCTTCTCTTCTGTTCTATGTATGCTTTTGGTTGCGGAAACGCTCAACCCGACCATTTTCCGTCGCTCTATCACCCTCTCCCTCTCTCTCTCCCTCTCTCTCGCTTTCTCTCTCTCTCTCTCTCTCTCTCTCTCTCTCTCTCTCTTTCTCTCTCAAGCTTCTTCTTCAATTGCTTGTCTTCTGCTTTTTCTCCCTCTTCTGGTCTTGTCCTCATCTACACGAAGCACCTCTGAACACCCCCCGTAAATCCGCTCCCTCCTCCCTTTTTGGGCCTTTTCGGGGGTTTTTGCGGATTCGTTCTGTGTTGTGCCCCGGACTCGGTTTTTGTTGCCACATTTCTGGGGCCCAAATTGGTCCAAATTTTGCTGTTTTTAAATTCTTAGATTCTCAAACGGCGTATAGCGTAGCTTATACTTATAGTATTCGGGAGCACTGTACCAAAAATGTCTAATTCCGCTACGCTACTGTATACTTTTAGAAATCGGAAATTACATAGCATTCCTCGAAACGGTTGGTAGCTCGTCTTCTTAGCCGTCCTTTAATAAAGGTACCGTACTCTAGGGCATAATTCTCATCATTTAACTTTATTACCGTATCACATACCTGAATTTTTGCTACAGCAGCAAACTCAGAAAAATCCGCTAAGGTCCTACATACAGTAGAAATCACAGAATTACGCACCGTCTTACTGTAGTTTCAACAAAAAAATACGGTATTACGGCCTTTAGTATACGAAATTCCGCTCCAATCCTGTTTACGGTAGTCTTATTCATTCAAATATCTTGAAAAAGGCATATAAAAATGGCACAGTTACGGTAGCGCGTAATAACCTAATTCCGAACCCCTCACCATAACCTAGAGAATACTACTAGAGAGACAATATACCTCATTACCGTACCCAAATCCAAAATTCCATATCATTCGCCTGTGCATTGGTGTCGCCCGGATTCCAAATACCATCGAAACGCCCCGGACTCGATCCCCGCCCGGCCACTATCCATCCATCCATGTCCACGTGGCTGTGTTTGACCGTTTCTCTCTTTCACTCTCTCTCTCTCTCTTTCTATCTCTCTCTCTCTCGCTCTCACTCTCTCCTGCCTGCACACTGTTTGTTCTTCTGTCCACCCGCAGCCCTCAGGCGCCGTTTTGTGTTGTGACTACATCCTAGTCTCCCGAATTTCCTCCGGGCTCCGTTTTAC
Organism: Mesorhabditis sp. LJ9110; assembly: GCA_038088335.1. Classification (NCBI taxonomy): domain Eukaryota; kingdom Metazoa; phylum Nematoda; class Chromadorea; order Rhabditida; family Rhabditidae; genus Mesorhabditis; species Mesorhabditis sp. LJ9110. The sequence goes on along the minus strand of JBBGBA010000042.1, from coordinate 255,625 downwards.
GCGCGGGCGCGCGCCTAGCGCTGTGCGAAGCGCATAGAATTTGCTGGTTTGTGCATGTGTCTCTCGCTCTCTCGCACTCTCTCTCTCTCTCCAACCGGATCCGGTCCATTTTGGGTACAACGCACCTGGAGAGGTGCGTCTGAAAAAGGGTGTTTCCGAATAAATCCTATCAACATGGCTAGACACAGTCTTCGGAAAACTGGATCTACTTACGGCAGAAAAATGTGAAAGCCTGCCAAGGGCAAAGACTAGAGAACTTGAGGTTGAAATTTCCCAAGACAGCACTACAACATTGCTAGGGGACGGCGACAAATCAAAATTTAACTTTTTGAGGAGGGGATTCCGCAAAAGATCTTTGATAGCTTGCCTTGAGAATGAAATAGAGAGTAAATAGCAGCTAATAGAAGCCTAAAAGGCTTTTTTCCACAAGAATCACTGCTAGCTTGCCCTGAATTTTTCTTATCGACAAAGCCAAATCCCTTCGCCAATGCTTTCTGCTGGTTTTCCAACCGATCGCAAAAACCTCTGCTAGCTTGCCCACAATTTTTCGCCGATTACCTGCCCCTTTAAAAGTGCAAAGTCGAAGAATTTTTTGATCCCGATTTGTGCGTGTGGTTCGTGTCGAAATTCGATCCCCCGGCGGCATCGAATCGTCGGATCTCGGGGAATGTGCTGCAAAGCGCCGGCGCTCACTAAAATACACCCAAAATAGATACTGTGTCAATAGGTGTAGGTTGGAATCGTGTGAATTCGAGGGTTCAAAATACTTAAGGGTAGTTTAGGGAACCCTGCCTCTCCCTCTCTCACTTGCGCGCTCCCTCCCTCTCTCTCACTCTCTTCCATTCTCTCTCACGCTCATATACTCTCTCACCTCGAAAACATGCAAATTTCGATAACTTTTTCCGTTATCAACGTCTTTTTCACGTTTTCTCTCGCTCTCTCTCTCTCTCTCTCCTCGCCCTCTCTCTCGTTCTCTCGCTTTAAAAATATCGAAAATAAAGTTATTTTGATCTCTTAATTACCTCCATTTTTGCAGAACGACATGGCGGGGTCGGGCGGGCCCCCTCCGACCCGCTCCTTTCTACCCTCCTTCTCATCACTCGCCGCCTCACTTTCAGCAGCCAATAATGCAGGTGAGGGAGGGCAAAGGGCAAAAATAAAAACTATTCTGATTAGTGGTCCAAAATCCCGAAAAATCTCGAAAAATCGATATTTTCCGATATTTTGAGGTTGAAGGACCGAAAATGCCCGTTTTAATTTTGGGCCTATGAAAATCAGATCCTTAACTTATATTTTATAAACATTCCGTATGCTATTCAACACGTAGCGTTTTCAGGAGTGCCCGTAGTCCCAGCTCTCCCAATCGGCAACTTTTTCCCCTCCACCTCACCCCTCCAGACGCCGCCAACCCCGACGACGTCGGCGCCGAGTTTTGCTGATGTTAGGGTACGTTTTTCAGGCGTTTTAAACGAAGCGTGACAGCTGGAGTACGGTCCCTTTAAAAGCCTTGAAATCTCCGAATTTAACCTCGATTTAGGAAGCAGCAGCCCGAGCTCTTGCTCCTCCACTCCCGATCCTCCTCCCCTCATCCAGCCCATCATCCGTCCTCCTTTCTCAGAGCCTATTTCAAACGACTACCGCTTGCACGGCATCTGATATTCCATCAACTTCAAGAATCGGCTCCGCCTCCCAGCTGTCGACGTCGCCTTCCACGTTGATCAAGGTTGGCAGCTTAAACTTACTAAAATCCGGAAAAACACCTCTTTTTAGGCCCATTTTATATTTCCTAAAGTTTCTCTGCTAGCTAAATATGTATTTTTATTTTTTGCGCCGTTTATTGCTTCAGAAAACTTCCGCGCTTTTCTCAATCCGCCTACCGTACCCTTCCTGCAAAAACAGCGCATCCCAACAACCGGGAAGACCTTTGGTGCCTAATTCAAGAAAGTACGAAATTGGTCCCGGCGACCCCCGGGTATTTTGGGGATTCCGCAGCGCTCCAGAGTTCAGCGCCGCCGGGCCCAAAAGATCAGCACCATTCTGGAGATTTTTTGGGGCTTCGGGGTGAAAATTTACGTAATTTGCATACTGGGAATCCGCAAAAAATTGCCTCATTGGCCAAAAATCTATTTTAAAGGGGTCTTTTAAAGACGGCGAAAACTTATGGATCTTTGCATTTGAAGCCCTTTAAAAAATTTAAAAAATGGATTATGGATTTTTTACTTTCGGGCCCCTTTAAGGGTTCAGAAAAACGCCTCGAGAGGCTCCTTGGGACATGAAAATGTCGATTTTCGATTTTCAAGGGGGCATCAAGGCCCTGGAATTCAAGGAGACCATGAAATTTTTGTCTTTCAAGTGCCTTTAAACGCTCAAAAAATCCCAAAAGGACGTACCGGCACGCTACTTTTGACGCTACAGTACTCTCCGTAGCTCCTGTTACCGTATCATACGTTTCCTAGCATCTCTAAAAAATGCTCTCCCCTCGGGCCACAAAGTTCACCTCCATGCGGATTAGCCGGGAAGCTGCGGCCCAATTATCCCCCTAACCGTAATATGGTGTCTCCCGGAATTTTGAGTGTTTGGTTGGAAGGAAACCCCGCGAATGTATCCCTCTTGGCTTCCATTAGCAAATCGGGGATTGGCGAATAAAGAATGCGGGAACGTTGCGTAGCCGGGTTCTTTTTGTGAGGGATTTGGACTGGAAAACACTAAAAATGACCCATGAATGATTGTCGATCGGAAGTATTCCGGTGAATGAATTCTATTAAGCAGCAGAAAAGACCCAAAACTTCGACAAGTTTAAATAAGTCATAAAATTAAATATCTTATAAAGATTAAACCAAATTTTTTCTAAAATGACAAGTATGTTACATAAAAAATATTGACACGACAAATATGCTAATTTTCATATTTAGGGCGAACGCTGCGTCGGATGCGCTTCCGATTCCGCAATCCGCGTCCATTACGGAGCCCCTTCATGTCATGGATGCAAAGCATTCTTTCGGTAAGTCTTAAAATCTCTCTCCTCTCTCTCTCTCTCTCTCTCTCTCTCTCTCTCTCTCTCTCTCTCTCTCTCTCTCGCTCTCTTCTGCTAAACGCCCAAAACCCTAGCATTTTCCAAAAATTATTTTTTTCGACGGCCACAATTTAAGCTGGGCGGGTGGACCGGAAGAAATCCGGATTACCCGCCTGTCGGGCGGGGGATAAGGTGACTTTGGCGAGTAATGGTTGCAGTTTAGCCCGTTATAATGGGGTGCTGATTAAAACGGGCTAATGCGGGTCGAGGCCGGGATCAGGATCAGGGTTTTGGCCTCTTCGGGATTGTCATCAAAAAATTGCAATTTTGGAGGTTTTTGGTTTGCTACGGGTTTTCAAACGTGTAAAAGGGTTGGAAGTTAAAGGCAGGGAAAGCGAGCGAAAGAGAGAGAGCCAGAGAGAGAGCGACAGAGAGAGAGAGAGTCGCACGCCCGCTTTTGCTAGCTTTTTTAGCCTTTTCTTATCAAAAAACCCTCCTAAATCCAAGTTCCGGCAAAAACTCATGCTACTCTTCCCGGGAACATCACCATCAAAAATGTGGTGTGGATGTGTCAAGTCATTCTCAATAATATTCCCATTAGCTCTCTCATCGCTCCGCGGCGATCTAGGCGAAGGATCGATCTCATCTTTTGCTTTCGAACCCGAGCGCCCGGCTTGAGCACGTGAAACACAATTCAAGGCCGTTCTGGGTTGGGGGCTTGGTTTCTCCCTCTCTCTCTCTCTCTCTTCTCTCTTATATCTCGCTCACTCTCTCGCTTTCTCTGTCTCTCTCTCTCTCGACTACGCTACGCTCCACCTCCGAAACTTTCGCCACCGCAAATTACTTGAACCGGGGGCCGACCAAAAAATCAAAAGCCAAAAATTCAAGGGCAAAAAAGGGGCGAAGAATTCGTACTTTTTAAAGTGGCCTGAAAGGCAAATTTTCCAAATTCCAAGAGAAAACGTTGCATTCTTGCCTTCCTGGCCCCATTAAAACCACGTAAAAATTGATCAAACAATGTGGTTGTTTAATCGAATGAATATTAAGCGAGTACCGTACGCAAAAATCCTTTTTACGGTAGAAAAATTATTTGCTTTGGTACCAGAATACCGTAACCCATCCCCTTTTTCAGCCGCAGCGTCTTCGAGGGCCGGCACTACACCTGCAGCGCCGACAATCACTGCGAGATCACTAATGGTAGGTGGAGTCTGGCGTGACCTAGTGGACGCATGGGTCGATTTTCGCACTTCCTAGTTCCTTTAAAATACTCGTTCATTGTTTCGGTCTCTGATTGATCTCAAAAATGGGCGCAGAGTTCTATCGGAAATGCTGTGGACTTTGTTCGATCGAGAAACGCGTCGGTGAGAGCCGGAAAGCTTAGAATTTGCATAAAGAGGGAGAGAGCGAGAGAGAGTGAGAGAGACAGAGAAAGAGAGAAAGAGAGCGAGCTAGGGCGAGGGATAGAGAGAGAGAGAGAGAGAGAGAGAGAGTGAGAGAGAGAGGGAGTGAGACAGTGATAGACCGACAGGAGCACGGCCCCTGGGGTTGTTTCGGTGCTCGGAGCGCGGGCTCATCGGACTTTTGCTCGCTCGCCAAACGGACAACCCGGGGAGCCGCAGCGAGGAGAAACCAGAACCGTAAATGGTCGACCGATCGGATAGGGAGGGGGAGGAAAGAAAGGAGAGAGAGCGTGATATTTGGGGAAGTGTTTTCGGGGGTCGGCTCAAAATTGAACTTGCTGAATCTAGCGGAATTTAGAGAGGAAGTTGATAAGGATTTCAAAATTTAGCCGAAAAATTTCGCTAGGCTGTAGAATTTTGCCTAAAGAAACACGGCTAGCCTACCTACCTATCTTTCGACCGTTAAAATTTGTCCCAAAACCGTACCCTTTACTTTATCACATTTTCAGAATCCCGCAACCGATGTCGTGCCTGCCGCTTCCGGAATTGCCTGGAGGGTGGAATGAATCCGAAGCATGTCCGAGAAGAGAGGAGCAAATCCGATCGACTACCCCAAGATCATCACCACCATCGCCCTCAAGAGCCCCAGCAACCCGTTCGCACGGCTAGCACTCCAGGTTGGTGTTGATCTTCGGACTCAAAGAGTTATGCACAAAAATTCAAAAATTCAAGGATCTCAGCTCGCCTGCCCTGAAAACATTTTGTATTCTGGTGTTTTATTCCTTGAAAATTCAAGGAATCGCTGCTAACTTGCCTTTCGAGCCTGAACAATGCCTGCCAAATCGCACCCCAACTACCGTAGCAAATGTTTACGAAATCATGCACCAGCTACCGTAACCTCCGTTTATACATATTCCATTTGGCTACTGTAGACATCCATCTCATTGGGGATCGCATCGAAATAAAGGCTGCTAATTGCCGAAGCGATCACTTGCTCATTAAAGCCCCTCTCTGGCGACATAACGAGCAGGTTTTGGGAGGCTTGTTTTTCTGCAGCCTTCTGTCTGTCTGTCCGTCCGCAGCTTTTTGTTCTTCTCTCTGTTTGTCTGTCTGTCTGTCCTCTCTCTTCTCTCTTCTCTCTCTGTACCTATCACTCGATCTGTCTGCCAAGCTTGCATCGGCCGATTTATCGGGCTCAAGCATCATAATGACGCTAGCTGCTCATTGGTGACTAGCCATTAGAGCTCCGAAACCTTGAGCGGTCGAACTTGTCGAACTCGACGGTCCTATTGGGGCTGTCGGGCTTGCCGCAGTTGTCGGACTTGTCGAACTTGTCCGTGCAGTCCCTGTTTTGGGTATCGCCGAGCTTGACAAGCTACCATTATTCCGACCCTTTAGGCGCCGCTATTCGACTCAACTCACTAAAAAGCTCAAGCTCGTATCGTAAACAAAATTAACTTCTTCTCGGCGAGCTCGTGCTCATCTGCTCGCGCCCGAGTAGCTTCTGAAATGTTTCTGAAAGTTTTTTATGACCATTCCTCCGTTTCAAAATCCTTTCAAAATCAGCTTATTCTCACTGAGCTCGTGCTCATTTCTTTGAACTCATTGATTTTTAGCTGTATGACTGGGTGTGGCTGTTTACGGAAATTCCAGGCTAAAAATGGCACGGGCATTCCCGATTAGGTCCCTCATTTGGTCAACTTTTTGAACTCCCTGATCTCGGCGTGGTTTGGTGTGGTGTTTACGACATTGCGTTCGGCGTATCGTTCGGTGTACTATCGCGTTCAGCTCGTCACCACCTCCCTGGGATCGCCCCGAAACAGCACAAAATAGACAAACTGCTTGGTATGCCGACAGCGGCACATGTTTTCGGGCGGGATGCAAATTCACGCTCCGATTCCGCGGGACTCCGCTGAAAAACACGGCGTTGACTCGATGATCAGCAACATCCAGTGGTTCGCGCGGGGCGGCTGACTGATCCTTCGCTCTCGGCGCGTCACCACCGTCGATCTCTCGATTGGAAAACGAAAAAGAGTCACCCGACCGAGTCGACCTTTTTCGGCAAAATCCCTGGAGTTTTTGAGGTTGAACGGGGATGGGCAGAAAATAAATCAGAAAATGGACAAACTTCCGCGTCAAGGTCTGCAGGAAGAAGTCAGGTTTTAAAGGTAACTGGAAGCGATTTTCAGATATAGATTTTTTACAATTCGCAGGCTCAAAATTAGTAGTATAGCGTTGTCGTGAGCTATATTTTTTTTCTAGAATGCAGTTTCATAAGGTTTGAATCTTGAAAATTATGGAGACGACGACTTCAAGAGGTTCAGCGCGCTTACGGTAGCCAGGCTATTTCGTTTCGAGGCGGTTTCGAGGTTGATATTTCCAGGGTCAGAGGCAAGCTCACAAGCTTGAGCTGCAAAACCTTGACACTTGACGAGGACTTCAAGGAGTTCAAATAGCTTGCGGTAGCTGGAAGGTCATCCAGGTCGACGTCAAGGAGTTCGGGAAACTTATGGAGTCCAAGCTCGCCCTTGAAACTTCTTCTCATTAATGCGCACAATTTTTAAGTTCTATCCCACGTCACGAGCGAGTTCAACGCCCTTTTCTCCAAAAACCCGTTTTTTCAAGCCCTGAAAGCCCATTTCGCGCCCAGCTTCATGTCCGGAATCCTAGATCGCGCCCTTCCCGCCGTGATGGGTTCAAAATAACAACCCCGGCGCGCCGTGTCCATGTACAGCCCGGTGCCACGCGTCAAACTCTCGCCCCCAAAAATTGCCGCGAAAAAATTCTTGGCGCAGATGTGCAAATGGACGCGCGAGCGGAGCGGCGCGTAGGCCGAGAGCCCGAAATCCATATCCGGCACCAGAGTTCGACGCCCTTCACCGAGCTACACAACAGTACGGTATACGTCGCGGGCGACAAAAGGGGGAAATCGGCCTGGCGCGGTTTGTTTCGATGATCAGCCCCCGTACCCTAAACGGGCAGGCGGAATCGGCGCCCTGCCTGAAAAGCCGATGAAAAGCGCGCGCGCCCGGGCGACCGCGACCGATTTTGCTGAGCCGCACCAGGGGGACCCGCGTAAATTGGAGCAACGCGGATTTTTGGGTGCAAACCGCGGGGCTACGGTAGAAAGATAGTGCAGGAAACGGCTTGAGATCTTGCCCGCGGATATCGGGTCCAGAACAACGGAGTTCAGCTCTCGGATTGCCTGCTAAAAAGCGGACCCTGATCTCGCTGACCTCGTGCTCCTCTTGGGTGGATGAAAACCTGATTGAGAGCGCTTTTTGGGGGAGCACTTGAAATAATATTGACCTAATTGTTAAATAAACCTTATTATTACGTTTCGCAACGTCTGCATTACAAAACGTCGAAAAATGTGATTTCGAAAGCGTCTAAAACCGAATTAAAAAACGCTCTGACTCTAAAAATTACAAAATTTGTCAATGCAAAATATTGTAAAACAAACACTTAACACTAAATAAAAATTGCTTCTGAAAAACTTGAAAATTGCCGAAACTTGGAAACCAGTTTAAAACCGAAAACTTGGTTATTTTTTGTGACTACGGTATCTGAAATTTCGGAATTACAAGAGTCGTCGTTTTTACGCAAAAGCAGCTATTTTTGTACAAATTATTCGAAAAAAGCTGCTTCCAGTGAAATTTGCATTTTTTCGCAACAAGTTTAAAAACTCTGAAATAACGCTTTTTTGCAGCCAATTTTTCATTGTAAATCCCCTCAAAACTCAAAATATGATCAAGCCGCACAGCAACTACCGAGAGTACGTAACGTCATCTCGTGCTCATGCTCTAAGCTCCTGCTCCCTCGGGTCACACTCAACTTTTTGAACCTGCCACCCCGAAAAAAGCCCAGACCTAGGGGAAAGCCAGGGTTCGGCCCGTTTCGACGGCGTCTCCTCGAGGGGATCGAATCGAAAAGAGGCTGATCCTTCGCTCCGTTGTACACCATGGGCATGACGGCGTTTTTTGAGGAATTGCGGGATGTCTGGTTTTGGTTTTCGAGGCTTAGGAGACACGGAAAAGTTTAAGTCGCTAATTTCACTGTAAAAATTTAAAGAAGTCGATAACAACTGGTAATTCTTAGGTCGAACGGGCGGAGATCCCTTGACAAACCAAGAAAAAACGATAAAAAGCAAATCAACTCATAAAAACCTTGAAAAATTAACCAAATTGTAAAAAATTCACCAGTGTTTGGGCAAGCTAGCAAAAACTTAGAATGCAAAAAAACTATCGAGCTCGGCAACGCTAAAAAATGGTCTAAAACTGTTGGGCAAGCTAGCAAAGACTTTTTGAGAATGCAAAAAAACTACAGAGAGCCAGCTCGAAAAAAACTGATAAATTAGCTCGATATCGTCAAAAAATACTTGTGGTAATTGGGCAAGGTAACAGAGGTCCTCTGAGTCTAAAAACCATAAAATAAAGACAACCCTATAAACAAATCAAAATCTAGCAAAATAGCCAAACTTGCACCCAAATTACCTTCCCGCTTTCCAGTCGAAGAGCAGCAGATCACGCTCTTCCTCGCCGCCCTCGAGCGCCAGTGCGAGCAGCTCACTGACGAGGATGCCACGGTAAACCTTGTCCCAGTTACCGTAACCCAGCTCCAGACCGAGCAATCGCAGCTGCACGAGATCGCCAAGCAGGTCACCGACAGCCTCAGCCTACAGAATATCGCCCGGGTGCGCAGGAGGCCGGTGAGCAATCTTACGATTATAAAGCGGAAAATAAGTGTAGCTAGGTAACTAAAAAGGAATTAGGCTTTCAAAACTCTAAAAACTGTTTTTGGTGATTGTAATCCACTGGTTTATGACTTTTAAAAAGCAAATAAAGGCCTATTTTAGTGGTTCTAAAGTCTTCACAAACAATCTAAAAGTTTTTTAAGTTTTAAACTAAAAAAGGTTATTTTTAGGTGATTCTAAAGCTATAACTTTTAAAACTCTAGAAACCGTATTTTCTAGATGGTGTGGACGTGCGAGCGCGTGATGAGCGACGAGGACATCTCCTCGGCCTGGTACCGCGCCTTCGTGCTGCTGGCCGATTGGGCGATGAGCATTCCGGAATTCCGGATACTTCCTCAGAACGATCAGGTAAGCGCCTAAAATAGTACCGAAATCCGAGATTCTAAAATATTAAAAACTTGCTAAAATGTTCTTTTTCAGACAACCCTCTTCCGCCAGAACTTCAACACGTTCGGCTGGCTGCACTACGCCTACAAGTGGTAAGCGAATTAATTTTATTTTTCTAAAAATGTCGTTATTATTAGCGTGGTATTTTCTTTCCATTGCTTATTTTATATAACTTTTTTAGCTTTTCCCACGGTCATATGGCGATGGGTACGCCGATCGGCAACGGCTCCTACATCCCCTACCAAGATATTGATCTGATCAAGCTTGGGCCAAAGTAAGTAGTTTTCCAAAAAAAAAAAACGTAAAAATCGGTTTATAGACGCTTCTAAATTACCTGTAAACTTTAAAGCCTAAAAACCCCCTTTAGATGGGCCGCCACCTACGGGCAACTCGGCAAAAAGATCATCGAAAGTCTCGTGAAGCCGATAGCCGAGTTAGACATTGATGAAGAGGAGTATTGCCTCCTGAAAACCATCGCCCTTTTTCATCCTGGTGAGTTTATAGTACGCCTAAAATGGCTTTGAACTCGGGACATCAAAAAGTATCAAAAACAAGCCTCTTTCAGACAACTCGCTGTCCGACGCTGGTGCCGCAATCGCCAGTCGGCAACGCGACAAACTCCTCGAAGCCTTGGCCGTGCACATTGAGCGTCGATACCCCAATCTCAGCACGTCTCAGAAGACAGCTAGGACCCTGAAGTCCAGCCTGCTCTTCCCTTCACTTATTGTAGGTTTTTAATCTTCACAGTGATTGCGTAATTCATCTCCAAATCCCTATAAAAACCCATTTTCAAATTTCAGGCCGTCTCCCAATTCGAGGCCTCCTTCATGCAAAACCTCAGTGCGTTGGAGGTGGCCTCCCTGTGCGGCATCTCCGGCGACGTGCTGCGCTCCCTCGAACAAAAGTAGAACCCGTCACCCATACTCCATTACCCAGCTTTCATCCCAGTTCACCACCATTCCCCCAACGGGTAAACCCCCAAATATTGTGATTCTTGATGTCGTGCGGTTATGCCAAACCCTGCCGCCCAATGCATATTCTATCTTCTTCTGCGATGTATAATGAACCTCATACGCCACGAACGCCTTCCAAATCCCCACCATAATCACAACGTATTTCCTTACAGTTCATATCTCAGGGCAAAATAAATCTTCTATCCGAATGGCTTCTAAATGCACAATGGCTAAATGATTGCATGCTCTACAGACTATAGATGTGCGCAGCGATCAGCGACAAGCAAACATAGGATCCAATGATTTATAATGCGATTTAGTACAACAACATCGTAATGTAACACCTTTATAACAAAAACAAAACAAAAATGATACTTATTTCTTGGCGGCGGTGCCGGCGGCGGCCTTTTTGGTTCCTCGGACCTTCTTCATCCTGTTCTTCTTCTCCTTGCGTTGTTTCCTGCCACCCTTCTCCTTCTTGGTCGCAAGTCCGAACTGAAAAAGAAACTTTCGGAAGTTATGCAAAAATATAGCAGTCAACGTCCCTACCCAAGCCGCTAAAAATAACGCTACTCGATAGTTGACGCTAAAACCTATTGAAAATGCTAAGCAAAGCAAGACTAGAACTACTCCAGGCGTTTTCAGACCTTACAGCAGCACCAAATCCATAAAATTACGCGACCAGGTCTCTAGACAAAAAAAGCAGAACGGCAGCACCATAGTTCCTAATTTTGACAAGAACACCGCTTTGTTTCAAGTCTTTCCCGAAAAAGAAAAGCACACATAAAAAGCAAACGTACTCGGATCAATCGGTGCTTGGGCTCGAACTTCTTGCAGAAATCCATAGAGTCGTAGACGAGGGCGAAGCCTGCGCTGCGGCCACCTCCATATTGGCACCGGAATCCGTAGGCGATAACGAGGTCCTTGGTCGTCTTGTAGATGTGGGCGATCTTGTCGCGGATCTCGTCCTTGGAAACGGACGGGCGTCCTGGATGGATGATCTCAACAACCTGAAAAAATGTTTGATAAAGCGCTTAAAACAATTGTTACCATCTGTTTCCGGGCGAGTAGGGGGTTGCTGAGCACCTTGCGCGTGCGAATTGTCACGACGTCACCCATATTTGCGGAGCAGGTGCTGCCTGGAAAAGTGAAATATATAATTTGCACAAAAGAAGAAGAAGAAACGAAAGGAGACGCAGGTTAGTGAATATGAAAGTCCGTGGGCCCAATCCAATTATAAAGGCTGAATTATAACGGCCAAGAAGATAAGAAGCGGGCCATGAATTTTGGGCGACCACTTCTGCGCAAAAGCAATCGGAAACTAGAAAGATTGAAAAACACAGAGTTGCAATAGTAGCTCATCGTTGCCGAAAAGTTGTTCCGAGAGAGTTGCCGAAAACCCATGGCCCCAAGAGAAGTTCAAAATTCCCAACAACATGCTCGAAACATAAGAGTGCAATGGCATAAAGCAGGAAAACGCCACAAGAGCGCTGAAAGCGATAACTTTTGCCGAAATTACAAAATTTGTCATGAATTTTCCCATCATTTTAGCAAAATCCAGCGAAAAAGCGGGCAAGGCCGTGGAAATGTTCAAAGGCGGGTGGCCGCGACAGGACCCCGGCGCTCAGTGGGTACGGTGTAAAGGGGGCTGGGGCGCGGTATAGGAATGACGGGCCGGCGACCGGGGGTTCAAAACACAAAAAGATGCAAGTTTGTGAAATTTGATGTTTACCGATAGAATATCCTGTGTAAATATATATATTCATCCAATAGACAACGTAAAAACAATGAAAAATGGGTAGGCTCCTTTTTATCCTTCCTTCTTCTCAATTCGCTCCTTGTAGCTGATCAGATGGTCATTGAACTGTCTGGCGACGGGCATATACACTTCGCACTGCTTCTCGAAGTCGGCGGAGAGTTTCGTCATCTCGTCGGCCAATTCTCGGCCCTCTTCGTAGTGTTGTTTGTTTTCCTTCAACTTCTCGGCGCCGGCCCTCGTCATCGTCGCCATTCCGTCCCGAATCGAGGCGTGCAGGTGCTGAAAAAGAGCAGTAATTAATTGACAAATTATAGAAACTATAAGTCAAAGACGTACCTGAAAATTCTTGTCGTAGCCCTCGAACACGCCGAGAATGTGGGTAGATGCCCGAGCATGGAGGGATGAGAGCTCGACTTGTAGAAACGCAACAATCTCGTGTCCTTGATGCGACTTTACAAAGCAACCGCCACATGTCACCGCCGAGCAATCGTTACAATGGATCAGACTGGCAATCGGAATCGAATTCTGGCAATCGCAGCATTCCTTGAACGTGTTCTTTGGCTCTTCGCTATCTTCGTTTATTAGGATACTTCCAACGTCAGCCGGCCTCTCGTCTAGAAATTGCGCTAAGAAGTCGAGCAGAATTTCGCATTCCGGGTTCTCAGAATTCCCGTAGAAGGCGGCGCAATGGTAGCACTTGTTCTCTCCATTATTTGCCTTGCAACCATTGCAAATCAAATGGCCACACGTCAGTAAATGTGGTAATCGGGGCCTGCCGTTCATGAATAGCTTCTTGCATCCTGGACAACGCGGAAGTTCTGGGATGCCTTCCAGGGTGTATCCATCGGCAATTTTTTGGAACACGGGCTGACTGAGAAGGTCGAGAAGCCAGTGGGCCGGACTGAAGGCGGTATCATCTAAAGCCCCATCACATCCTATCCTCACTGCGTTCCCGTCCAGCCCGACGAGGGGTGTCACCTTGAGCCCTTGCTTGTTGTCAAAAGGCTTCAGGCAGCTGAAGCAATTGAAGCACTTGTAGATCTTCATGCAAATTGGCAATGGTCCGTTGTGCAGGTTCCAAATCTGGTTGATATACCTAAAATGGTTGATCAAATGAAAATGGAAAACGCCTTGCAAAAAAAGAAGAAGCATATTGAAAGTCCAGGAAACGAGTAATTGGTTAAAAGTCAAAAAAGGGTCAGTAGAGCTGCCCCGGAGAAAAGGTAAATCCTGCGTAAAAGAACATAAAAAACGTATAGAGGTTAGAATAGCAAATCAACCTTTTTAGAAAAAAAAAGAAAATCAAAAACTAGAAAACTAGCCAATGTTTCCGTGCTATCCATTTTGATGCTATTAATTTCCTGGGGTTCTACAAAGTAAATTTTCAAATCTTTGGTTTTCCGCAGTTTTTCCAAGTTTTCAACGTTTACCGATAAAATTTAGAGCATTTACTGTAGTTAAAATAGAAAAATTACAAGAATATCCGGTGTAAAATATTTATTTATGCAAAAGACAACGTAAAAACAATGAAAAATGGGTAGGCTCCTTTTTATCATTCTTTCTTCTCAATTCGCTCCTTGTAGCTTATGAGATGGTCGTTGAACTGCCTGGCGACGGGCATATACACTTCGCACTGCTTCTCGAAGTCGGCGGAGAGTTTCGTCATCTCGTCGGCCAATTCTCTGCCCTGGTCGTAGTGTGGCTTCTGTTTGATCTCCGTCAACTTCGCGGCCGCGGCTCTCGTCATCGTCGCCATTCCGTCTCGAATTAACGCGTGCAGGTGCTGAAAAGAACAATAGTTAAATGACACATTATAAAAAAGATAATTATAGATTTTCAAAGACATACCTGAAAATTCTTGGCGTAACCCTCGAAAAGGCCGAGAATGTGGGTAGATGCACGATCCTGGAGTGACGAGAGCTCGACTTGTAGAAGCGCAACAATCTGGTGTCCCTGATGCGACCTGGCAAAGCAACCGCCACACGTCACCATCGAGCAATCCTTGCAATGGATCAGGCTGGCAATTGGAAAACAAATCTGGCAATTGCGGCATTCCTTGATTGCAATCCTTGGCTTTTCATCCGCTTCTGTATCTTCTTTTATTAGCATCCTAGCAATGTCAGCCGGTCTCTGAGCGAGCAGTTGAGCGAAGAACTCGAGCAGAATTTGGCATTCCGGATTCGCATCTGTCCCGTAGAAGGCGGCGCATTGGTAGCACTTGTTCTCGCCATTATTTGCCTTGCAACCATCGCAAATCAAATGACCACACATCAGAAAATGTGGTAATCGAGGGCTGACGCTCATGAATAGCTTCTTGCATCCTGGACAACACGGAAGTTCCGGAATGCCCTGAAGTTTGTATCCACTGTCAGTTTTTTCGAACACCGGCTGGCTGAGCAGGTCGAGAAGCCAATAGGCCGGGCCCCGGGGTAAACTGCTAGAAATAGCGCATCCGATCGTCATCTTGTTTCCATTGAAGCGGACGAGGGGTGTCTTCTCGAGCTCCCGCTTGCTTTCAAAAGGCGTCTGGCAGGTGTAGCAATTGAAGCTCTTGTAGATCCCCATGCGAGTTGACGATGGTCGAGTTGTGCAGGCTCCAAATCGGGTTGATAGACCTAAAATAGTTGATAAAAGTAACGGAAAACGGGAATGCAAAAAGAAGACAGGCATATTGAAAGTCTATCTCAGGCAAAACAACCGAGTAATTGGTTAGAATAAGGAATGAAAAGGCAAAAAAAGGTAAATCCTGAGTTAAATAACATAAAAGATGTATAATCTCTCTCTAAAGCGCGCATTTTTTTAAGTAAGAAAACAAGCCGAAGGAGATATTATTGACGAGCCTAACCAGGACAGGCGCGATTTATTTCCTAGGATTTTACAAAGTCGATTTTTAGATCTGAGGATTCAGAAAGGTCCAGGTTTCCAACCTTTACCGATAGAATTTAGAGCATTTATTGTAGTTAAAACAGAAAAATCTACAAGAATATCCGGTGTAAATATTTATTCATGCAAAAGACAACGTAAAAACAATGAAAAATAGGTAGGCTCCTTTTTATTCTTTCTTCTTCTCAATTCGCTCCTTGTAGCTGATCAGATGGTCGTTGAACTGCCTGGCGACGGGCATATACACTTCGCACTGCTTCTCGAAGTCGGCGGAGAGTTTCGTCATCTCGTCCGCCAATCCTCTGCCCTCGTCGTAGTGCGCCTTCTCTTTGATCTCCTTCAACTTCTCGGCGCCGGCCCTCGTCAGCGTCGCCATTCCGTCCCGAATCGAGGCGTGAAGTTGCTGAAAACGAGCAATAGAGTTACTGACAAATTGCAAAAGCGAAAATTGTCGATTTTCAAAAGCATACCTGAAAATTCTTGTCGTATCCCTCGAAAATGCCGAGAATGTGGGTAGATGTTCGATCCTGGAGTGACGAGAGCTCGACTTGTAGAAGCGTAACGATCTCGTGTCCTTGATGCGACTTGACAAAGCAACCGCCACACGTCACCGTTAAGCAATCGTTGCAATGGATCAGGCTGGCTATCGGAATCGAATTATGGCAATCGGAGCATTCGCTCAATGTGATCTTTCGCTGTTCATCAGCGCCTCTATCTTCCTTCATTAGCTTCCTCGCAAGGTCCGCCGGCTTCTCGTTCAGCAATTGCGCAAAGAAATCAAGCAGAATCTTGCATTCCGGATTCGCATCATTCCCGTAGAAGGCGGCGCATTGGTAGCACTTGTTCTCTCGATTATTTGCCTTGCAACCATCGCAAATCAAATGACCACAAATCAGAAAATGTGGTAATCGGGGGCTGATGTTCATAAATAACTTCTTGCATCCTGGGCACCGCGGAAGTTCTGGAATGGCCTGAAGTTGGTATCCATCGCCCGTTTTTTCGAATACGGGCTGGCTGAGAAGGTCGAGAAGCCAATATGCCGGGCCCTGGCGTGAACCGTTAGAACCAGCGCAGCCGATCAGCATATCGTATCCCTTGAGGCGGATGAGTGGTGTCATCCGGGACCCTTGCATGGTGTCAAAAGGCTCATTGCAGCTGAAGCAATCGAAGCATTTGTAGATCCTCATGCGAGTTGACGATGGTCGAGTTGTGCAGGTTCCAAATCGGGTTGATAGACCTAAGATGGTTGATAAAAGGAAAAAGAAAGACGCCGTGAAAAAAAGAAAACAGCTTGTACCAGGTGAGAAAGCAAAAAAAAAAGTCGGCTAGAACCAGGGAAAACGCAAGTCAAGCTAAAGTTTCGCGCTAAAAGTGATGAAGCTGGTTAAAATGAAAAAAAAGAATAGAGCCGATGTCGAAGAAGTGGTGCAAGAAAGCAGAAAAGAATCAATCCAACCAAAACGGGGCGAATTCGCGGTGGAATGTGAAGAAAAACTCTGGGCAGCGTTTTAACAGGTGCGTTTTTAGCGGTTAGACTGAAAAAGACAACGCTATTATGAAGAAAACTAGAATTTTTGCGGTTATTTGATAAAAAGTATCACCAGAACAGGCTTGATTAATTTCTTAGGGTTTATAAAGTCCATTTTGAAAGTTCTATAATCTGCTGTTTTAGCAAAGCTTTTCCAACATTAAAGGGCACGTTCAGGGACTTTTTGGGAAAAAAGCAAAGATTTTTGCCGCGGCCGGGGGTCGAACCCGGGCCCCCGCTCGGGAGGCGCGGATGGATACCAGTCAGCCACAGCTACAACCTGGCGAGGGGGCGAGGGGCGCCCCACCCCGCAAAGGAGGGAATGGCCTGTCACAGCACGGGCAGTCAGTGCGCGCGGTCCCTACGTCCATAGGGTGTATACGTTGGACAGAGTATACGGCCCCTCCCTGAACGTGCGCTTTAAAGCGGCTCTCGCAGCACACCAATTACGGCATTTTGGGGGCCGGGCAGAGACGCAGGGTTCTGTCTGCGCCTCTCCTCTGGGCGCGCTCTTTCTCTCCTTGCCGCGACGCCCCCGACCGCAACCCATCCATGGCTCGTGGAAAAACCGGGTCTGCTGCCAGAGCCCCTTTAAAGGGCTGCCGACGGCATGTGTCGATCCCCCCTCATCAACAAATTGGCAAGTAGCCAACAGGGGAGAGAGCGCGCCCAGGGGAGAGGCGCAGAGGCATTTTCTTTTCCGCGCGTAATCGATTGACTATGCCGTCGGCATCCCTTTAAAGTGCGTTTTCAGCACTCGCCGAAAACTCAGAATGTCCCAACCGTGGTCTGATTTCGCGCTCAACTCATTGGCAGGGCAACGTTAGGATGCCGAAAACTTCTTTTTAATGCATTTTTATACTTAAAAATTTCTCAACTGCCAAGTTTAATCCGAAATATCCAATCCCACTCCACCTCGCCGCCACCCTCAATGCGTTTCCGCAGGAAACTAGGGGTCAATCCGCCGGGTGGGCCCCCGACACAATGAATGGAGGCTGATTGGCCTCGGGCCCGGCGCGCGACCAGATTTCAGACTTTTGCCACCATTTTGGGCGCCTTATGAGCGGCCGAGCGGATAAGTTTTCCGATGTGCGTCATCAGAAGCCTCGATTTTGATCGTCGCATTTGGAGATGAACATGTTTTTGCGATTTGGAGGTTTTGGCTGCGTGTCGACTCCATTTGTGGACATTTTTAAACATTTGCCTGAAAAAAATTAACTTCTAAAGGGCCGCAAAGATGGATTCTTGCTTTCCGCTGGCTTTAAAGGAGTTGATGACCCAATCCGAAGACTTTTTGCCTATGTATTTTTGCTTTACGCCTCCCGATGAATCCGTAATACGCAACGCGCGCTTCCACTTTGACGCGTACGCATTGCGTGTCGCGCACGCCCGAAACCATAAGGATTCCATGCATTCCATGACACGCGCGTTGCGTATTGTTGCGTAATGTATTTTTTCAGTGTTTTTAGTAATTTTCGACAGCTAGAATGTGTAAAAAATATATTTTACTTGTATTTTCAAATTTTTACCGTTTTTTTTTTCATTTTTATGCATTTTTACTAAAAAGTTATTGGCCCGCACCGCTTCATTGGGGAAAATTATCCCCCCGCTGACAGTCCAGAGCCGGGACATTTTCTCAAGAACTTGAACCTGAACTGCCTCAAATTGTCGTTGGTTAACAGGCTAAAAATTGCGAAGCTAAACTTAAAAACGCTAGAAAGCTAAAAGCGCTAGAAAACTAAAAAAACTTTAAAAAATAGTTTTTTCTTTGCTTGAAAATCCCGGCGAACTTTTCACACCCCCACGCGTCGGTAGTGGCCATCCGTACTGCTCGGAACCCCCCGCCCCGGGCCGTGGCCATGAATAATTCGACAAATCGCGCGGGGCCGCCTAAATACCCGGGCCCTCTGCCATCCCATCTCTCCCCCTTTACGCCCTAGTTCCAAACCCGGGTCCAAATACTTTCACAAACTTCCCTCTGGCGGTGTCTGCCCATTTTTCAGGGGTTGGTTGCCCGAAATGAGGGCCCATTCCCGCAATCCCCCCACCGGCACATTACCGCCCCCAGTAGGGCTTTTACTTTGCCGCTCCGGGCTTTGTAGATCCGTGATTTTGAGCACTTTCCGTTTTAAAGGAGCCGGCTAGGCAAATCTATAGAATTTTTTCTGGCTCGGGATATATAGATTTCGACACGCAGCGCGCGCCCTGACATTACATTGCGTAATGGATTAATATTTTCCCTGGAAAATCTGATGATTTTGATGTGATTTTTTAATTTATGGTCCTGAAAGTGGTTTTTTAAAGTTTAAAGCAAGGATAGCGATGCGTTGAGATTGAGCTTTCGCCCTCATCGCCCATCACTAGACTCATTGCCAGCGACTTGGTCAAGACGGGAAAGTTCGGAAATTCGATCCGGGCCCCGGGCTGTGATGATGGGCGGTCGGTGTTTTTGGGCCCCGGTCTGAACCTTCACACCTAGTTTACGACAGGGCCCTTGGACTTTCACTGGTTTTTGAACGATGCTATCTCCCCTCGTTGTTATAATTGAGTCGGACTCAAATCTTATTAAGTCTTATTTACGGATGGCAAATAAGCTAGATTTGAGCCTCAGCTAGCCAAAAACAATATCTTCGTACGGCCTAGAATCCATTATTTGCTGATCTCATGGAATGGACAGCGGTTTAATCCACTTTTTGCAAATTCCGAGAGGATACCTAGCTCGTTAGGCGTAATCCGCTTTTCCGTTTTGCCAGTTTTCTTTGATTCGTTCATTTTTAATAGCTGTAAAGCGTTTCTGTAGTATTTGCTGGAAATTTATGCAAAAAATGCTAAAATAAAGCTAAAACACTGAAAGGAGCACGGGTGGGTTAATATTCAGGTATCTTACATCTTATTAATCTAGTTATTTCTTCATAGTATATTGAAAACATTCAAAATAAACTTAATAATAGCCTTTTAGAGAAAAAATATACATTTCATTGTGTGCACCTTATTTTTAAATGTTTTCTGGGCGTTTTAAAATCGAAACAAGTTTAATTTTTAAGACAATTTTGATTAAAAAAGCATCTATGACGCTATTTTAAAGTATAGAATTTAAATATATGTATATAGCTTAGCAGGCAAGGGCAGCTATATATTAAAAAAATCGCCACCTAAAACCTGATTTATTTTGTTTACGCCAACTTCCAGATTCGGCTTATTATTCCGACACACTCCGAGATTTCATCCTACCCAGCCATCTGGATGACCGGAAGAAAGACAAATTAGACCCCCCCCCCCTCTCACCCGCATCTCAATGCGAATCAAAAGCCCTTCATGCCCTCGGGGGACATTCCCCCCACTACACGGAATATCCAATTTGCATGTGTCGCCCGCGCGTCCCAATAAAGGGCCCTGGGGCCACAACATGGGCCCCCAACACACCCACAGGCCATTCCTCATCTTGGGGGTCGAGTGGTCAGGCGAAGTTTTACATGGTTTATGTTTGGCCATGCAGCGTTTCTTTCCGCTTCTTTCCTATGTACGGTCGAGTTCTCGACTAGTTTTTGGGTTACGGTAGCTCTCACTACGTTTTAAAGGAGCAGTGAAGGCAAGACCTCGATGGCCAAATGTTTCATAGTTTTAGGCTTGACCTCCGGGAGTCTTTTTCCGCTTCTTTCTTAATGAGCGCTTACAATTTATAAAAATTCTTAGCTATATCTTGGGTTAGGGTAATTTTGCCACCTTTTAAAGGAGATTTGGAGGCTGATTTTCAAATTTCCGGGCTCGTTTTCTCTCCTTCACGATATATTTATATTTTAGAAGTTCCACGAGAATTTTTTCCTCGTTGCTCCTCTGTACGATCGTGCTCTGGATTTTTCCTCGGTGCGGTAGTTTTGCCTCGTTTTACCGCGCGTATTGGTCGACACCTAGTCATGGGAAGGGTCGATTCTCGTAATTTACGCTTACAGGAACGTTCAAGACGAAAACTGGACCCGGAACCAACTCACAACACAAAGTTTCGGGGACAAGTTTCCGGCATTCCTGATCCCGTTAGCTTCAGGGATTAGCTCAAGCTTCTTCTTTTCCCGCGGTTACCCCATTTTGAAGTGTTTTCCGGGCGGGGACCATGCAACAAGACTCGTGCTCCCTCCCGGAACTCGATTATGCTGATGCGACACGGCGCAGCGTGGAATTCAAGTGGAGAAACGGGTAGGGGATGCGGCGAGACCAGCGGCGAAAGAGCCGAATCTCGGGCTTCACAGTCCCTAGGCTTAGGCTTAGGTTGGGCTCAGTTTTAGGCTTAGGATTAGGCTTGGCTTAGGCTTGGCTTGGGCTTGGCTTGGGCTTGGCTAGGCTTGGCTTGAGGCTTGGCTTAGGATTAGGCTTGGCTTTGGCTTGACTTAGGCTTAGGTTTAGACTTAGGCTTAAGCGTAGGCTTAGACTTAGGCCTAGGTTCAGATTGAGCCTGAGTTAAGCTTAGGCGCAGGCTTCGGCTTAAGCTTAGGTTTAGGCTGCGGCTCGCTCTAAATTGTGCTCTATTTCATCAAGCGTTTCAATTACGCGTAATAGCACTTTCGGGACAGATGCGTGAAATGGGCCCCCGAGAGCCGCTAGGGCCAAGTGCCCAAGGGCCAGCGGTCCAGTATGTTGGTAGTGGTATCGGGATGTGTATGTGTGCGGGTGAGTGAGTGGGTGAGTTGAGGGATGAGCTTCGGCTGGCCACTCAGTTGTTGATAATTCGACCCGAGGGAGGGCCTTTCTGAGGGCCCGGCAGATGATCACCCCTCTTCACACATCCCTTAGGGCCCACGATTTGGGCTGGGTGCCCACACCACGATAACCATCCCCGAGGGCCCTTTGGGGCCTCCGAAATCCCGGCCCGTATTGGGCCTCAAGTCCATTTTTTTATTTCACAACTTCTCCAGCAAGTCCAGGAAAATTTTCTAAAGATTCTCTGCTAGCTCGCCTTTCGCTGATCTTGTTTGCATTTCCCAAAGAACCACCGCTTGCTTGCCCTTATCGCTGTTTTTCCATTTTGCTAAAAACTTGGCCTGTGCAAACACTCCTAAAGAATCTTTCCCAGCTATTTCGGACATTATCTCACCTGAGGTCCTATGTTTTCCTCAGAATCCCTGCTCGTATGCCGTGCTCTCGCTATCTCCTAAAGAAACTCTGCTTGTTTTCCTAGCTCAATGGGCTTGAATTTTCCTAGAAAACCCATGCTGACCAAATTCCCAGAGGATTCTGCTAGCTCACCAACCACGTTACGAATTTTATATCTCCTTTCTAACGATTCGCTGTTCGCTTGCCCTGGCTTCCTATAGAATCGCTGCTCAATCTAAAAAACATCCAAAAAAGTTTTGAGCTCAAACTTTGTTTCTGCGCTTCCTAAAAAATCTCTGCTCGCTTACTTTTTTAGACTTTATAACAGCGTGAAGGAACTCTGCTAGCCCTCCTTGTTGGCATCTTTGGCCGCATCTGTTTCTCAAGAATCTCTGCTCGTTTGCCCTCGCCTTCTGGCTTCTAGCTTCCAGAATGCAGATGACAATCTCCTATGCATGAACGTTGATGGGCATTCTTTAGCCTTTTTTTGCTTCTCCTACTAGTATCCCGATCCTCAATTTATTATTTAGAGGTGCCAGACGCTTCGTTTTTTTTGTCGTATTCATTTTCTACGTTCTTATATTTATGCCTTTTTTCCTTATTTTTCGCAGAATTTGCTTACTTATTTAGACAAGCTGAACGATGTGAATATGTTCGGCCGGCCATCCATCGGCCTACTTATTATATTCTGGAGGTTGACGACAGGGGCTGAAGAATGTCTACCGGGTTGTCGGTGTCCAGGTGAGAGAGAGAGAGCGAGAGAGAGAGAGCGAGCGAGAGAGAGAAGAGCCATCGATAGAGATAGCATATTTTTCAGACGTCCTCACCCTGAACTGCTTCAACGTGTCGTCGTTCAACTGGACAGCTCTGTCGGAACCGCGTTACGAATCGCTCCGCTCGCTTTCGATCCGAAATTCACCGATCGACGACGTGTCGGCGTTGCCTGGGCTTCAGCTTTTGGAGTGAGTTTTGTTACTCGCTCTCTCTCTCTCTCTCTCTCGGCAATCTTTACACCTTCTTCAGATCTCTCGACCTCTCCGGAAACCAACTCAAACTCCTCCATGTCGTCGCCCCCTACAAAATGCCGTCGTTGAAGAAGCTGAATCTGGAAGATAATCAGATTGAGGTATCTTTTCGCGCTTGAACGCCTTGAGAGGGTCGAAATCCATTACGCCATGGAACGCCTGCGCTTTGCGTTGTTTCGAAAATCCATAGCCATATCTTACACCTCCCTTTAAAAACATATAGCTTTTCAGTTCCTTTCTCGCGACTCCTTCGCCGCCTTCCCCTCCCTGGTGTCTCTGAATTTGGGTGGAAACAGGCTTGAACGCATCGAGTGGGACGCATTCCGACTATTCCGCCTCAAGTCGATACGGCTTCACAGGAATGGGTTTCGGGTGATTTTTGAAACACTTACGATACTGTACGACACGATACGATAGGATACGATATCATACAATACGTTCCAATTCGATACAATACAATACGATACCAAACTAAACGTTACGAGACGACAAGATACCCATGCGATACGCTACGATAAAATACGTTCTGATAAGCTAGGCTACCATACGATACGATACGATACAAGATAGTACGATAGGATACGCTACGTTACGTTGCGTATGATACGTTTGGCTTCGATACGCTACGCCACGGTAATTACGATATTTTTAGGCCCTCAGCGAGAACATCTTCCGGCTGACCCCGAATGTGGAAGAGATCGATTTGAGCGAGAATCAGGTATGGTTTAGTCGTATTCGCTGATTTAAGCGGATATGGCTGTCATAACTATTGTTTTCCTTGACCATGGATTTCCTTTCAAAGCGTTCGTCATTTTGCCATTTTGACGTTTTACCATACTTTATACCTTTCAGCTCTGGCGCGCGCAAACTAGCGATTTCTCGTCGGCGCAACGGCTGAAGGTGTTGAACTTTTCCGGAAATGCGATCCGTCAATTCGACTACGATTCCTTTGCCCCGTTTTATCAGGTATCGCTGTTGTTCATGCTCATTTGCGAAAGCATGAAATTGAAAGGCTTGTAAGAGGAGAGCGAGAGAGAGAGAGAGAGAGAGAGAGAGAGAGAGAGAGCCAGAGTTCTTCTTGCTCTTACAGAGTTTTTTCAAACCTATTAAGAAGCTTTATTACGCCAATTTTTTGCAGCTCGAAACCCTGGACCTTTCGTACAACAAACTTCTGGAGGCGCCAAGTCGAGCACTTGCTCCGTTAGTTGGCCTGAAGCGGTTGATTTTGAGCGGCAACCCGATCACTGCTCTCCGTCCGCATCAGCTCGAGATCCCGGCTTTACAGGTGGGCTTTAGACTTGAAATTTGAAGCTGCTGATAGGCTTATCCGTAGCCATAGCTAAGGCTTTTTGTATTCTTTAAGGTTAGTAATTCTTTTAGACCCTCGAACTCGCTGATTCCTCCCTACGAGTCGTTGCTGCTCACGCGCTTGCCGGCCTCCCCGCGCTGCATACGGTCGATTTTTCCAGAAACCAGAATCTGACCGTCGTGTCGCCGAAGAGTCTCGGAAACAGCTCGCTGGTTTTTAGGTATGTTCTGGGCTTTCAAAATATTTTTAATTAGTTTTACGGTTATACTTTTACTAAATGCTATTTTAAATTTGGAGCTGAACGGTTTTGAACCGACGACATGAAGGAGTTTTAGCAATTTTTTGAGCATTTTTGTCAAAAAATAAGTTATATAAATCGTTTTTGCGTTTAGATTCCTTTATTCTGTTCTAAACTTTGGTACAAGTAGGATAAGCGGGGGGAAAAATTTTAGGCGGGGGGGAAACCAACTTTTTCCTGGTAGGCCCTGGTGGGGATAGTAATCAAATATAAAGTGTTTTCACATTGTTTTTAGCAAAATTTAAGCCTATTTGAATCCGAAAAATTTTTTAAAAAGTTAGAAAAACGCTTGAAAAAGTCGAAAATTTGGTCATTTTTGGGACGAAAAAAGTGATTTTTAACCTAAAATTAAATTTTTTAATTAAGTTTTGTAAAGTTTTTATGTTTAGGAATAGCTATAAACAATTTAGAAACACTTCCATTATTTATATAAAAAAAATAGGCTTGAGCGGAAAAAAGTTGGTTTCCCCCCGCCTAAAATTTTTCCCCCCGCTTATCCTACTTGTACCTAAACTTTTTAAACTATTTCTGGCTTTTAAAAAACCTTTTTCCAGCCTAGACCTGTCGAACTGCTCGCTCCAGACGATTTCCCCGGCGCTGCTGCATGGCGTGGCGCAGGCCAGGGTGAGTTTTTTTTTGTATTTATAACCTTGTTATTATTTTAGTAAGTTTTTATACTAATTGTTCAGCGATTTCGTTTTTAGATGGCCGGCAATCCACTGGATTGTGGGTGTGAAGCCGGGGCGATGGATGGCGTCTCGACGACGATAGTAGACTATCTAAAAGCAGAGTGCCAGGATGTGAAGGGGCAACAGCATTTGTAAGCTTTTTTAATATGTTAAAATGATTAAAATCTATAAAATATGTATATATTTGAAATTTAATAAGCAAGATTTGGTGTTTTCTATAAAGTTACATTTTTTCCAGGCTCTCCTCCGTCCTCTCACCACTATTTTCTTTATCGGACCCATGTCCTCCAGCGCCAATTTTGCCATTTGGCGACATTCTCTACGCCACCGTGGGCGCTACGTTTTCTATCTATTGCTCGGCGAAGAAAGGTTGGTTTGAAAACTTTTTTTCGACAAAAATTACGAATTTTTGTTTTATGAATTGTATATAAAAAAGTTTAAAAAATTTTTCTCTATTTATTAGAACGTATGTAACCTGGGGAAAAAACTACCCCCCCCCCGATAATGCACCAGAACCTAAAAAGCCTAATTTACCCCGAAAACATGAATTATTTTTAGAATCTTAAAATGATTACTTTCAGAAAGCGACGAGGTCGAGTGGACGATTCCAAACGGGACCACCATTGCGGGTCAAGAATATACGGTATTTTAATCAACTTTCTTACCTCAAAATTCTTCTATTAATTTATTACTTACAAATAAAAAAATTTCAGGGTCTCTACGGGTCTGACGGCGTCGACTTCTTCTCGTCGACGCTGTACTCGCGCAGCAAGCAGATCGCAATACGTCCTAGGTATCCATTAAATTAAAGTACCCTCTAAAATCCAACTCCAGGGTGAGCACGACACGCGAATCCGTCCGCCTCGACGTCGCGCTACCATCAGATGCGGGCGTTTATGAATGTTCAGTGCTGCGAAATCGCCAACGCGCCACCCAGCGCCTCAAGCTCATCGTCAGAACACCGAAAATCGAGCTCTACATCCACGAGGTATCTAAAGAATCGGCTTCTGGTTCCTTAGCGGGGGGGGGGGTTCTCGTGGTATCTAAATTCCTGTACATAAGTAAGTCCCCTGCATAATAATAGAATAAACTATTTTTGTGGGCTTTTTAGGTAGTTTTGCTACCAAAAAATGTGTAAACAATTAGAAACAAACCAAATAGTTGAAATTTTTGCCTTAAAATTCAGCTTTTTGACAATCTAAATAAATTTTATAAATTTAGACGTCTAAAAATGGCGCTTACTGCTTTTGGCAGATTTCAATACATTTAAAAAAACCTTTTTCTGTCTAAAAAAAAGACTATTTTCGCGATCGGGTGCTTACGATAGGAAAAAGCTGTGCCCCCCTCCCCGATAACGAACCAGTACTTCTGAATAACAAAAAATCTTCATTTTTCTAGATTGGCGCACACTACGCGTCCGTCTCGTGGAACGACTCGTTGAGGGTAGATGCCGCAGACCGAGTAGCGCTTCATCTTACGGTAGCTGATGAGAGTGGTTTGTATAATCTTGATACCTGAAACAAATTAAATTTAGGCTCTCGACAGCGAGCCGTTCAACTCTCGCTACTTTCCCCGTGGTTATCCTACAGTATCCTGCGACTACGCCCCGCGCATAATTACACCTTTTGCCTAAAGTATTCGCTTGTCGAGCGGCAGCCGACTTTTGGCTCTAGCATCTTAAGCAGTGATGCGGAGGTACGTTAAAATTGCTAAAAATCGCGTGAATTTCGATCAGTACGCTACAATCCTAAGTTTATACTAAGTTTTTGCTTGTTTTTCAGGCAGCGTCACCACTCCTCGAATCGTGCGTAAACGCGCGTACCCTGCCGTCGCTGCCATTCTGGGAGCAGCTTTCTCCGTCTACGATAGTTTTGATCGTCGCCGTAATAGCAGCCGTTTGCGGACTGTTCTGCTTCCATGCCCTCTTCGCCCGGGTGCATATCTGGCAACAGGCCAAGCACAGGTGCGAATTACTAAAACACGAAGCGCAAGACCTTTTTTCTAAAATTTAGAATTGGAATTCTAAATTTAATTTAGAATTTGGAGCTCTAAAAATTAGAATCTTTCAAAAAAAATTTACAGCGCCGTCAAAAACACATAATTCTTTTTAGCGATGGCAAAATCTAGGAAAAATGGGTACTGGACTTTTAGAGGGGGTACCAAATTTTTAATATAAACAAAATAAACCATTCTTTACAGTATTTTTACAACGTTTTTAGATATAAAAAGCCGATAAGAAAGTAATAATTTGTTGACGTTTTGGCCAAAAATGCATTAAAAATTACCTAAAGCCAAAATTTTCGAACTTTCAAAAAAGTTTAAAATATTTTTCTAACTTTCTAGCAATGAAAAACTAATAAACACACTTTCAAGTACGCGATTCATGATTAACAGAAACGTGCAGGTGGAAAAAATGAAAAGTGGATCGCCCCGCTAACAGCCCAAAAATCCCTGCCCCCGCCCAAAAATTGCTGTAAAACACGGAAAAAATCTTTTTCGGGTGTAATCCCCAAGCAAAAGTTACCCTCTCTAAGCCAAGCTCACTAACCAACTTCAGGGCCCGGATGAACGCGTCGATCTCGGGCCAGTCTTTCCTCTCACATTCCACCTCGGCGCACATGAGCCGCTCGCACACGTATGAGAATGGCGTACAGGTGGGTCGAATCAACATCAACCGGCTCTAAAAAGCCAAAAATCTCGTTAACAAAACATTTTTAAAAAATCCGCTTTTAGCCCTCCGCTTCGATCTGCCATTTGTCGTCGCTGTCCTCGGCGGCCAACAGCAGCCGCCCATCCACCCTGCGCCTCGCCCACCAAGATATTGCCCTCTGATACGCAAACGTTGACATTTGTACATTTTCTGACGCTTTCAATCCCACGTTTATGGCAAAAGCAGTTTCGCAAAACGGAAAAAACTACCCATTAATTCCCAGCGGCGCCCAAAAAGCCCTGTCCGGGATTGAAACCCCCGAAAAATGGGCCACCCCGACTTTATTGGCCTTCCTGCGATCTCCTTCCTTCTGCTCACAATTCTATCTGATTTTATAGTATAAAGTTTTTACTCTTCAAACAGTTACTCAATCTGGATGGATAAATGTTTTCCAAAAACAATCGCATTTCCCCAAATTGACAAAACACTCCAAATGACGCGAGGCCGTAATGGGGTGCGCAACAGAATTTTTTATTTTTAGCACATAGCAGTTCAAACAGAATTTTATTATTTTCGTTTTTCATTTTTGATATTTAAATTTTCGATAACGACAATAAATGACATTTTCGATGCCTAAAGCGTGGACCGGCCAGAAAGATACAGTACCCCATAAAGTATTGCGTCCTGGCCTCGTCGCTGCAGGACTTAACTCCGCAGCCGTTACTTTCCCCCATATTCTGTCCGCAACTTCTTTTTTCCTAAATTTGCTTTACTAAAGTGACTGGACTACTGCACAGAGGGAAATCCACCGGGTTTTCGCCGCCCGGCCGCCGCGATTTGGCTTTCGCCGCCCGGCGGCCGGGACTTCGCCGCTGTTTCGCCGGGACGTGTCGGCGAAGCGCCGCGACTTGGCCGGCTGGCCGCCGCTACTTCGCCGCGATTTCGCCGCCGTCGATAGGAAAGCCACGGATAATTAGCTCAAACGCGCATTACTTTTGAATTTCACAATTTCTCCCAAATTACTTAGTTTTCTTTCCAAGTTTCTCAATTTACTTGTAATAATTTGTATTTTATCAATTGCTCTAGGAACGAACTAGTTTTATACGAAAATTACGACAATTCTCAAGGATTATGACGAATTTAGCCTCAAGTCACTGAGGTTGAAGATACAGCTAGAAAAACTTTCGAAATCTTTTAGAATGCTGATGGCAGGTAAGAGTTGTCACTGAGGTTGAAGATACAGAGAACTAGCATAGGTAAGTTTTTGAGTTCCTGGCAGATAATTATCGGTAAGTTTTATCGTTTTGTTTATTTAGCCGTTAGGAAAGTGTCATATGATCCTCCGGTAAGGGTTTGATTGTCGTTTTAGGCTCTCTACACACAAAATTGTTCGTTTTTGCAAAAACTGCCACTTTCCATGTGGTTCGTTTCAATTGTGCAATTGGTTTGATGAAAATTCCATTGTTTGAGAGGAAATCGAAATTTTTGCAGATTTTAGTGACCAAAATAAGCTGAGACTGTGTAGCATAACATTTCCTTTATCGTTGGTAGTTATATGAGATTGTCCTAGCCGACGGAATAGACAAGCTGTAAGTTTAGACAAGTTTCGGAGTTGTTGAGGGCGAGTTGTGTGCGTGTGTGATGTTTTTGAATTCTAATAACCATCGGTCAGGTTATAATGATTAGCCCGCACACGCACTGCCTGTAAGTTCGATACAACAACTCGCATGGATAGATTCAGCGGCTATTATAATAACAAAATAAACTTTCAGGTGGCTGTTATTCCATGAGCTGATGATGACGGCGTCCGCCGACTCGGTGAGAAATGGTGAGTCCGGGTAAGTGAAGTAAGATATTAATAGTGAAACAAAATTCAAAGCTCTTTGGAAGCATAAATTTCTGGCAAGAGGTGTGCAGCCCATTAAAAATTAAATACTTTAGGCTAGAAATCAAAACAGTAACCAAAATAAACGATATTTCAGGCTACGCGGCCTTCTTCACCAGTTCCAGCTTGATATGGATCAAGAACCTTAGGAAGAAACCACGGAATACTACTCGAAATAGAATATTAACAATATAAACCGTTAATAATCAATAAGGCGGCGATAGCGGCGAAATCCCGGCGAAGTAGCGGCCAGCATTTCGCCGCCCGGCCGCCGCCACTTCGCCGCCCGGCCGCCGCCCGGCGGCCGCCGGCCGCCGCCTGACGCCGCCTGGCCGCCGCCCGGCCGCCGCCGGCCGCCGGGCGGCGGCCTGGCGGCGAAATGCCGGCGAAATACCGGCGGCCGGGCGGCGGAAACCCGGGAACTTCCCCTCTGTGTGTTTTCGAAACACTTGATTAACTCCCTATTATTATCTGTTCTAATTTTTCAATTTAGCGGAATGGCAAGATCCAAAAAGAAGCAAGTTGAAGAAGTGGAGGACGAACCGGAGTACGATGTAAAAGAAATCCTCAACTACATCAGGTATGGCTTTTGATTTCTATTTATCAATTTCTTTTAGATTCGAGGACGCCTGGATTTCGCACATGAACTACCGCCGGGGCATCTACAAGACCATGAACGCGCCATGGAAAATCTTCGCGCCCGAAACGTTCGACAAAACTGTGCACTGCCCATATTTATTCCGCGTAGGCGAAGCTTATTGGAATAATAACGCTTTTTAGGTATCTTGGGAAGGCTATGAGGTCGACTCGAACTCGTGGGAGCCCGAAAGAAACATGATCAACACGCTGGCCTATCACAGGTACCAAGAGCGCCATGGGCTGCCGCGGCTTCCGAAGCTCCGCAAACGTTTCCGCTGTATGAATTTGACCGTTTGCAACATTTTCTTGGTAGGGGACGATGAGGCCCTGACGCACCCGTCACTCTACCTTGACCAGAAGTACTACGACCTGCTGATGGAGCGCCAACACCGTAAACCTTCTTTTATAACTTTTTATGTATTGTCTTTAGTGATGGCCCGTAAAATCGCGCAGCTGAGGGCAAGGACCAACGCCCAGAAGAGGTAATCTAGTTTTGTTGGGTGTCAACTTCAATTTAGATCGCAATCAATCAGCTTCATGGAGCGCCGACCCCCACGCACGGGCTGTACCGTCGAAGACACGCCGGTAAGGCATTAATTTACCCGCAAAAACTTCCCCGTTTAGGCCGGTGACTACGTGATCCGGAACCCGTCCACGGAGGTGCTCTTCCCCCACAAGGAAGCCTAGCCCGAACGCGACAACCGCTTCGGCTATTTTGACATTACATGCCCTTCCCAATTTGTACATTTATCCGGATTGCCTTGACTTGTTCCCCTCGTTTTCCTCCAAATTCGCATGAGTTGTTTTAGCTTGCTTTCGGCAAACGCCGTTGTATTTTCTGTTGCCTGTTTTCCATAAAGTTCGACAAAAATTGGGTGAAGCACTGCAGTATATTAATTTCAGGGCATATGGGCAAGGTTTGCTTAGGATGACTGCTCACGTCAGCTTTTTGACGCGTCTTGAAGCCGGGGCACCAAACTTTGTCGTTTTTTGGGCGGAAGCGTCGGGCTTCACCTGTACTAATTGTAAGCTATATGGGTTCTGTTGCGGCGCGGGCCCCTGGCAACGGGGCGAATGACGGCCAAGCGGGCCAGCAGACCGGTCATTTGCGCTGCTGACCTGCTATTTAATTCCTGAAAAAGACTGGCATTTGCAGCTGGGTCGACGGCCCGTCGACCTGGTGATTTTGGATTCGGGTATATAAAGCGGGTTCGGTTGAATACGACCCAGAATTCGGGTGATCTGCTACCGGCACGAGCGCTTCAACTTTACGAACGCGAAATGGATATACTCGACGTGTTTTCGCGAGATCTCGACTGGGGCGACTACAACGCTTTGAGGCTCAGCTTTACCGTTGGTGAGTGCTTTATTTTGGATCCTGCCACGGTTTATGAACATGCACTTCTTATCGCCATACTTCAGGTGAACTTTGCGGTGCTACAGTGATCGCCGAGACGTTGGCTTCCGTTCTGTTTTGGTGTCTCCTCATCTGGAAACGAAATCTAAACTCGCCGTTATGGATTTTTGCCGTATATATGGCCGGTTTACATATTTACCTTACCTCTAAAGCTTTGCAGCGTTGCTCAGCATCAACACGCTACTGCGCGGTATCGACACACTGCTGAGCGTCGTCATCCGCGAATATATTGGGTAAGTGAGCACAATAAATGGAGTTTGAGAAGCTATCCACCTGGAGCGGCTTAAAATATGGTAAAAATTGCAGGTCTGCGTTTATTTTCTGGCCCGAATTCGTGCTCTACGCCTCGATTGCAATTTTCCATCCGCTCGCCTCGTGCCTGATGCTCCGATTTGCAATCTGGAAAACGCGGAAGTCGACGGCACAGTTGGTTTCTTAGAATTTACACATTACTTCGAATTTAGTGCTTTCTACGCCACAAGTTTGGTGCTGTCGCTTCTCTGCTCAATCGGGGCCGTCGCCACGATTTCTGAACAACAAGGTTCGGCTATCCAAAACTAGAACACTAGAAAAAACTGGAGTTTTGCATATAACAACCCTTATAGATGGCGAGCCACCGAAGCTGCTCATCTCGCTGCTGTTTATCTTGGCTCATCTGGTCTCGCTCGGCTCTTCGATTGGCATAATGTTGCTTGTGGCTTTGGTGAGTGTTAAAGCTAAATTGCACGAGCGTTCGTCACGATAATTTGGTAAACGGGACTTTTTTAGGGCGCAACTTTTCTCTGGGTCCACCGCCGAAAGCCACGCAACTTCCATGGGTTTCTCTGGGCCAGCTACTCGGCGTGCATCACCAACCTCGTCTGGGTGTACAGCAGAGGTAGGTGAACCCTCATTCAAGCCTGCAGAAACTTACGCATAAATTAAACGGTTCGTTTAGTCGGTTGCTTCGGAAGGTTGGCCGAGCACTTCCAGCACGAGACTGTCTACTATTCATATGCGAGAATGGGCTTCTTCTTCGATCCGTCCGAGCCGACGATTGAGCCATCTCCTGTGGCGAAAGAAGCGCGGGCCAAGGGGCGAACTGTTGGTTCAAAGCAAGCCCGCTTGTAAAAAGACCTTGCAGATCCTCCTCTTCCATCAGCTGTTCCCGATCATTTTCTTTGTCGCTGTAGCCGTTGCCATCTTCCAAAATAAGCGCCGATGCGATGGCGATCGAGAGGTATCTAAATCAAAAAGTAAAATAACTTCGAAATTACTTTTCAGAGATCCAGCATTAGCTCCCAGGAAGAGCTGCTCGTCGATTCGGCCAGGAACTCGGCAAGCAGCGTCTCCTACACGGTTCAGGATGATTGCCTGGCTTCCAACAATAAGAACAACACCGTCGCGCCACTCAACTCAACTTCCATTCAACCAATCTCCAACGTCAACCTGCTGCCGAATTTCCACTCAAACAGCCCATGCGTCCTCGTAGTTCCCATAGATGCTCTCCCACATTTGTATGGCAGAACACAGTTCCACGGTTCACTCTTTCCAAATGCGCGCTCACGCGTCTTCCGCCCCGCCACTTCCCCTTCCCGGCCAATGGTCCCGATAGTGGAGAATATTTATCGATAATGTAAGGATAATCAGAAAAATGTACACACAGGCCTTAATTCAGGATCAATTCACCGCGGTAGTTGCCAGCGGGCAGCATGTTCGAGTCAATGTCGTCAAAGTAAGGGTGTTGCAGGGCACGCTTCGATGAGATGCGCAGCGACGGGTCGTAGATGAGCATTTCCTAAAAGCAAAGAATAAATAAATATGAAAACGAAAGTTGGACCAAACAAAAAAAAACACAATCACATACCCGGAGCAAATGGAGACCCTCTTTGTTGAGATGCTTGCTGAGCGTGTCTTCGAGTCCGCCGCTGTACTTCCACTTGGGGAAGGTGGCCTTGAAGTCGTCGAGCTGCGAGACACCCTTCCACTCCTCCTCGGTCGGCGTGCCCATGATGCGGAATATGCGGAAGAGTTCGTCGATCTCTGAGTCGCCTTGGAACAGGGGCTTCTTTGTGGCCATCTAAAAAACGTTATACTTTTCTCAAAAACTATTCGATACCTCTGCGAAGATACACGCGATGCTCCACATGTCGACCCCCATCGAGTAACGCTTGCTGCCGAGTAGCACTTCGGGCGCCCTGTACCATAGTGTTACGACCTAAAAACAAGATTGGAAAAAGAAACGATTCTCACCTCGTGTGTGTAGATGCGCACCGGGATTCCGATAGCGCGGGCCAGCCCAAAGTCGGCGAGCTTTATTCCTCCTTTCCCGTCGACCAGCAGATTTTGTGGCTTCAGATCTCTGTGGATGACACGGCGCTAAATTGAGAGATTAGTAGCGAATATAATATACCTGATGACAGAAGCACATGGCCTGCAAGATCTGGAACATGTAGCTCTGCATCGTCACAGCGTCGAGCATTGTTCGTGCGGGCAGCTGGTCGAGGAACTTCTTGAGGTCCATCGAGAGGAATTCGAAGATCAAGTACAGGCGGTTTTCCTAAACCAAAATAAAAGTAATGTTAGCAAAATGTACCTGCATGATCACGTCCTCCAGTGCGACGACGTTCGGGTGCTTCAGCTCCTTGAGTAGCGAGATCTCGCGGATGGCCGTCGAGGGCACGCCTTCGTCTTCTGCCTAAAATCAAACGTAAATAGGGGCAAAGGAGGGCGGCAAACCTCGAGCCGGATTTTCTTCATGGCGACCGTCTGGTTGGTCTTCTTGTTGCGCCCCTTGTAGACGACTCCATAAGTGCCTTCGCCGATCTTCTCCAACTTCTGGAAGTCATCTAGCGAAAAGTGAGGCTGTGCCATCACCACCTGAAAAAGCTGATATAAAAAGGGGAAGCCGAAAGGAAATTGAAAAAAATATGAATTTGGGAGGGCCATTTTAGATAAGAAAGGTGAGCGCCAGTGGGGAGGGGGTGAATTAAGTGTCCTAGCCAAGTAAGTCCTAGCGTGCAAGGATAATACGAAACTAATCCTAAGTTCTAAAACGAACCAACCGAAGTACAAATATCTGGTAAACCAAAAACATGGGGTCAAGAAAATAGGGCCAAAAGCAACTTAGTGGTTCGCGCCAACTTGAATACTACCAAGTGCAATTGGAAAATTGGAAAAGATACATAAGAATAATAGGCCAAAATAAGATGAAAAACTTGCGAATGCTTACCGCGAGGCAGCCAGACGCCCGAAAATTGCTAGAAAAGTAGGAAATGGAACATGAAAAGGAAAATCGAGCAGGTCGACTGTCCTACCGTAACCGACGCGTAGCCCTTTGTACACTGGCGTATTCTAAAAGGCACCTCGGGTGCAAACCGGCGTTTAGCGTCAAGACTTCAAATTCTGTTTCGTAACTCTACCATAAGAAACGGCAAACGGTCACTGGCTGGCACTTTATGACCTCAAGGCCCCAATTTGAATGCCAGCCCGGTTGAACGGCGTCCTTTCGCGCCAGTCTCCTCGCGCCCTGGCATATAACCCACCCCAGGGAGCCACCACTAGAACTTGCGCGAAAAGTGCCTTAAAAATCGTTATGTCGTATCGAAAAGCTAAGACAATATTTATTAAAACTGGAAAATGAAACACGAATATCCGATAAATGCTTCTAAGGTTATCGTCGAATCCTGGCGCTTTTACGGCGGCATGCGTAGGGCGCCGTCCAACCGGATGACTTCTCCGTTGAGATACCTAAAAGAAAAAAAAGTCATAGTGAAAGAAGAGAACTTTTAGAGCAAGAGGTCTTATAACTCGCCTGTTTTCGATGATATGCTTCACCAGCGCCCCGTACTCCTCTGGCTCGCCCATTCGCGAGGGGTTCGGCACGAGCTGGGAGAGGAACTTCTTGACCTTCTCCGGGAGCCCGGCGAGTAGCGGGGTGTTGAACAGCCCGGGGGCGATCGTCATGAAGCGGATTCCGTCCTCGGCGTGGTCTCTCGCCAATGGTAGAGTCATCGAGACGATGGCTCCTTTTGAGGCCGAGTAGGCGGACTGAAAACAAGAAAAATCGGTCGGTTTTGCTTTTTCGTTAGTTCCCGAATTTCAAGATCCATCTAATCGGCTAGAGAATATCTCCTAAACACGAGCATTTGTAGAAAGAAGAATTCAAGCTTCTTTGTGATAACACAAACCTGCCCAATTTGTCCGTCAAAAGCGGCGACCGAAGCGGTGTTGATGAAAACGCCTCGTTGGTTGTGCTCGTCGGCCTTGTTCTCGCCGATGAGTGCCACCGCGTAACGCGCCATATGGAAGCTGCCGAGCACGTTCACCTAAAACGAAAGTCATATCTTTTTTTGAGAAACAGCACCTCGATCGTTTTTCTCGTCTTATCGAATTCAGCCATCTTTTGCTTCTTTACCGAGTAGAGCTTGTAGGCGTGCGCGATTCCGGCGCAATTCACGACTGCATCGCATCTAAACTCGCGAATTCATAATCTAACGTCACAACCTACCCTCCGAATTTCTCCTTGACCGTGTCGAAGGCGGCCTTCACTTGCTCCTCCTTGGAGATGTCGACCGGGGCGAAAATGACGTTGCTGCCCAGCTCTTTCGCCACGTCGTTTCCCTTCGATGTGGGGAGATCAAGGATGGCGACTTTCGCTCCTAAAAGGGTTTTTGGGAAACGCAAAGAACTTTACCTTGACTAGCGAGCACCTTTGCAGCGCCAAATCCCAGACCCGAGGCGCCGCCACTGACGATGGCCTTCAGCCCGTTGATGTTGCGAAGTGCCGACATACCCTGTAAAATGAATATTTGGAAAACGAGAAGAATAGGAAAAAGGAAACTTTTCCGACAAATTTTGCTAGTTTCACCTTCCCACAAGTTTGATCTCCAGGATTTTCCTGAAAAAACTATGTATTTCTATTCCTCTCTCTATTATCTATGTATTGAAAAATCATGATAAGCTATTTATATTTCCTTTTTCTAAAAAAACTTTGTTTCTTTCTTAGCAAAACTTTGGCCAGCCATTTTCTCTTCTATCTTCTCTAGGATATTTTTGACGCCGAGCCCAAATGATCGAAAAAACTATAAATGCTTTTTAGCGCTATTTATTTCTGCAAAAATCATGATAAATTTCTATTTTTATTTCATTTTACAAGGCACTTTCTTTATTTCTTAGCAAAGCTTTTATCAGCGACTCGAATCTCTGTAGTTTCTAGTCGCTGGCAAACCGCCAACGCCGTCCCGCTACGGTAGTTTTTCTCCTCGTGCCTCGACCTCGGCGTTTTTCTCACATTCTCTTCACCAAAAATGCCAAACTCTGCGAATGAGTCCGTTTCTGAAACCGTTTCCTGGTTTCATTCATGTACGAAATCCGCCGAGACGTGCCGCAAGCGCACGTTTCTATGAGGGACACGTCCCGATGATCAGAATCAAGGATCCGATGCCGTTTCTCGTGGGATTATACCCGAGACGGTCATCGCAATCGTGAATTTCAGGTGATCTGAACCGCTCGTCATGGCGGAGGTGCCGCATTTCGTGCTCTACGAGCACGCCGTTGGTTACGCTCTCTTCAAAGTCAAGGAGTTTGAGGATGCCGGGAACATTCTTCCGCAGGTAAGATTTTTCTTTTTCTGGACCCATATTTGCCAGCGGGAAATATTTGGTTCCGCCGTATGAGACCGAGTTTTTATCGAGGGTTTTGAGCACGTTGCCACTGCTAATTATTTCCTTTAGGTCAATGACTCTGTCGGTGATGTGTCGAAATTCTCCAACATCGTCAACCTGATCGCCTTCGATCCATTCAAGAACACAGAGTCTGCCCTCGAGAACTGCAACTCGATTTCCGAAGGTGTTGCCCATGCCGATTTGATCAACTTCCTCCAGCAGAATCTGCCGCAGAAGAAGAAGGTAATTTATTTCCATTGTTTCTTGCATTATCTTTCGTTTAGAAGGTCATCATCGGTGTCAACGACGGAAAGCTGGCCAGCTCATTGGTGGAGTCGTTCCCGGAATTGAAGCCGACCTTCGGAAATCTCATCACCGAGATCCTCCGCGGCATCCGTGTTCACTTTGAGACGCTTGCCAAGAAGCTGCCCCATCACTCGCTGTCCAAGGCTCAACTCTCGCTTGGTCACTCTTATTCTCGTGGAAAGGTAATTATCTATGCATCATTCTAGAATATCCCTCATTTAGGTCAAATTCGACGTTCACCGTGTCGACAACATGGTCATCCAATCCATTGCCTTGCTCGACCAGCTCGACAAGGACATCAACCTCTTCGGAATGCGCATCCGCGAGTGGTACTCGTACCACTACCCAGAGCTCTACAAGATCGTCGGCGACCAATACAAATATGTGCGGTGCGCCGTCGCCATCCTGGATCGCAACAAGTCTTCAGAAGACCCGGAGCTGCCCGCGAAATTGCTGGGTATATTTACCGAACCCAGCTTCATACTTTTTGTTTAGAAATCATCGAAGATGAAGAAAAGGTTGCTGAAATCGTCGAGGCTGCTCGCACATCTATGGGCATGGACATTTCCGATCTGGATCTGATGAACATTGAAAGGTATCCACAAGCTTTAGAAGTTTTTACATTTGCTATAGATTCGCTGCCCGTGTCGCATCACTTACCGAGTACCGTCAGCGTCTCCACGGATATATCAAGGACCGTATGCACAGCTGCGCTCCGTCACTTTCGGCCCTCGTTGGCGAGCAGGTCCGTGTAATTTCGTTGTTACTTTTGCCCTTGTCTGATCTCGTCCATGCATCAACTTACTTTTTTAGGTCGGTGCTCGTCTGATCTCACATGCCGGATCTCTAACAAACCTCGCCAAGTTCCCCGCCTCAACGATTCAAATCCTCGGTGCAGAGAAGGCGCTGTTCCGAGCCCTCAAGACGCGAAGCAACACGCCCAAGTACGGACTGCTCTTCCACTCACCCTTCATCGGACGCGCGGCCGCCAAGAACAAGGGTCGCATCTCGCGATTCCTGGCCAACAAATGCACAATGGCATCCCGCATTGATTGCTTCTCCGAGGTTCCCGTCGAAACTTTCGGAGAACACTTGCGCGCACAAGTTGAAGAGCGACTCCGTTACTTCGAGACTGGAGAGGTCCCCGCCAAAAACATTGACGTGATGAAGGCAGCTGAAGAGGAAGCAGTAGGCACCCGCACCAAGGTTCTCAAGAAGAGGAAGAAGGCCGCCAAGAAAGCAAAGAAGATTTTGGATGAGACTGCTGAGGTCGGTTTTCCTTTTGTTTCGCAATACATTTTTTATTTGTAGGAAGAAGCCGACGAGCCGGCGCCGAAGAAAAAGAAGAAGAGCGCCGTTGCTGACGCGGACGAGGAGATGGAAAACGTGGCGCTGGAGGAGAAGCCGAAGAAGAAGAGGAAGTCCAAGAAGGCCGACGACGAGGAGGAAGAATAATTGAAAGGGCAAAATTGATAATTCACATTGTTAAAATTGTTACCAGGTTGTTACTTGTTGTTACTTTGGTTGGAATTGATAAACGTTGCGGAAAATTTGGTCGAAATGCACAACATTTTTTGGGAAATACATTTGAATGGGGATTTGGCGCGGAATTTTTCATTCGCAGATATGATTCTGTTGAGGGTAGTTGTGCTGCTCTCGCTGGTCTTCTACTCTGGAGCAGTTCAAGCTCCTCCGGTAACCAGCTATCCTATTACGAAGCTTCTGAAGCTTTTTTTTCAGCTAAAATCTTAGCCTGAGACATTTGTTGCAACATTGCGGTTTATGTTACAGAACTCCTAGGACGAGCCAGATGAGCTGTTCAACCCGATGGTGTTGCTCGCCGAGGAGGACTTCACCGAGGAGGATCGCGAAGAGATACGCGCGTTTGCCGACGATGACGCGGCCGACAACGACGACGATGAAATTTTCGGAGGTCGCTTTGCAGCATACTTCCGGAAAACAAGCCAAACTTCCAGATCCGCTGCTCTATGTGGCCGTCGGCATCTGGCTGGTCGGCCACGTGCTCACCGCGCTGATTCTGATGCAACGCCAGCGGAATGAGCGCGAGTTCGACAGAGCCTTCGAAGAGGTGCTAAAACCATAGTGACCGGAAGAAGGGCGTTTCAGAAGCTCCTAACCGCCTACCAGGAAGCCAAGGCCCTGGAAGCGCCCAGCGTTCAACTTTCCACAAGCGCGGAAGCGACCGCTGAGGAGGGCGCGCCAGAAGAAAAAGAATAACTGCCATTAGAAAGTTGAAATTAATCGAATGCGGAATCATGGTTTCGATAAATATCTTCATCAAGAGTTGAGCATAAAATAACAATGGATACAATAACAGAAAATGGGAAACAAAATACACCACGTCATTTTAGCCGTTGCCCGTAGACGTCTTGAAGAACCTCCTCTTCTAAGTGCCGCAATTTACGCTCGCTCATGTGCTTGGAGAAAACCTAAACAAATCTTTTCAGGGTTGTAAAAGGAGATCTACCGTATAGAAATCGCGACAATTCGGCACGTACAGATCGTGGCCCTTCAGCACGAGCGAGAGCGCCTGAAAATGAGTATGAATTTTTAAGGATAAAAATTACCACAAGCGCCAGACTCTCGTGCGAGTGCTCGAGCACAAACTCGGGAACGATGTGGCAGTCACGGAGAATGGCGAACGCTTGTTCTCGGATGTCGAACCTAAAAAAGTTTCTAAAAGAGGAGCCAGAAATCTTACTTTTCAAACTCCTCCGGCATCCAGGAGGCGAGCAAATCAAGGTAGAGCGTTAAGAGCTGAAAATCAAAAGTGTAATGACTAAAAAAACGAAATCGGAAGTAACTTTATAAGAATGCTTTCAAAATTTACCTGATGTGGATGTGTCATGTACGTATCGAAGGAGAGCTCGCGAAGCACGACAAATTCTAGCCGGCCGAGCGAACGCCTAAAGCATAATGAAAAATTGAGAATTCTAGCAACCGTAAGGTCCAAAACGAGTCGTCGACTTCGATGGGCGGCTTTTCGGGGTGAAGAATTCTGTGCGAAACATTGACGACGTCTCTGATTCGAATCCCAGAGTCCTCCTCGCTTTTCGCGGCCACCATGATGCAGGCTGTGGCGAGGGACTAAAAAGCAGAATATATTTGTAAGGTACAGACTATGGACTAAGAATAAGAAATATCGATTCGGGAAGTCAAGGTAAAGGCGGACGAAAAACACTTACATAGTTACAGATATACTTGACAATCTTCCTTCCATAGAGTCTATGCATCAACCGGATGGCGGCGCAGCATGTTCGATTCAGCGCTTCTAACCGGACGCCTAGAAAAGATATCTTAAAAGACAAAAGAAAAACAGATGAAAGTAGAAGAAAAACGTATTGGTACTTATCAAGTTGGGGGGGGGGCCACTTTGGTTTTCGACTTTTTGAGTCTTTCTAGGCTAGTTTTTTGTGCTGGTTCCGAATATAACAAAATCAGAGTAGTAAAACACAATTATTTATTTAGTTTTTAAGATTTAGAGATGCTTACACCCAATTTGAGCCTAAAAATAAGGCTTCGTGCCACCCGGGGCCTAGTCGCTTCGGATGGGTGCGAGCTAATACAGAGTTTCGAAATCGGGGCCCGAGCAGCGCGAAGCGCCCAGGCGCCCCGATTTCGGAAGAGTGGAGCGGCAGCCCATCCGAAGCGACGGCCCACCTTGCCTGACAATGTGGTAAGCCTAAAATTGTGCATAAGTACACCTTTTATTAATAAATTTTTAGACGGTTTTTCTGGATAAATCAACCGTTTCGCATGCTGTTGCGACTCTATTCGAACTCAGCGTAAAAAACTACCCTAGTAAGAGTCGAAAAAGCGATAAAAAAGTGTCTCCTAATGGGTACCCAAAGTGCCCCCCCCCCCAACTTGATAAGTACCAACGTATTTTATCAATTTTCAAAACTTACAGCATCTAACAATGTACTCGTAGATGACGCGCGGTTTTGGGGCTTCTTCTGCCGAAACGGGGGCTGTGGCTTCCGAGCCACGACGCTCCGATGCAGACCCGGGGCTTGACGACGAGCCAGCAATCACTTCTACGTCGCTGTCACTTTTCGGCATGTTTGAGTTCGAGCTTTAGAACTAAACAGGTTCTCTTATCATATTAACCCCTTCGCAACGTTGTAT
The DNA here is from genome assembly GCA_038088335.1 of Mesorhabditis sp. LJ9110. Lineage (NCBI taxonomy): Eukaryota > Metazoa > Nematoda > Chromadorea > Rhabditida > Rhabditidae > Mesorhabditis > Mesorhabditis sp. LJ9110. Next base: position 213,852 of record JBBGBA010000042.1, on the reverse strand, counting down.
TTCTTGAAATGGATTTTTACCAATGTCAGTATAACAAAATCGAAGTTTAGCACATTTATTAAGCTCAATACCATTATTATTAACAGAATCTCAGCACATACCCGAAAAATCACAGACTAGCAAAGAAAAAGAATGCGGTACAAATCACAGAAAGTTAAATAAATTAAAAATGGGCAAAATCAGGCATCAATCCGTATCGTGTCGCCGGCCTCGATGGAGTAGAAGGAGAGCTGTCGGGCCAGAATCGATAGCTCGTCAGGGGTTCGACCCTAAAAAGTAGAACTGTATAAGAATAGCTAAATCCGGCAAACCTCCTTTTCCACAAACAACGTCACCCCGGAGGGGTCAAGCGAAAATACGCGCGCCGCGATTTCTTGTAGTTTTGCAACCTAGACGAAATCAAAATTTTTCAGATGTAAGGGCTAAAATACCGTGATTGATGCCGGGACTGGCCGTTCCACCATTTTCCCCTCGTAGATCAATTTCACGCGTATCACCGAAATTCCTTTCTTGACGGTTTCCTTAATCGGCTCGCCGTGAATCTAAAAAAGCAGAAAATGACACTTTCTAAGAAACCTACAGCGATAAGTCGCTTGAGGTCGGCTTCGTGAGGCGCCTTCAAAGCTTCTGCGAGTTGGCTGTAGCGATTGACGAATCTGAATCGGAATATCAAGCTTCGAGAGTTTAAAAACCTCATTTCAGCGGATCGCCGCTCAACGACACTCACGTCACCTCGATTCAGCATCGTTACCGTTGGCAGTTTGGCGATGAGGACCTGAATCTCGGATATTAGTGGTTCAAAATGTAAAATTCACCTCTCGCACATCCATGCCATTTTCTGCCGTAAAATTGGCCGAGCTGATGAAGAGGGTCGAGAGGGATTTGAGAGAGGATAAGGCGTTGATAGAAGACCACTAAAAATAAAATAACACTAGTTTCGTAGACCCAACCTCGTTCAACGGATTCCCCTTCAAATACAGCGTTTTCAGGTTTGGAAATCGTCCGGAAAGCGCAACCTCCGAAACACGGCAATTCATCAAGCTCAAGGATTCGAGCCTGAAAGGGACAAATTACTAAAATTTATCGAAACTACCCAGTAATCGCGTTTGCCGAGTCGATCGAAGCGAAGCTGGTGATCGGATTGTGCTCGAGGTCGACCAGTCTGAACAATTTGCTTAAAAATTCGGTCATAATTAACTACCTCAAATTTTTGCCGCAATCTCCCGGGTTGAATGAAGTCAGGCAGTTGCCACTGGCGTACAGATCAGTGACAGCCGGGAATTTCGACAACACAGCGGTGATCTTAAAGAACATGTTGTTTTTCCTGGAAAAAATCCACTTACCGTCGTCTCCGAAACACCGCAATAATTCAGCACCAAGTGAAAAACTGGGGCCTTTACATCGGGGTAGTCGGCAAAAGCATCGACTCGGTCCACATTTTCCATTGCGTTTTGCCTAAAGTTGAAAATTCAGCTTTCGAAGAACTCTCACCTCAAAATCAGCTCCCTCAGGTTTGGGAAGTAATTGACAATGTCGAACACGTCTTTCCATCTGAAAAACATAATTTTTTGCCAATAGTAATCCTACCTGTGCAAGAGATTATTGTGCAAATTCAGCTCGCTACAGCAGCTAAAAAGAGGCGTCGACAGGGGCGGTGGTTTCGCAACTCGCATACCATCAAGGACGATCATTTTTAGCCGAAAGATGTCCCTGAAAAGTTCGTATAGTTGCAAGGATTTTTTAGAAAACAATAATAGGAGAAAAGCGGCTACCTTTGTTTTTGATGCACCTTCTGCATCCCTACTTTTTCGACCATTCGGGAACCCATAAATTCGTTTTCTTCGTTGTCCTCGTCCACTGCGTAGCGCTCTTCGATCTGTAAAAAATGGAGCTAATAACAAGATTAAAGTTTTATGAAACAAGCGAGAAGCCCGAGTTTTTCATAAGCAACCAACCTGGCTAAACAAATTTTTGCCGCCCGACACCAGCTCTCGCTTGACAAACGATCCGGCTTTTGGCTCTCTAGAAAATGCAAAATTGTTGTAAAACGTCAGGTTCTCGACTAACCGAGTCCTAAAATAGTCCCTTCCGTTGACGGTGCCATTGTGCTTGCCCCTCTTCACGTCATCCCATTCGATACCGCACCAGGTTCCTAAATCCATATTTTTTGTTTTTTGAAAGACGGAATTCACCTTTCTGCCCATCCACCGGGCCTAAATATCGTAAAAATCCGCGTTGTTCCGGCTCCCCGGCAAAATTGACGAAAATTCGATCTCCTACTTCTAGCGTATTCTCATCCATAGGCTCTGAAAAGTTTTAATGAGCATTCTTAGGCCACAAATTTTCGTAGGAAGGTGAAAACAAAATTAGTGAATGAAAATCCAGGCCAGCTGTCACAACGACAACATTTCCGCTTCTCTGACCCCTGGGGTCGCCCAGCAACACGCGATAAAATTGGTTATTCAGCGGCTACGCCCGGCCTTTGTTGACAACACAGAAAGGCGGATATTCGGAAACGTGGAGCTTATACGTCTCTTTAGAACCGCAACGTAAAATACCAAAAAAATAATGTAGCTTCAACTTATGCCATGTTCTTTTCAATCCAAGTAGTTGTGGTTACCCTCAATTTATCACGAATATAGACTAAGCACACGATTCAAAATCACAGATTACTTCAGCATGGTACAGAATGGGATTATACATGGGTTCATTTCGCCTCAGCCTCGTGCTTCTCCTCCAGCTCTCCGTCGACCAGGTTGGCGGGCAGGGCGCGATCTAAAAACAAATTGAGTAAAAGTAGGTAAGAGTAAAAATTGGTAAAAATAATAACCAATTTGCTTGGGGTAGGCGAGGTTCAGGTTCTTCATAATGTGCACAAACTCCTCCTCGCTTTTTGTTAGGCGTGGGTTGAACTTTTTCTCTTCTAAATATATTTCATGAAACGGAAAAAAGTTATAAGATACCCGCAACACTGGTCTGCTCAATTCCCTCGTAGTTGTGGCCGACGAAAATTGAATAATCCTCGGGCAGCGACAGGATTTGTTCCCAGACGGATTTGTAGAGACGCTGTGGGCAGCCTAAAACGTAACTTCATATAAAATTCATCAAAAAGAAAAGCTGGTTTTACAAGGACCTACCCTCCTGGAAATCCGTCCTCCCGCAAGCACGAATCAAAAGCGCGTCGCCGGTGAAAGCCATGCGGCCGCCGTGGTGGACGTAGGTGACGCAGCCTAAAATTGTACATTTACGACTAAAAGTAGAAACCGACTGTTCGTATGCCCGGGAGTCGCGCGTACTTCGATTTCTTCACCGCCGAACTAAAAAGAATAATTTCTAGGCTCCGGTTTGACATTTTGTTTGCAAAAATAAATTCTAATTGGTAAAAAATGCGCGAAATATTCTAATCCTCATCTGAATAACATCGCCGTGCTCGATCAGATGATCAGCCCGTGCTCCGCCCGCCTTAGAGATGACGGACTTGACCCCGGGGATGAGCTAAAAGCTGCTGATAATTGCACGCCTACAAAAATCTACCTGCTTCAACGCGCCGGTCCCGGTAATGTGATCAGCGTGGACGTGGGTGTTCAACGCCCATCGCAACGACAAGCCCAGCTCGTTCAGCAACTGGAAAGCAAAGATTCGATGACAATCGTTCTGAATATAACGCAGTTTTCTGCATGATAAGCCAGTCGCTCAAAATCAGCGTTCTTTCTCGGTTGGATTATCACACCTTTGCATCCCTGGGCGCCGTCTCCTTGACCGGATCGATAATAATCGCCTCGCGCGTCTTCTGGCAGCCCAGAATGTAGGTGTACGTCGACGAGGTCTTCTCGAAGAGCTAAAGAAGCTGGCTAAAAGCTTGTTTTGAAAATCCAACCTGACGGAACAGAAGCCCTCGATTCATCCCTGAAATTCAAAGAAAAATCCTGGGGCTCACAAAAAGAACCTCCAGTATCGTGCTTGTCAGAATCAGTGCAGGGAAATTCCGTTGTTGTTAGACGCATTTACAAGGAGGCAAATTGGTTAATATTTATTTGCGAATCGGCCAAAGGAAACTGGGAAAGAATAGAGAGAGCAACGGGGCAAAAATCCAAAGCAACAATGGGCGATAACGGCGGGGGCGAATTTCGGGGTAGGGCGCTACGCTTTCTGATAATGCAAGAACGAGGGCCAGCGGCACGTAGTGGTCAAGGTCGGCACGGCGTTTTTGAGTGCCGCAACGTGCGGAAGTTGTTGTTTACCGGCTGGAACGCCTCCGAAAAACCCGCCGCCCGTCTACTTTTACCGGTCCTCCGTTTTTTGGGTACTGGTGCGCTAGCGGGGGCGTAGTAGTGGGCAACTGACCTCCTTTATTCCGCCTAATTTCTTTTGTACCAAAAATAGGGCATTCTTAGGACCTTTTTAGCAGTTTTCGATTGCCAAGCTGATTTTTTAACAGTTTCGTACATTTTTGGCCAAAAATAAAAAATTCCAAAATTTGGAGTTTTTTTAATACTTTTTATGCGATGAAAATTGCTGCCTTGGATGATGCGACTAGGGAAGCGAAGGGAAAAGGTGGGGGCGCTCCAAGGCGCTCCGCAACAGAAAACTTAGAAAAATAGCTTCCCTGCTAAAATCAAGCCCCCTCGCTAACGAACCAGTACCCGTCTTTTTGAGCGAATCGGGGGTGTGGGTGAAGGAAGGGAAGAGTACAATACCAGTTTCAACGGGAAATCGGCGGCTACAACCAAATAGATACGCACCGGCATTTGTCATATTTTAAAGAAGACCGAGAAACGTTTGGCGATGCCCGGAACAAGGAGTGCTAGAAGATACCAGTCAGTGGATGGGCAGGATCAAAGGAGGGGGAGGTGCCTATGGAGAATGAAAGAAAGAGATCACTTGGGGGAGTTCACCGTTTTCGACAGGGCAACAACATTAGAATAACAACGTGAGCGGGAACAATGCAACAACAACAAAATGAGGGAACGGGATTTAGACGCGGCGTCGCACCGGGCTGGTGGTCCACAGTTGGGGAGAGCCTCCGGAGCCGATCGGGCCCATCGATGACGTCTCGATTGGCGTTGAGTGGAATCGCGGTGGGTTCTCTTGCCAGGTGTAGCTCACTAAAAATGATTATTTTAATCGATAAACCAGAGCTTTTTTAGTATAGCTACATCAACTATTTTTGTACTATTTTTACTTGTGGGAAACGCCGAAACTCACAAATTTTGGCGAGAAATGCAAAAACGTGCCAGTCCTAGGATAAAAATGATTATTTTTGATTATTTTCAAGTATTAAAAGATTTTTTAAGTTTATTACTTTTTGACGATTGAATTATTATCATTTTTATCAAAACAAAAATAGGAAAACATTAGCCGCCCCCGATTATGCACAATAACCTAAAAGCGTACCTGAAGGTGAAGACCCGGGCGAGCTGCCGTAGGTCACATTAGCGTTCGAGCGATCAGAGGCGAACACCCCAGTGGTGTTGTGGTTAGCGGCACCCTTCTTGGACGGAGAGCGTCGCAAAAGAATCCAGCCTAAAAAGAAACAAAGGTTGCAAAAGACAATTTGCAACTTACAGCATGTGGTGATGATCAGCAGGCCGCAGCCGCACAGCAGTGTCACCAGGTGTTTAGACATATAGCGCAACCAGTCGAAGAATCCAAGCCGTTCAAAGCCTAGGAAGAGCATAAAATCAAAATAAGGGCAACTTACTGCTCGCTTTGTCAGCGGTGGATGCGCCTTGAATCGGGCACGACGGCTCGGCGATTGCCTTCAAGATCGACTCGTCCTTGGTGGTCTCGTTGGCATCTGGTGGCGGGAGATCGACGGCCGAGAAGCGGATGAACGTCTCAATGCTCTGATCTTCGGCGTCCCAGATACGCAGCACAGTCTCGCCAGGCGTCTTCAGGGTGATGGCCAGTGTGCGGTTGCCATTGGAGGCGGCGATTTCGGTAAGGTCGAAGCTAAAAAAAAGAGTCAATCGGAATCAAGAAGTAAACGCACCGATGCGGACGGTAGTTGACCCGATTCGGAGCGGCGACGAGGCGGACGCCGAAACGGTCGCGGAAGTGGACGTACAAATCGAGCGTCTGGCCGGAAAATTCCCAGCGGGGTGTGGAAGGTTTTGCCAACATTGAGGGCGGTGAGTGGGGAAGACTCCGGGGCCGAGAGCGGCGGGAAAACTTCGACCCAGATTGAGCGAGCGGGCGTGATCTAAAAAAGGTGTTTTTGCAAATCGTAATGTCGTTTTTGGTCGGACTGGGATCTTCGCGGGGGCCCAAAATTAGTCCACAGAGTCCCAAGCATAAAATCACGCCATTTATCTAGCTGTTTACGCCTTTTTTTGACGCAGAAAAAGTTTTTACCAAAAATTATTCAATGTTCAAAAATTTCAACTTTGAGAGATTTTCTCAAGGTGTTTCGAATTTCGAAATTTTTCGATTAAAAACACTAAAAACAAAAAATAAAACTAGGAAGAAAAATTTTTGCTTTTTGCTACGCCTATTGCGTTTTGAAAATAAAAATTAGGCCAAGCTAAAACTCCAAATTTATCGAATTACTGAAAATCCGCACCTGCACCGGAACCAGCAGCGTCTTGTTAGCGCCAGACGATGACTCGGCCTTCAACAGTCCAGCCGGTCCGGAAGTCGAGAAAGTGCGCAGCAGCCCGTTCTTCGTGATCGACAGCAGCGAGTTGAAAGCTGGCGGCACACTCCAGCTGACTTGGCTCTCATCCCTGAAAAGAAAAATTGTACCCAAACTCCCAAGTGTAAAACTATGCCCCAACTGCCATTTCCAATTAGACGCGCCCGGATTGGATCAGAAATCACCGGCGAGCCGGATGACTGGTTAGCGATGTGTGAGAGAGAAAATTGGGGAACACGGCAAAAACCGTTCGGAAATTGATAGGTTACGCCAATCCCGAAAGAACGGCGCACACGCGGGCCGGAGAAACACACCGATGAATATGGGTAAAAAGTTGAGGGAGTCCCGGTGCGCGGGATGATCATTTCTCGAGTTGTTTCGGGACCAGCGTATGGTTAACGGGATGGCGCTCTATATTTTCGTGCTGATAACTGGGGCGCTGGCCCAATTGTCGCCGATTTCACTATGGTATAACCCGTGGACGATGGTCAACCAGCTGACGATGCAAAGGAGCGTGGATGCCGGGCTGGCGTATATTATTTCGATAGAAAATCAGGCCATGAATAACACGAATACGGCAGCGAGATTGGTGATGGATAAGGCGCAGGAAGCGCAGCAGGTCAGTTTCTAGCAAATTCTTGGTAGAATTTACGATGGGTTTTTTATCGACACGTTATTTTCTTAAAAATAGAATATTTTTTCGAAGATAAGCTTTCCAATTTTCTTCCGATTAACGTAGAAACTAACGAAAAAAAATCCCAAATAGCTAATAAAATAACCCCTTAAATTAAATAAAATTTCAGGCCCTCCTGGTCGCCAGAACAATTACAGCATTTACCGTGGAGCAACGCTATCTAATAAATACAGCGGCTTACGAAGCAAATGCCGGGGTAAGTTTGACAAAAAAATCTCCTAAAATTCTCATGTACAAAAAAAAATGTGTGTACAAAAAATCTAAATGTTCTCAAAATTTCGCTACAGATTGAGAGCACGCGTCTCCAAACGATCAAAATGATCGAGGAGCTGGCGATGCAAGGAAAGCTGCTAGCCAACATTGCGCGGAATTCCTTGATTCAGCTGAGGGTGAGCTAACGGCCCTAATTTTAGTCGATTTTTCTAGTCTATCGGTATATACAACCAAATCGCCGCTCCCACAATTCGACGAAATTTGCAAACGTACAGAAATGAAATGGAAAAGCGAGCAGAGGAGCTAAATAAAATTCTGAAGGCAAGGTTTGGCTTGTGGCCTAAAAAGAGAAACTAGATCTACAATTCTAACGTCGATGCGGCCGTCTGTCGCATGAGCATCGGCCCGAACGGAGAAAAAGGTTGCGATGCCTTTCCGACTCCCGGTAAGAAAGACATGGCATTGAATAATGTAATTCAGATAAGGGCCGCTCCCTCTTCCCTGACGAGGAGCTGTTCGCGCTTTTGAACCCGAAAATTAAGGCCATCGAAATGCCTGAGCTTCGTGCAAAGGGGAATTCCACCCTGAGCCATACACAAAATAAGAAAGAACATAAATAAATTATACACACCCAAAAATTCGCAGAAACTCACCACTTGCTCAGCAGCTTGTACTCGGTGTCGGGCGCGATGCGAATCTGCGTCAGCGGCATGTTCGGGTCAGCCAGAGCCGGAGCTTCATCGACGGTGATCGTGGCCTCGGCGGTGAAAATACGAGATTTTCCCTAAAAAGGGAATAAATAAAAGAATTTCGCTGATACCTGGAAGTGGCGCGTCGCCGAGGGGTGCATCTCGACTTGGACCTTGATCGTGCCCTTTCCGGCGTTTTTGGCGTTCAGCGAGATGGAGAAGCGGTTCTGCTCAGGCTCCTCGAGGGCCGTGCCGAGCTTGGACGAGTCGAGGCTGAGCACGCTGGCGTCGCCGAGCGACCAGTTCACCTAGAAATTCGGGTTTCAACAAGCAACAATTTTTCACAAACCTTGAGCGGCCACTCAGCGCCTCCGAAGGAGTAGGGAGTCTCATCGTCCAGCATTCCATCGATGCGAGCCCAGACCTTGCCACCGGCTTCAACGTAGTTCGAAGAGACGCGGATGCGGATCGAAGCCAGCGAGACAACTTTCACCAAGACAGAGTCCTGAAACAAACGTTTGTCATTTTCTACCATTCGTTCCAAATTCATAGTTTTCGAAAATTTTTGGTTACTTAAGCTAATTTTGCAAGCATTACCGTAGTGCTACGTCCGTCGGATTGCTGAATGGTGCCGGTGACGAGAGTGTAGCCCAGCTCGTTCTTCGACGTGATCAGGGCGTTGGCGGCAATGTCCATGTGACGAGACGTATTGGTGGAGAAGGAGATTGGTGGCGTCGGGCGAGGACCACCGATAACCTCGAGCTAAAAAAATAATGATAGCCTGGAGCGAATGGCAAACCTGGAAGGTGCTTTCCGGAACCAGGGTGACAACCTTCGGTTGGAAACGCATCGGGGCGAACACCTGAAATAGTCTAGGTTTGTGAGAAAAAAACGCCGAACCTGAATCATATGCTGGCGGCTGCGTATCGCACCGGCTCCAGACGAACGAGCGGCAGCTACCAGGGCAACCTCGCCGACGGTTTGGCCGCGGATCCGGAACTTCATGCCGTTTTGCCTAAAAATTCTAATAGAAAAATTAGATAGAAAAATTACCTCTCGACCTTGACGTGCGTGTTGCTGGAGGTGAGCTCAAGGCCCATCACGGAAACATATTCAGCAGAGAACGGCTCGTCATCAGCGTCAACAACGTGCACTTCGACTTCCGTATCGGTGGTGACTTCCAACTGTAATCGAAAAATGAAGATCTTTTACTAGAAACTAACATATTGCGGTCCTTGAATCTTGAGCGCCTTGATGTCGGTGATCTTGACGGGGATGACAATCTCGCTGGAATCGATGCAAATGTCGACGAGACGCAACGGGCTCTGGCCGATCTTCTTTGGCGAGACCTAAAAAAGAAATACGTTCGAAAAATAAAATTGTGAAACCTTGATATTTCCATCAGAAATCAGGGCATCGTAGAACGTCGAGCGGTCGATCAGATGATAATGTCCAGATCCGCCGTTGAGCTTGATGGTGGCCGCAGCAGTAGGATCATTCCAGAGCACAAGAGAAGACGGGACAGGCGTGGCGCGTTTCACCTGAATTTTCCGATTAGCAAAACACAACAAAAAATTCCGACATACCAGCTTCAGTTCCAGGGAGGCGGTCAGCTTCTGCGGAAGGCGGTGTGAACCGACTTTCGTGACGACATTGTTGATAAGAGCATCGCCGACCTTGCCGTTCGGATATCCGTCGACAAAAGCTGAAAACAGATAATTTCAAAAACGTAAAATGTCGAACATAAAAGCGAAAAATTAAGATTACCGAGAGTAGCCGGTTCATTGTGCTTCGTCTCCTTGGCAAGCGCCAGGAGGTCCTTGCCGCTGCCAAGGCTCCAGCTGAAATCGAGCGAGTCGATGCCGGACATCACACGTTCCTCCTCATTCGATCCGCAACGTCCATAAAGCCGAACGCCGACTTGGAATGGGGCCGAGGCAAATACGGTCTAAAACGGACATCTTTGAAGAGAAAAAAAAATCTATACCTTGACAGAATTCGGGCATTTCGGGTAGTCCTTGGAGCTCGGGGTGCGACCCTCAACGCCGAGAGCCATGCGGATCGGGCGTCCGCAACAAACGCGCACATTCGTCGAGACGACGGCCGGGATTTCGTTGGAAGAAGTGGGGTTGTTGCCGACGCTCAGTTTGATTTCCTAAAGCAAAGTTGATGTCGGAAATACTTTTCATACCGTCGAGCCCTCCTTTCCGGAACACGCCATGGTGAGTTGTTCATCGTCCTGCTTGACAGTTACAACTTTGTCTTGCGAGACACCTGAATCAAATATTTCATTTTCGATGTTTTCAAAATTTTTTTTGCTTTGTGCTAACACCACCGGTTCAAAAAACCATAAATCACAATCGACTAGGTAACCAACCATTGACGAAAAACTGCGAGTTGTCCAACAGCCAAGGGCGCGGTCCGCCGAACGTGTTGAGCTTGTAGGCACCGCCGACGGGGACAAGCAGATCGTCATCAACCTGAATCACAACGCAGAAATCATTAATTTGAAAAATGAATACCTTGAGAGCCGGGAAAGCCGAAATATCGATGGTGGCCGAGTACTTGTCATACTTGACGGTAACACGGGTGTCGCCAGAGCGGACAGCACGCAGAGCTATGGTGGCGCAACCCGTGCCTTCGGTCGGAATGGTGGAAGCGGTTTCTAAAAAATCAAGAATTTTGATTTTAAATACAAAATTTACCTGGCACGTGCACGAAATGGGCTCGGTTCTGCACCTCGACGACGAATGGGATGTTGCGACAATCGGTGAACGGGTAATGGCGATGGCCCTTCGTGCGGTCGATTCCGAAGAGTTGGATGTTGACGAGCAAAATCTTGCCCTCTTCAGCCTCTTTCCTTGTCTTTCCAAAGTCCAGCGAGACGATTTCGAGGACGCCAAGCTAAAAAAAGGAAAATCAACGATGTGAGACGAGAGGAAATTACCGTTGATTTGCCAGAATGGGCAGGATTTCGGCGATCCGTGGCGGTGGCCGCAGTCCAACCGATCTGTCCAGAGGTGACCATCCCAGTAGCTTCATGAATCGTGCCGATCCTGCGGTCTTCGGTGGCCCACGAGTAGGTGCCACTTCCGCCCGATGCCTAAATAAATTTCGGTGAATTGAGAAGAAAGGAAAACGAAAAAATCAATATAAAAATACTTAAATTAAAAATCCAATTAAGATTACTCACCGTCAAAGGGTAGTTGAACTTCACGCCGGTCAAAAATGGCAGTACGACTTGGTCAGGGACGATGGTGATCGGGTCGACAATCTCGACTTCTTGCTCCCCGTCGACTTTTCGCTTGATCTTGACTTCGATGCCGCCCTGGAAAATGATTGTAAAAAGCGAAAAAATTAGATTGACCTCGGTGATAAAGGAGTTCAGCCTCGAGTTGATGTTAACACGGCCAGATTTCTTAGGGGTAACCTCGAACCAGGTAGCGTTCTTGGTATTCCACTTGATGTCAAAGTAGTCGTGGGGGAAGACGGTCTCGAAGCGGGCATTCTAAAACGAAAAAATGGCTTTCGGATGGCAATCTTACGTCGGCGATGAACATGTGATTTCCGTGCGGGTCAAGCAGGTTGACATTGATCCGGTAGGTGCGTCCGCGCTCGAGCAGCCAGTTGCCTAGAAAAAAAAAGAGATAAGTCGTAGAAAAAAATCTTACTTCCAGCCACAGCGAATTGCAGACTCTCCGGGTCGACGATGAAGATGCGGGTAGATGGAGGACGAACCGCGGCATTGCTTGTCACCCTGGGGTCGACATCTAGAGAAAGAGATTAATTAGTTTACGCATTGTCCATTTACTTTCCAAATTGAGCGACAGCATAGATTTGCCCTTCTTGACAGCGGTGACCGTGGAAGTCTTGCTGTTGAGCTTACAGTCCTCGTTGTCGAGCTTCAGTGTGTAAAGTGGAGAGGGCATAGGAACATCTAAAAAATGGTGATTAAAAAAGATAAGATTTACCTTCTAGGCCACGCTCCTTGACGATCTTCACCGTGAAGGCGATATCGGAATAGGTGGGCACGTAGAGATCTTGGGCTGGTTCGAGCAGCAGATTGGCGACGACGACAAGATCCAGAGTGTTGGTTGGGACATTCCAAAAGAAGTTTTTCGGAGGAGTTGAAGAAAACAGACCTTGAAATGCGGGTCTTGGAAGCGAGCAGAAATCGCGGACGAACCGGTAACGAGGCCTTCGAGAAGGACGAGATAACCTAGAAAAACTACATAAAAAATAGCTTTACAAATATCTACCTTTCTTCTTCGCCTTTTCCAGGGCCTGGATGTCTTGTGGGGCCCGATACTTGCTCTGCTCGAACGGCACGATACGCAACGGCATCGTTTCAACACCATTGTCCGTCGCCAGCTCCCACTCGAAAGGCAGCTGACCGAGAGTTGAGAATTTGTCGCCTAAAAATAACATAACAATTAGTAAAAAAGGGTACCATCAGCGTTGAAAGCAACAGCAGTGATCCTAGCCGGGGCGGCGTCCACGTAGAGCACCTTGGTTGTGTGCTCGATGGTGATCGTGGCCACTTCATCAATCGTCACGACGCAGCTCAGCGTGGTTCCGCTTCCTAAAAGACACATTTTCAAAAAAAAAACAGACACTACCACTTTCTTCGGCAAAGATGACGGCGCTGTGCGTTCCTCCGACCTTCGTGCTTGAGACAACGCGTGCCCGATCAGAGCATTCGCCACTGGCCGGCTCAACCTGCACAATGTCCGGGCGATTCGACCTCCTAAAACCAAACATTCTCGATATTTTACGCTAAATATACCATTTGAAGCATCCGCCCGACGGGCTCCCGACTTCCAAATCGAAGTGCATCGGCACCGTCGGATGGTAGGGGAAGAGCAGACGCGGCACATTCAGCTTGTAGGCGTCGGCGCCAGTCCAGGCTAACACGAGCAAGAACAGCCATCCGAGGAGTGGCTTCATCTAAAATTGGCTTTATACGGAGATCTGCGCATAACAATTAGAAGAGCCAAAAGAAACCAAAACGAGACAAGAATCGTATAAATACAAAAGCTAAGGAAAGACCCATGAGAGGCTTTTAGGAAGCCATAGGAAAATTTGAGATTACAAGGATTAGTCGAAAACCGGAGAGTCAACGTGAAAATTCGATTTGGAGGAGCTGGCAAATGGTGTATCACAACATAACGGTATTTAGAAAGTCTATTTCCGTTGATTGGCCAGCTCCTTGCGACTCGCGTCAGCTAGCAGTTCGGTGTCGACCTGATCTTCGGGCAGCTGCACGTATCGGACCACCGAGCCGCGGATAAACGCGTTTTTGACGGCAATTAGGTGCGGGAAACGGTCTTGATCGGTGACTTGCGTCTCGTGTAGGTTCATGTTGAGGTACTGGTCGACGGAATGGAGGGTTCCATGTAGGCAGACGTCGTTTTTCAGCTCGACGACGACCTCCTTCCCGACGAGGGATTTGAAGAAAGAGTAGAACAGCATTGGAAGATTACCTGAAAGAGGACGGATTCATGAAAAGAACTTTCGAAAGTCGAAAGTCAGAACTTTGGAAAGGCCATCCCTTTCGGGATCAAAAGCTCATTTTTGAGAGATTAAGGAAAAATAAACCACTTATTTTTTTAGTAAAAACATGATCAAGTCAGGCATCAGTTTATCGAACAAAATTGCAAAACTTTATTTATTATTTGTTGCAACTCGCCTTACTAATATATCTATTCGAAACGGCTCTCTGCTGCCTCCTTATTAGAGGGCGGGCACGGTCGATTGCGCGCCGTTTAGCCGAGGCAAAAGGCACGAGTATGAGTGAAGTGACTCCAAAAGAAGTTCCTTCGTTCCGCTATTATCAAAAACTTTAGAATTAAAAAGGATTTTACGTTTGACTTTTTTGCTAAATTTTTAGTGGATTTTCTAAAGCATTTTTTGGACAGAAAAATAAACATCGCGGAATTGCGTCGCTCCGCGCAGCGCCAAGCAACGAAAAACGTTATTTGGTGTTCAGTGTAGTCATTAATTTTCAATTTTTTTAAAAATTGAGAAGCTTTTCGCGACGAGATAAATGAAGCTCCCTTCAGAACCCGGGCCCCTACATGGTTTGATGAGTGATGACAGCGGGAATCTCCAGAATACCCGCCGCGCCAACGCAGAAGATGCGGCAAAAAGGTTGATTTTAGCGACTTTAACTTCACTCTAATACCTTCAGGGCCGAGACGCTGATTGAACTACTGCGCTACGTCAGCGGCTGGACGAACGTACCTCCAAATTCACTGCTAGAAGCGCAAGCGAGCCCGGGACACGAGCGGGTGCGCAATTTGTTGCGCCTCAAAATGAATTTTTAGCGCATTCCCGGGTACCCGATAAGCCCTATATGCTTCTTCGATTCTGGGTAAGATCTTGAAGGCTTTCGAATCTTTTTTAGACAACAAACGCCTACACTTGCGTCGTCCCCGAGTACATCCGCGAATCCAGCTTCCCCGGAATTGATATCCGCCGAAAAACTCGATGCCATCATCGGCAAATTACTTTCCAGCACAACGCTAAGGTCAGCAACTTTTTTTTGCTAATTTTCTTGTTTTTAGCCAATCCGAAGCGCGCCAATTTATCAACGTACTGACATCGCCAGCATCACCATTGCGCTACAAGCTGCAAAGATTGACGGTATGATTTTTCACATTTTAAGATGTCGTCCTTTTTCTTCTAGGAACTGACGCCATCCCACTACAAACTTTTGATAGAGTTGAACCCAAAGGTCGCTTCCGATGTGCTCTCCTACCTACTGAGATCCGATCCCGATCGGATAAACACGTGAGAAAAGCTTTAAAATTTTGTAAACACCAACTTTTCAGGATTATCGGCGTTCTGATGTCGATGGAATTCTCTGTACAATGCGCCGATGTAATTAGGAAAATTTACAAGGTATTGCTACGCAAAAATAGCTACATTTTGTGCAATTTTAGACAGCCCCATCCTTGCCCACCGCCCCCCTGGTCACATATATACAGCATTTATTTCAAATTTGCCAAGATTCGTCGAAACCGTCGATGCAGGTTTGTGTTTTGCTAAGAAAAAAAATGAGCAATTTTATTTTCAGATCCGCCACGTCCGCGTTACGGCGATGCTGGTGGCAACGTTGTTGAACGAGGGCACGATAAAATCCGACGTAAAATTGTAAAATGCTTCTAACGTATTTTTTAGGACTTGTACACGGAGATCAACACGTTCTGTCTACAGTTTTCGTCCAACCAGGCCACGTCCACCCTCTTCCAACAGTTGAAGGCCCAACAATCGCAGGAATAGCCAGGACACGTACCTCATTTGTGCCCGGACCTCTGTATCCCCCCCCCTCTCCCCCCTCCAATTCTCTTCTGATTGGAGCACCACCTAGTATTTGCGTAGCTAGTGCCTATTAGTCCTATTCGGGTATCCACATTGCTGAAATAAAGATATTTTTATATGCCATTCAGCGAGAAACATGAAAAGTGTTAAAAGAGCGTTTGAACATTCTTGAAAAATTTGGGAATCGGTAAAAAAGTTAAGATTTAGCAGGTTGGCATGACTGATGATGACGCGCATAAAGGCGAATCGCTTTTCCTGCGCTATCTACAGACGCTGAAACCGGTATTATAAAAGTTTATTGCTTAAAGGTTAAAAAATTAGGATGAGAGGCAACGACTATTCGCCACGCCGGCGTCGGCCTTTTTCATCTTTCGAATGCTGCCCAGCCACGCGCAGACCACGATCGTGAAGATGATTTGGGACAAAAAGTTGTAGTACGTAGAAAACAAGACGTTTTGATAGTCACTGCCTTCAGTTCGGGCTTGACGAAGGAAGGGCACGAGGTGGTACGGCAGCAAATCGGATTGCTCTCACGTTGCGGTCTGGTTGAGGAAGCCAACAGCAAGCCCAGGTTGCTGGTAAGGTTATTACTTTTAGGTTTTCACCAAGATTTCAGAAAGCTTTTCGTGACGCTTACCTCAAAGCTTCCGTCCTGGGCGCGTACGGATGTGCTGGATTGCGGTATCAAATTCTCTATCATCTATAGCCTGATCAACTTTTTTAGCGCTGTCTCCGAGGGCGACGAGAAAAAGGCGAAGAAGGACATTACGAAAAACAGCACCGAAAGATGGGAATTGGTTTTACGGTGATTTTGTATTGGGTTTTTTTAATGTCGAGAGTAGGTACCTCGCCATTCCTTCCGACCAAAGCCTTAGCACAGTGGCGCAGAAAACAAAACAACTATTCAAGGCTGCTGGTATGACTTTTTACGATATCTAGTATTCTAGTTTTCAGGCTTCACCACATCCTGTGACGGCACGCCAGAGCTGACGTCTGCTGGATTCCACTTTCTGCTCCTCAGTCCGGTGCAACAAATGTGGACGTATATGATTGGTACTTTCTTGCGGAAAAGCCAAATCTTTATCTTTTTTAGAGTATTTCAAGTTCGAGCGGCACGGGACGAACGACGTCGTTGAGGTGCTGGATTTGTTCATTCGGATTGTTTTGTAAGCATCTTTTTGGTTAATAAAACCTAGTTTAGATGTGTCGAATCGAAAATAGACCTCGAAATCGGCGGCCGCCCATTCTACCTCGAAGATTCGTGGACCGAACGGCAGCTCGAAATTGTCATGCATCTACGCGAAATCGGTCTCGTCTACATTCGGAAGCGGAAGGACGGGTTTGGATTTTTTCAAGCTTCTTATAACTTTTTTTGTCAGCCATTTCTACCTCTCGCCGCTCCTCTGCAACCTTACGATTCCGTCGGACGATATAGATACGGTATCATCTTTTTTTCCATGGAAACATCGTTTTTAGAGTATGCAACGAAGAGAGGGATGTCTCGTCGTCGAGACAAACTATCGCGTCTACGCGTACACGGCATCCAGCTTGCAGCTGGCCATCTTGTCGACATTTACCGAATTTTTGTACAGGTAGGTAATATTTAATATTTTTTTGGGTAGTAACTGAAAATGTGAAAAATTGTATTTATTTAGGTTTCCAAATATGTGCGTCGGGGTGCTGACGAGAGATTCTGTGCGGAAAGCGCTACAGGTAATTATTTTTGGCGTTTGCAGTAATTTAAAATTACCTTTAAATATACTTAAGTGTATAATGCGTTTGTATTTATTACAGATAGAAATACAAATCTTAAAAAACCACCTTGTAGCTTTAATGCCCTTTTTCGCTTTGTACCATTCAAAAGACGTTTTCTAGGTGGGCATCACCGCCCAGCAGATCGTCTCCTATTTGCGGATGAACGCACATCGACAATCGCTCTCTCGCTTCGGACCGATTCTCTGCGTTCCCATCACCGTCGCCGAGCAGATTCAGTTCGTATTTTCACTAGCGTCCTATTTTATGCCATTTTTAGGCTCTGGGAAGAGGAGCGGAAGCGGCTTACATACCAGGACGTCGTCTTGTACACTGGCTTCGAGTCGGCACGAGAATACGACGGCGTCAAGCAGTATGCCGAGGAGAATCAAATACTGTTGCATTCTGACGGGTCGCATAACAGGATGGTGAGTTTTGGCCATCTTGCGAAAATCCGGAGGTTTGCTCTTAACGGTGGGGGCAGCGCGTTGCTTTTAATTAAGCTAACACCCGCCTGCATAGAAATATCAAATATTTTCTATATTTTTCATAGTTTTCATTTAAAAATTTTTAAAAACATGAATTTTTGGACCGGTTTCGATGATTTGTAATACACGTTTGTTATAAAGAAATTTTTGGAATTTTGATTTTGTTTATTTAATTAAATTTCTCATTAAGGCTACTTTTCAAATGCTTGCGGGATTCAAGGGGTTTGAAATTTGATTAAAATTGGCTAAATTTGGGGGCTTCAGGCGCGATGGGGGAAAAGTGGCTTACCCTCCCCCGCCGGCTAATAAGAAAGTACCTGAGATTTCCGGTTGGCTTCTGTCGATAAGAAAGTCGAATTTAACTTAAAACTAGCTTCATCCATACGCTTCCGGTCATCTGACCCTTTTGCAGAGCGTCGTCGTCAGCGAGGAGGGTCACGAGAAAGTGCGAGAATGGTGGCGCAGCACAAAGCACACGTTCACCCAGTGAGCCATCGGTGTTGAAGCAGCACATGGTACAGAAGCCCAACCACCCACTCTCCCCCTCCTCCTTATCTTGAGTGTAGTTTTTGGACGGGCTTGGCTCACCGCCTAGTACGTGTGCCCTTCTCATTATGCACGGCCAGCGTGTTTTTGATTGTTTGTTTTCCGGTTGAGTTGTTGATTTTGGGGCATTGACATGTGATCTCATTTTTTTGAGTAGATAAGCGTTCCCTCCTCCGCCGGGGGGCGCAACTTTGATAAATTGTATTCACGTTGGGTCCAAAAAGTGGAAAATACCGTCTGAGGGCGGGTTTCGGACAAAACAAGAGGGCAAATGTTTTCTTGGAGAGATTCCGGTGTGTCTGAAGCGAAGAATGCCTGATAGAGCTCGACTCGAAAGAGCCCTGAAGGTACAGAAAAGGCGCCTATGAGCTTACTGTAGCCTGAAATTGGTCTGAATTTTTGAAGACCGGGTGTAAAACTAGACCGCAAAAAATAATGCGTTTTCTGTTGTTTCTCGAAAATGCGCAAAAACTGGAAGGAGTCGTGCAAATACAAAAAAATCCTAGTGATCCTACTGTAGCCAGAAATTGGTCTGACTTTTTGAAGCAATCGACTCCTGCTCCTCCTGCAAAAGAAACAAAAGCATTCCTCCCGGAAAATGCTTTTCTGATGAGAATTCTATTCTAGACGTCGTCGGCGTTGAGCTGTCATTTTTGTAATGTCTCGGTGGCGAGCGGTTTTCGGAAGAAGATGAGCAATTTCAAGCTTCATCCGCCAACTGTTTAGGCAGCTGGATCCGTTTCGCATTGTGCTTTTTTTACAGTAATTTGTAACTTTTTATCGAATTTAGGATGCAACTGCAAGAGGATTTCAAAATTACCAACCCCATCTCTCCAAAATTTCCTGACCTACTCGCGCACGTGGAGGTTGCAAATACCGAACCAGGGAAGAGAGAATGAGAGAGAGAGAGACAGATATTTTTCGATTTTTCTCGCCTTTTTTCGACGAGGATGCGCGACGTTATCACGTATCAACAATCCGCAGACACGGCAGCGCGGCGCGGGGGTGTTGACAGTCCGAGATTGGTGCCTCACGCGAACCTCCGGGGCGGACTGTTGTGTCCGTCCAGCTGAACAATTTGTGCTGTGTAGTGGCCCTGGAGGAAGCTGGAGTATAAAGGGAAGGAGCAAGGGGTGCACTTTTAAGTTCGGCTTGATGTTTTGGTACCGGGCATCAACTAATCAGCTATGAGTTTTATATTTTTTTTGCTTCATTTCCAGCTTTTCTATTCTTCCTTTCCTTTCTGCAACCCGGATATTTTTTTGACTTTTGCACCACCTAAGAAAATCGAGCCTTTTTAAGGGACTTGGAAGCGGGGTATGGACCCCTTCCGCGCGCTGGACCTTGACAACTCATTCTTCTAGCGCTTTTTAAAGTTATGATCCGTATTTTGGCGCCGCACGCAGCTGACATTCTCCACCCGCGAGAAAACGTCGATTCCGGCGTTTTCTAGTCCCTTTAAAGGCGTAAAGAAAAGTTTAAGGGGCTGGGAAGCGCCGGAATCGACCCCTCTCACCGACTAGGTCTGGACAGCCACCAGCTACACTTAAAATGCCCCTAAGATCATTTTTTAAAACGCTTCCAAGAGCCATAAAATACGTATTTTCATGTGGCGCGTAGTTGTCGATACCCAGTTGGTGCTAGGAGTAGATTTTCGTGTTTTGGTCCCTTTAAAAAGCTCGATCGCATGACCGGAAGTGCCTGGTGGCGCTTACTTAAAATTAGTCGAAAAGACTTGTAAGCCAGAAAGCGTTGATATCATTTTTCCCGTTGCTTACAAATAAGATTTCCTAGAAAAAATGAGCTCCATGCTGATCATTTGAGCATAAACTCCACAAGCAGGTTCCTGACCGCGAAATGCCGATTGTTCACCTCTTCCTTTTTGTTTTCCCTAACCCTTCCTCCTAATCACATGCCTCTCACTTCCTCACCTTTAAAGATATTCGCGCGTGAGCAAGAGAGAAAGAGAAATGACGGTGGCGGAAGCGTTATCACTTGTTTGGGCAGACAAACACAAGCAAACACCCGCCGGCTGGGCTTTATTTAGGACGGGGTGGGGGTGAGTTTTCGTTGATTGTGCGGCGGCGGAGTCCATAGTAACTGGTCAAAAATCTGATAATTTGTTTTACCTATTGAACTCCTTGAGCTCGTTGGCCGACAATTTTATCAATGCATTATTTGAGCTACGATTTCGAGAGAATATGCTCTTTTGCTCTTTTTTTTTCTTTTTCTTCCTCTTTCTCCGACTCTAGAGAGAAAAAGGTGTTTTTTTCTGATCATCTACTGGTGAAGGAAGTCGAAATCCGATGGATAAACGCATTAATGAACGGTATAACTTTTAAGGCAGTTTCTGCTATTTTTTGTTCAACACTTCCGGTGCCTCCGACCCCATCGAACTCGAGTCCAAAACTCAAAACTCGGCCCCCATGGCCTCCTGGCCGCTTTTCAAAAACTCAAAATAATCTTAGGAAACTTGGACAAACATTGTTTACCCGCCAACCACCGGCAATTCCTTCTCACCTCGCACAGGGAGCGGGATTTCCGCGTAAATCGTCGCGGACCGTTTCGCGCAAAAGTTTCTCTCTCTCTCTCTCTTTCTCTCTCTATCTCTCTCTATCTCTCTATCTCTCCTCTCTCTTTCACTCTCTCTCACGCTCTCTCCCAAATTCGTCAAGATAGATATTGTTTACCTTCCGACTTATGGAAAACAGTAGTCCACCGGAAAGGGTGAGAATTTGGTGATCAGTAGCTGGAGATGATCTTTTAGTCGCAGCTCAAACCGATAAATGATGTTTAGCGTTTTCTATATTCTTTCTGTCATTTTCTGCGTTTTCTAGACTTTTAACAGTTCATCAAAAGCTCAAAAATGTACTTTTTCAGAAATTCTCGCACCACAATTACCGTATCTGCAACTTTTCTTTACCTTTCGCTATTTTCTGCATTTTTTTTCTAGACTTTTTAGACCTTTAGAATTTAAATTGAAACTTTTATATGGCTTCTGATTTCAGAAATGCGCACAGCAACTCGATTACTATTTTTTCTCGCGCTCGCCAAGACGATAGCGGCCTATTCAAAGTATGCAGAACCGATTGAAGTTGCACAGCCGAATGCAGTGAGTTTTTACAATATTTTTTTGCTTCCAAAACGTTTTAGTGAAACTATTATACTGGTAAATTCTTAATCAATGATTTCCATTGTTAGAACGGCGTCTACGAATTCCATCTGATGGTGGAGAAGAAGCTGACGATGAGCTACGGCGAGCCCCCATTCGGACATCGGACTCTTGTGGATTATGATGTCGATCAGGTAAAATTATTGCCAAAAAATGATTTTTATACTACGTAGTATGCTACCTTACGTGTTACTGTAGCCACTCCACCTAAAAACGTGCCATTTTTTAGCAAACGTGGTACGCCCGCGACCCAGACCAGCTGGTGGCTTGCGATAAGCGGGACAAGATGGATTTGACGAATAATAAGACGGATGTAAGTGGAACTCGTTATCTCTCTCTCTCTCTCTCTCTCTCTCTCTCTCTTTCTTGCCTGTTCAGCACGTTTTAACCCATTTTTCAGGCCTTCATCGAAGACATCCTTACCCTCGATGGTCTTCATTTCCGCGTCATTTCTATCAACGGCAAGAGGTTGGTGAATTTTTTGGTTTTGATTATGATGATTTTAATTAAAATTAATTCTTATAATTTAGCCCTGGCCCGCTTCTCGTCGTCCCCTTCGGCGCTGAGGTGCTCGTCAAGGTCAGCAACATGCTGATGCTCGACTCTTTTTCGATCCATTTCCATGGTATCGACAAGCAGGTATAATTTAGATAATTTGTCTCTCACTCTCGCTCTCTCTCTCTCTCTCTCTCTCTCTCTCTCGCTCTCTCCCACTTTTTCTCTCTTCGCTTTTTTCCAGACTCAATTTAACACTATTTTTAGGGCCTCTGGTACGAGGACGGCGTCTCCTTCGTCCAGCAATGCCCTATCGCCACGATGACAAAGTAAAATTTCATAGAATTACTTGCTTAATCCATTATTTTAGCTATCAATACCGTTTCTTCGCCGACCGCGCCGGGACTCACTGGTACCACGGCCATTTGCAGTCGGATCGGTGGGTTCTATAATATTTTTAGGGTGAAGTATAATTTAAGAAGGTCCTGTTTAATTTTGATTCAATTAAATTAAGTTATAAATCATGCTTTTTAGCGGTGATGGTCTGGCCGGCGGCTTTGTCGTTCGAGAGCTCGATACGACGGTGCCAACGATGGATGGCGGAAGAGTGCAGCCGTCGCGGGAATACTTCACTTTGCTTCAGGTAAAAAAAAGCGTCATTTTTCGTTTCGAAACAAGCCGTACGATGCGTTAGTACCTGGAAAATCGCTTTTGAAAATAAAATCTAAAATGAATCGTTAACGAATAAAATCGAAATGGAAAGCGAAAATTTATTTATAAATTTTAGGACTGGTCGAATGATGATGCTGGCGATACCTGGTTGGCGTTGAAGGAAAAGACGATGAAATGGATGTACGGCATGGATCAGATGGAAAAGTGCTGGGAGCCGACGAGGGTCCATGATGGAGGTGAGCACGAGGAGCCGATTTCCGGTTTTCACGAGCTGCTAAAATCTGCTGAAAAATTTAATTTTCGCTAAATTTCTATTTTCTAAAATGCCTAAACATTTCATTTTCTAAACTAATAATGATTTCTTTCATTCCTTCATGAAAATTACCTTACTTTTTCAGGAAACGTTGGTGGAGCCATCCCCTTCTCCGCAATCCTCTTCAACGACAAGGGGTGGCACGATCAGACCGATATCCGGACCCGGCCCGATAAGCTTCCGCTTGAGACCTACAGAATCAAGCAGGGTAGGAGCGACCTAAGTTATTCATATTGTCTCCTTCAGGCGAGTCAATTCTGATGCGAATCGTCAACGGGGGTCTTGCTCAGGAGCTGATGATCAGGTAAATTATTTGGCGTTGTCTAAATTTTTTGAGTTTTAGCATCGAGGGCCACAATCTAACGATCGTCGCAGCTGATGGAAATGAAGTGATCCCGATGACTGTAAGAGTTAATAGAAAAGTAGAGGATAATTAAATTTAGGTAAATAACCTGATCATCTTCCCCGGCGAGCGCTACGACATCCTCATCAAGGGCCACGATAAGCCGGAAAAGAAGAATTTCTACGTTATTGTGGAGACTGTACAGGTACTTGATCTCTTAAAGATAATTAATAATTAAAAACGCTGCCAAGGAAGGCAAAAGTAAATTAAAAACCCATAAAAAGTTAATTAAAAACGAAATTTCTAAAATTTTGCTTAAAAAATTAGATTCTTATTTTAATTTAGTACTACTTCTTCGACTGGTCTCACGTCGAGACGACTTACGGCATTGCGAATCTGGAATACGAAGATGTGGAGGATAATGGCGAGCCGAATTTGCGTAAGTTTTGACACTTTTTGCTTAAAATTTTGCTTTTTTAGCGCGTCTCGGCCACCCGACCTGCTCGCAGGGCCAGCCCTGCACCGTCTTCAACTGCCCCTTCAAGCAGTACCCCCCGAATTTCCCCTTTGAGGTGAGGGAAATGCTCTTAAAATTGTCTTTATAATTAATTCTATTACATAATCCTTATCTTCATAAAATTAATAATTTTAGTGCATCGCCGTCGACACGCTCGAGTCGCCCTTCGAGCTCCAGGACCCGGAAATTCTGGCCGAAAAGAAGTTTGATCAGGGATATGAGGTTTGTTAAAAGTTTTCGGCTCAAAGCATTAAATCATTAAATTACGCAAACAATAGACAATGAATGAAAAAGGCTAAAATTTGCCTTTCCAGGAACACTTCATCAACATGCACTACGACAGCCACGTCAACGGCTACAAGTTCGAGTTCTCGCGCGGTATGCCCTACTACTACGGCGACACTTTCATGGACACGGTCGCCAAGGACTGCTCAAAGGTATTAAACTCTCTAGAAAATGTAACAATAATTGCTAGATCGATTGCCCGCGAAATCACTCGAAATACGACGAGAATTGCCGATGCTTCTATCATCTGAAGCACAAACTGGACAATATTGTTCAGGTGAGTAGAACAATCAAAATAGTAGATGACAGAATACAAAATAAGGCTTTAAAATTAACTTTTAAAGCCAAGCTTTTAAGCTTTTTTTAAAAGCTTCTAAAGTCAAGTAAACCGAACACCTTTTTAGCTAACCATCTACAACATGGGACTTGGAGGCGGTCACGGCTCCGGCTACGCCCACCCGCTGCACATCCATTCCACGCATACGTATCTAGTCAAGGTACGTAATTCCGCATACTTTTTCAACGAGACAAGCGTAATTAGCCGTAAGAATTAAATAAAAGGGTCAGAAACTCTTTAAACTAAAATTTGTAGATGGGTTGGCCCTCCTACAACGGCACGGGGATGATCAGCGACATGAACCAGGACCTGCCGTGTCCTAGTGCCGACGTAAGTTGTTGCAAAACGTCCTCTCTATCTATATCGCTCTCACTCTCTCTCTCTCTCTCTCTCTCTCTCTCTCTCTCTCTTTTTAAAAAAAGCTTTTTCAGGCAATCTGCGATGATCTCCGGTGGACCGATCAAGCCCAATGGGGTGGCGCGCTAAAGGGAATGAGAAAAAGACCCTCGTTGCGTGATACAATTCTGATCCCAGTTGGAGGCTACGCGACGATACGGTAAGAAAAATCGCTAAAGACTGAAAATTTTTTCCAGTTTCCGCGCCTCAAACCCGGGCTGGTGGGTGGCCCACTGCCATTTGGAGCTGCACATGATGGGAGGGGCGGCGTACGCGTTCAAGTGAGTTTGGGAAATTATCGAATTAGACTTGGAAACAGATCGGAAACAGAATTAGAGTTCTTTAAAAGTGAAATTAGATACTTAACAACCTATTTAATTTACTATAATAATTAATCAGATTAAGATAACAAAAACAAAACCTTTTTAGAATCGGAGAAGACCACGAAATCCCAGCCCCGCCCGCCGATTTCCCGCATGATTGCGGCAATTTCGAAAGGAAATCTGTAAGTTTTAAAACGTAATGTTTAAGATTTGAAAACGTTAAAATTAATAAAATTTAAAACCATACAATTTTTAAGCGAAAGGTCGTAACTAGCAAATAGAAACTTTCGAGTTTCAGGCGAAAAACAAGTAAACTTAGTTAAAAAAACGCTAAAATAAATAAAACAACCTTACACTCGCAACTTTCATTTTTAAAGCTAAAGAAACATAGAAGCTTCAAAACAGGTAAACTCAGCGAAAAAAAAGCGTAAAAACATGTAAATAACAACCCTTTACAGCTCCCCGACGACGCCAAGCAGCGCATGGACAAGCGCATGGACGAGGAGAAGCACAAGAAGCGACGCGGCCAATCGACAACGCAAAGACCACGACGCGCCATCACCGCCACCCCACCACGACACCTGGCGTAGAAGTGTACATATCAACGTGAAACCACCATTACGTGTAGGAAATGACCTCAATTGCGCATAAATAAATATATTTATTACAAGCGAAAGTGCCCAAGAAAATACACAACCCAGGAGAAAATTAGCACAAGGAATGGAGGGCGAGGTTAAAAAGAAACAAAAAAACTTTGTTTTACCCGTAAACAAAAAGCTATTGATGCTGGAAAGATATCACAGAAGAATATGGGATATTGGGAAGGATATTGGCACAAAAAAAATTAGATACATCTATTATTCGGTCAAAGATACATTGCACATGGCCTTCAGATAGTCCTCGCGGCGGATGATGTTCGTCGTGGCGATCAAGATGCGGAACGAGTTCAGGTGGGCCAACAGTCGAAGAGCAGCCACTTCGCCGTAGGTGACGCCACCACAGAAGAATACCTGGAGACAGGAAAAAAAAATTAAAATACAAACAACTAAAGCAAATTGATAATTGACAAATTCGAGGATTTAGGAATAACAAGACAGGCTTGCAGAGATTCTGGCGGAAACGCTAAGCCTAGTTTTGTAAAAACTAAGCCAGGCAAGTTTGCAAAGATCATTTAGGAAATTGAAATGCAAGCTAAAACATGAACCCAGTCAAACTTGCAGAGATCTTTGAGGAAAGAGAACCCCTGGTTTTGAAAAAAGCTAAGCCAGGCAAGCTTTCAACGATAAATCAATTTACTCACCATTATCGCCTTCCTCATGCGGTTGTCCGGCTTCCGCTCGGCGGGCACACAGCTGTTCTCTTCGGCAAATACCTAAAATCCAGAATTCCAAGGCGAAACGGAGTACGCACCTGCCCATTGAACGTCTTCTTTAGCTCGTTGATGTTGAACCCGTGCATCATCACGTCGGCCACAACTTGGCATATGGCTGGAGTATAAGCGCCAGAGAAGACGTAGCTCATCCTAAATATTCAAGTTTTGCAAAGAAACCTCAAATCTCACTTTTGCGGATTCTGAAACCCGGTCTTCCGTTCGTCGCCGCTGCTCGGGGCCAGGGAGAGCCGCTTGATGAGGAAGGGAAGGGAGGCGTTGCCTGGAAATACGTGTTTTATATACGCATATAAAAAATAAAATTTACAAAATTTACATAAAAACTACAAAGAAAATCAAAATTTCATCTTATTTATCGCAGTTATCTTACTTCCATGTCCGCCCGCCAATGATTGCCCAAAATTATTGGCCGTCTGCAAGGGGGAGCGTAACGTAATCAGGCCACGTTCCGCCAAAAAGTACAGCGGCGGAATGTAGTCGATACCGTAGGCCGCGATGAATTGATCCTGAAACGAAACGTACTCTTTAAAACAAGAAATCTAATACCTTAAAAGAGTTGAAAAGTTTGGGTGGTAGCCCGTTGTTCGTGACGGAGGCGAGGCAGACGAAGAGAAGAACTTGCCATGGGGAGTTGTCCTGAAAAATGTCCCTTTTAGCACAATTCAAGCGTTTCTCGATTTCCTAAAAATTTCAATAAACTTTGTATATACTAAAACATTCTATTAAAATACAAACTTTAACATTAAAAATGGCAAGATGTCATGATTTTTCGTAACCTTCGTCAAAATTTAGATACTTTTTTCGTTTCTAACTTTTCCGCTTCAACTAGAAATTTAATAACTCAAAACCGTAAAAATTAATTAATTTACCATCAAAATACAATTCTCCGCATAATCCATCACTTGAGCCAGATCGGCCACTCCGGCAATGAGTGCGTGCTCGAGCTCTATCCGGGATGAAGTCCCCTCCGCCGCCGTCCGCTCCAAAACCACCTGAAAAACATAGAAAATCACGAAAAAATTTGGCCCTCACCTCACAAGCCGCAATGTGGACCTCGAGCTGCCGATGCTGCTGCTTGTACTGCTTCAACTCGTTGGAGATGTAGTCCTTCATCGCGGAGACCTAGAAAAGCTGGTTTCAGGATAGTTAAAGTTTCAAACTAAAAAAAAAACAAAACTAAAACCGACCTTGTCGAAATTGGCGCCCTGATCGTAGAACCCGCGCAGCTCCTTGGCTTTTGCTGACAAGAAGGGAAAGACGGCCGACATGTGGTTGTTGCGTACCGCTGAGAAGACGGCATCATTGTTGTCGAGCAGAACGGGCTAAAAATGAATTTTTTAGGATTTGGCACGTTTGTTAAAATACTAATAACCTCCTTCTTTTCTACCAAAATTTAACTAACTACGCAAAAAGGCATTTAGAGATTCCGAGACGCCTTTCCCTCAGAATAAATTAGTGTCAAACGTACTCTAGGCTTTTTCGAGGCTTCGGGAGCTTCAGCTGGCTTTTCCTTGCTTCGATTCTGCGTTTTTGCCTCGACGTCGGCCCCGAAGGTGACCTAGAAATCATTGAAAGCTATGAAAAACGCGTCAAGAAAACCACCTTTCCACAAGAAATCCCAAAATGATCGTGCAGCAACGATTCGTAGGTGAGCGCCGTTAAATAGATGGAAGCCCGATCGATAGACCTGAAAAAGATTATAAAACAATTAATCTGTTTACCTATCAACGACAAAAAGATGCGAAACTGGCTGATCTGGGCTGGCGCGAGGTTCGCCTTTTTCTTGGTAGAGTCGCTTCAAGATTTTCCAGGCTTTGTCTGCACGAGTACCAATACCTAAATCAATTCGAAAACCATCAAATAAACTTGCTAAAACTTGCCATAAATAGTCGGGATTTGGCCGTAAAGAGACTGGAATTGCCAGATGGCGTTGGCGGCGGACCAGAGGTCACCTGGAACGAAAAGAAAAGCATATCAATAAGCTTCAAGCTTTCAAAAAATAGAGCGGTTACTTACCAGTTGGCGTTGCTGTCACTTCGATCGGAATCTCCAGCGAAAAGAGGTCACTCTCAACGGGGACGAAAGGAAGAGCCCATTCGAATTCTATCACCGTGCCGAGCACCCCTAGAAAGGGCATTTTTCTTGGTTTAACAAATTACCTTGTAACTCGAGCTCGCGACTACATGCTGCCAACTGACGATCGACCCAGATTATCGCCTTGTTCTTTTCAGGATCACCGCGTATCAACCTGAAACTAACGCATAAAGCTTTTCTCCAATGAACACTTGCCTGCAAATTTCCTTCGTCATCGCCACGCAAGCGCGCGTCAGGTACAAGCGGCTGACGTCAGAAGTATTCGGGAGCGTTGCGTTTTTCCGAAGAGGTAATACACCTAAAAACTTCTTTAAAATATCAATATTTCCACCCAACCTAAAACCTCGTGCTCTTTCAAAAGAGACATGCTCGCCACTCGATCAAGCGGACGAAGCAATGAACTGTCGACGACCAGCTCCTAAATGACGTTTTTCGTTTGTTTTAATTTTTTAAATACCTTCCTTCCGGGGACGCTCTCGAGAAAATGGACGAGCTCGCGCCTCGCCAGTTCGCTGAGGAGCCCCAGAGGATGGTCATCGTAGTTCGATGCCATCCTCGTCTAAATTAATGAAATTAAATTTTCTTCACTTCCAGCCGTTTTGAAAGGTCAAGAAATTTATCAATATTGCTACAGCAGTAAAATTTTAATGCCCATTCTCAGTAGTGTGCACCGAATAAATGTCTTGTCTCCAACCCCCATTGTTTTCTATCGAATGGCGCTGCACAATTTGTATTCTTCATGTGATTCTAAGTGCACAAGGATACAAGTGAACCAATTCACCATTCAGTTGTCAAGATACGAGTGTTAATCCTGAAGTTTTATTACAATAGTCAACAAACGAAAAACGATCAAACGAGAAAACATCTAATAAGCTAGAAACGTCGAAGGTGATGAGAGATTCGGTGAGACCCGGGACGAGATCTTGTCTACTCTTGTTGTTGGCCGGCGCGCTTCATGACACTCAGGAAGTCGGCGGTGAAGCGGGTGACCTTGCGCTTCTTGTCGGCGCCCTCGGGTTGCCACTCGCCGTAGCTGATGTGGCCGATGAAGTGGACTTGCGATCCTGAAATGGAGAGGTTAGGGGAAATTAAATAAAAGGATTGTCGTATTTATATCGGACAGCAGGCTCAGCGGCTCAAGCTACTTGAAAAACAGTTGGCAACACGGTCGAAGCACTTCTATCTCGAGATAAATAAGATTAAGCCTTTTTGGACATAAAATTCCGGTTTTGGCTTAGCGACCCAACATAAAGAATACTAAAACTATGTGAAGGTCAGAAAAGATATTTTAAAGAAAAACAAACCCTTCTTGACGTTGTCCTTGGCGTACTTGCCGACTTGCCCAAGAGCATCAACCCAGTGAAAGTCGTGGTTGTCGGTTTGGGTGCCTGAAATTACGAAAATCAGATTGGCAAGCAACATGTCTTTGGGAAGGAAAAAATACACAAAACTCAACGTACGTGGATTCTTGGTGGCAATCGGGAAACGGACGAGCTCGGACCCATTGTTGAGCTGCTTGATTTGCGGCTCCATCGGCACGTGTCCGGCCAGCTCCAGCTTGTTTACACTGCAAGAAAAGTTACCATTAAATCAAAACAATATTCAGCTACCTGAAACTAGCGCGCGGTCTTCGATGATCGCTATCCTCGGTCTTGAACAGCTCATCGACTTGCTAAAAGGGTGAAATTGTAGGAAAAACGCCGGTAGTTATACCTTCGAGGTCGGGGCAAATTTCGCGTCGGTGGCCTGAAACTAAACCAAAATTTGCAAAGTAGCGAAAGCTAGTACCTCGTTGAAGGCGGTGGCGGAGGTCTGCAGACTGCGGCTCGCCGAACGGAAAATGCGTGCTGGCAGCATTTCTGGAAAGGCACAAATATCTAGAAGTACAAAGACATGGGAAAATTTCACTTTACGGTAACTAAATAAAATTTCGATTTTTCGATTGGAATCGATAGATCTCGTCGAGTTCTACCATTTCCAGTTGAAAAACTATTGGGACTCGTTTCTAAAAAAAGTTATAAACATTTTAAATTGGCTAGTTCACTTTACGGTAACTAAATAAAATCTCGATTTTTCGACTGGAATCGATAGATCTCATCGAGTTCTCGCGTTTCCCGTTGAAAAAAATTGGGACTCGCTTTTAACGAAAGTTATAAACGTTTTAAAGTGGTTGGTTCACTTTACGGTAACCTCGTAAAAATGCGATTTTTCGCCTGCGATAAATAGATCTCGTCGAGTTCTAGCATTTACAGTTGTAAAAACCTTTGGGAAAGTTGTTCGGAGGAAGCTACACTATATTTTTGACATTTTTGACTGTGAAATTGTCAGGCAGGTGCCGTCGCTTCGGATGGGCTGCCGTTCACTTCTGAAATGGGGCGCCCCCGGCCGCTTCGCCGGCCTTGGCGCCCCCATTTCGAAACCCTGTACGAGCTCGCACCCATCCGAAGCGACTAGGCCCCCCGGTGGCACGAAGCCTTTTTCTAGTCGCAGAGCGGAGGAAGTAGCGGTCACTTCCCTCCAAATTGAGTGACTTCCGTTGCAAAACCGTCTTTTGATGTTTCAGAAATTCAGAAATTCGGAGGCAGCGCAAAATGCGTGATATTAAAGTTTTTCCTGTGCCTTTTGCAGCGGCCCCGTATTTGGTACCCAGTACGTTCACAACTATTACGTTTTTCCGTACAAAGGAGTCCCTCGTAGCCGAAACCGACTTTTTCGATGCGGGGTGAATTGGTTTAAAACAGCTATAACTTTTGTTAAACGCGAGTCCCAATTTTTTTTTCAACGGGAAACGCGAGAACTCGATGATATCTATCGATTCCAGTCGAAAAATCGAGATTTTATTTAGTTACCGTAAAGTGAACTAGCCAATTTAAAATGTTTATAACTTTTTTAGGAGTGAGTCCCAATAGTTTTTTCAACTGGAAATGGTAGAACTCGACGAGATCTACGATTCCAATCGAAAAATCGACATTTTATTTAGTTACCGTAAAGTGAAATTTAGCCAAAGACATGAACAAAGAGGAAAACAGAGGTAACGAAAGAGGAAGAATGGGAAGGAAATATTTGGAAAGCTTAGAACTATAAACAGACCTTTTCTATGGGCGCGTAGCGATGAATCCCACAAAATAAAGCGCCTAAAATCCAAAACTGATATTGGGTCGAAAATTCCACTATTTATAAAGAATTAAATTTTTTATTTTTGTGACGAAATCAGAAAGGAAAAGCTTGAAATTGAGTCGTCGGCAAAAATCGGGGACTCGCCGAGCCCAACGCTGCAGTCCAAGAGACGCACTGATTATGTGGGACTTTGAAATTCCGGCCCGGAATTCCGTAAATTGGCAAGAAACGTTCTAGCCAATACTTAAAAATCAAATGGGGAAATTAAAAAATT
This sequence comes from Mesorhabditis sp. LJ9110, assembly GCA_038088335.1. Lineage (NCBI taxonomy): Eukaryota > Metazoa > Nematoda > Chromadorea > Rhabditida > Rhabditidae > Mesorhabditis > Mesorhabditis sp. LJ9110. The sequence continues at coordinate 181,785 of JBBGBA010000042.1, read as the reverse complement.
AAAACGTTGTATTTGGGAAAATTCTATAATCTTACGAAAAGCCTGGGGCTTTATGGATCAGTTACAAGATCGCATTTTCTTGCTCTGAAACCCAGGAAAAACTGGTAGCAATCCTTGAAATAGTCATGTTTTCGTGTTACTGGTGTTTTCAAGCGTTTCAAAACCCAAATTTCATCTCCACAATTTATTGCAATTGCTGTGTGTATGTACAAAACAGTAGAGTGTGTAGTGTAGGGGGGCGCTGGCGAGAAACGGGGATTGCAACTCAGAAAAGAGTCTCGACAAGCAATGGACGGGGACCCGAGGGAACAAAAGTACGAAAAATAAAATAGGTAACAATTTCGAGGGGGAGGGATGGGACTCGATTTGGCAGGGACCGTAAAGATGGGACTAGAGGCTAGAAGGAATAAGAAGGAAGAAATAAACATTATGACTGTAATTAAAGTGGGCAAGGTTTTTAGACATCAAAATGTCCTCCGTTATTATGCGGAATGTAGCACATGTGCAGCCGGGTGGTGATGGGCAACTTCCGGGAAGTGAGAGTCACGCAGTCCTCGACGGGGTCCACGCCAACGTATTCTTTTAGCACCTGGAAAGTTGAGATATGTTTTTGTTTCTTTACAAGATTTCTTTTTCTCTAAAAAATTCCTTTTCGAAAGGCTAGATATTTTTTTAAACGTGGCTTTTTACGAGAGCTCTTTTGATAGATTTGGAAAAATGCGGTAGTTAGGTTCTTTTTGGTAAAATTGAGCTGTTTTTTAAGTTGAAAACGGTGTAGAAAACGTTCAAATGGCAAAAAAAGTTTGAAAACGGCTCGAAAATCTACCATTTTGGGTGGAAAATTAGCTATTTTAGCATTTTTAACAAAATTAACTATTTTAATAAATTCTAGGTTTAGGAATAGTAAAAATTGTAGCCAAAATTTTTTAAGCGCGTTGTTTCGGTCATCTGACCTTATGCAACTGCATGCTGCCCGCGCTGCCCTCGACGGTCTGGATGTAGATCTCAGCCTTGGGGTCACGTTTGTGTACCTGAAAATCTAAGCGTTTTAGAAAATTGTTGCATATCTCACCCGCTTGACGAGACTCAAGGCGATGGAGGTGGCAATGTTGAGGTCAGGGGCGTAGATGGGCGCAAGACGATACCGATGCGAGCCCTCCTAAAATTACACCCTTTATTATTTGATACCTTTTACGAAGTTCTAAGTATTTTTGATATTTTTGATAGGCCTGGATTATTTACTTCGATTAATTAAAAATTTTTTGAACGTATTTAGGTATTCGACGTTAAAATTGTTAAAAAAACGCGAGTTTTAGATGTGTTATACTAGACAGCTGCTTGTTCCCTGAAGTTCAAGCAGTTCAATTGCTCACCTTCACTGACGGTACAATAGCGCCGAAGCCGTTCACGTCATCGTCTTCGTTCTGGGTGACGCAGGCGCTGAAAGTTGGAGGTAAAAGTTGTTCTACATTTCTAGGGCTTACCAAACGCAGTCGAGCGAGAAAAACGAGTCCAGAAAGTCGCTGCGATCCTTGGAGGTGACCTAAAAATAGTTTTTAGATGTTTTTTTCGAGTTTTAAAGTTTTTGCTAGCCAGATTTTGATAGGAAAAGGAATTAGGATCAGGTTTTTAGGCGTAAACTACCAAATTATAGCTTGCAACCCGTTTTTACGGGAGTTTTGAGGTTCACCAACCTTTTGATCGTAATCCAGCAGGCTGTCAAACTCGGGAATCGTCAACTGGTCGACGCACTTCGTCTCCATGCCCGCGTTGTTGTTTTTGTCGTTGCTGAACAAGTAGGGTTTATGGATTTTATAGTATTCTACTAATTTTAATCGATAATTAATGATCTAAAGCTTACCGGATGCCATTTTTCTCCAAAAGACGCGTGAAGCCGTCGATAAGGAGCTCGGCGCGGACGACGAAGCGGTGCATCTTCTTGCCCATCACCGGCACGTCCCACTTCTGGTACTTGGCGGCCATGTGGGGGCCTGGAAAAGGAGGAAATCAAACTAATACGGTTTGAGATGGCTTTAGAAGCTACTTTTTATAAGTATAACTTCCGAAAAATCAATAGGCTTTACAAAGAAAATTTAAAAAAAACCGGTTTTTAGGGGTATCGGCACGTAGTTTACACGTTTACAGCTTTTTGGACCATCTACAGTTGATTCATTTTTGTTTCAGACTCAATTTTATTGAAAAAACAAGCTTATTAAAGTTTCTTGAAGGGTTGAAGTTGTTAATTTTCTTTAAACACCTGGATTTTATCCTAAATTAGAAGATTTTAGGTTTTACTAAAGTCTTCAAGCCATTAGCTTTTTGCAAATACAAAATTTTGGAAGGTTTCACGGGATCAAAAACTCCCAAATTCTGCTCTAATTCGCAATTTGCATCAGCTCCCAGGCATTTCCGGTCCTTTCCCTAGCTTTTCCTCATTAACATCAACATTTCCATGGGTTTTCAAGTATAAAAACGGGCTGAAATCCCGGTGGAAGTATCTCTCTCCAACCACCGCTCTCTCTCCCGCCCGCCCCCCAGATGGCTTCCCGTTCGTCGTACCTTCCGTCGTTCCAAGCCCTGCCCGGTCTCACCAACGAGCAGATCGCCGAGCTGCGCCAGGTCGACGCCGCCGCCCAGCAAGCCGCCGGTGGTCTCCACCTTGGCGCGCGCAATGGTAAGGTTTTTCGAGCTTTTTCAGCGTTTGTCGATGTCCTCACCCCTTTAACGCTACGCAAAGCTACCTAATTACGCATCGTAACCATCCTTTTTCAGACATCCCGGAGTCTGACTGCATCACGGCCGTCGAGGGACACGAGGTGGCCGGACGCCAGGTCGGCAACGGCACCTTCGACGCGGAGGCCGGACGTGCTGCCGTCCGCTCGGTGCACTACGCCCCGTACTTCCACTACTAGAAGCCGCCACCTCGCTACTCGACTCGTCCAGGACGCTGCACAAAAACCTCTCTCCACCACCAAATTTTGCGGAATGTCCCCCTTTTTCGTATAAAAATAAATATATTGTGCTTTGCTTGTCAATTTTTGTGGAGAGGGGGAGAGAGAGTGGGCGAGAGAGAGTGGGCGAGAGAGAGAGTGGGCGAGAGAGAGTGGGCGAGAGAGAGACAGTGGGCGAGAGAGAGACAGTGGGTGAGAGAGAAACAGTGGGCGAGAGAGAGACAGTGGGAGAGAGAGAGAGAGACAGTGGGCAAAAGAGAGGCATGCTAGCAGGGTTTCTTTGGGAATCGTTTGGGAATCTTTCAAACGCTTGCTAGCATCATTAATTTTGTTGATTCTCAAAAACCCCTCATGCTCCCCTGGCTGCGTTCCCGGGCACCCGAAATTTTTGACTGGCATCCATCTCAACATCCCCAGTCGACGAAAGCGCTGCTGTAAAGTGGAGCCCTTCGTTCTCCTTGTTTGTTCACCCGCGTTCGATTCGCCAACCGGGGTGGGTTCAAAAAGTGACCTGGCCCACCCAGCGGATCCCTTATCTCTTCTCTAACGTCTTTTCCGCTGTCAGCAGCCGTCATTCACGTGACACGTGAGCAAGAAACACTTTTGCAAGGCGGTTCTTTGAACTTCCAGGGCTGAGGAAATTTTTAAAGAGTAGTTTGGTGTATTTTGGCGTATTTTGGCGCATTTCGGCTTCAGAAAGGGAAAAAGTGTGAAGAACAGAAAATTACGCAAGGCAAAATCCTATGGAAACCAGGGTTGATACGATAAAATCCCAAGTAAACCCGATACGACAGGCTACGCTACGAGACGATACGATTACGCTACGCGACGCTATGATGGTTCACGTTTACGTTACGATACGATTCGTCATAAAAAGCGAGGCCGGCTAGCAGAAACTATTTGAGAAGGTATTTTCTAAAATATACAGGCTATCAGTTAGAACCCCTACTTTCCACATGTTGGTGGTTTTTTGCCGACCCCCCGTCTCCTCTCGGCTCCACATAACACCTATTGACGACCCACCCAATCCACGTGAAAACCCCAACGCCTCCCCACAATTTTTATCGATGATAGCTCGTAGTGAAAAATATGACCTACGCCCCAGCATGGTCGATTGCAAAACACTACAATTTTGATACGGGGAAAACTATTTTTAGCCGTGATTTCGATTCGATTCGTCCCTATTTTTGTTTTTCCGCCTTTAAGGGGCTGGATAATCGAAAGTTCGAGGGATCGGATGAAAGATGCAGAGTGCAGGAGATGAGGAGGCGAGAGGTAGAGAGAGAGAGAGAGCGGGAGAGAGAGAGAGAGAGAGAGGAAAGTGAGAAACGGCATGCGTCATTTTCACGTTTAACGAGATGAAACACGCGATGGTTGTTTTTACCCCCGACGTCAGGAGGCGCGTTTTGGAAATCGAGAATTGTTTGCTTTTCTGACAAATCGTATGGGAGAATCGATTGGAGAACAAAGAATCTCTGCTAGATCGCCTGAGATTCTTAAGCTAGTAGACGCCATTTGCGGAAAAGCGATGAAACACGGCCGATTTCCGCAAAGACACCCTGCTAGCATGTCCTGTCTAAATTGCACCTAGCAGATGTTTTTCCAAAAATCCCTGCTAGCCTGGCTTTCTCCTCCCTATTCTCCATCTGCATCTTCCGTTTCCGGTCCACCTTTTCCACCGGAATCCACTCTGGCTTTCACATTCCGGGTGCACGCTACTTACAGATGGCATCTGGACGCGCTCACAATTCCGCGACACCCCTAATTCCGGGCGCTAAACCCCCCAGAGTTGACTGATCGGCCAGGGGTGCATCGTGGAGGGCACGTGAATGTGTCGGGAAAAGAGAGAGCGAGAGAGAGTGAGAGAGTGAGAGATAGAGAGAGAGAGAGAGAGAGAGAGAGAGAGAGAGAGAGAGAGATAGCTCGCAAACCTATCAGAAAAATGGGCTGACCGCAACTCGGGAGAAAGGTAGGACACGTGGGGGGTAGGGCCGGGTGCGGGTATTATTGAACCGAAAGAGCAGAAGACGGCGAAATTGAGTGTGGTCTGTACGCGTGACACCTCTTTGCACCCGTGTGTCGCGACGATCGGATTTTTGAGGAACTGATATGGCAACCACGTGGAAAGGAATTTTTTGGATCAAATTACTCAGACTTTCCGGCCCCTTTAACTACGCTATACACCCACCTACACCAACGGACTTTGAGTTTTAAAGGCATTTCTGTAGCGTTCCAAATCTACTCACCCGTTCTCACGACGATGATGCGCTTCTCGCGATCTATGCATTCGAGGGCTTGGTGCCACACCGCTCGGCCGATGCCTGAAATATGCAAATTAGGGCGGCTTAAAAATGCTTTTTTGCTTTCCGGCCGGGTCAACGTGGCCGAAAAGCCGATTTGGAACACCGAGAGAGCGAGGAGAAACAGAGAGAAAGAGAGAGAGAGAGACGCAGAGAGAACCAAAAAAATGTCAGAACAATCCCATCAGCTGCTCGGTTTTGGTGTTTGATTTTTACGGTTTCCGCTAGAAAATGGAAGCGGCAAAATAAGAAGCAACAAAACAGGGCTACGGTAATTGGAGCGTAATTTAAAAAGATACCAGGAACAATTTTCAAATCCTCACCCTTTCCGCGTTCCTTCTCCTTCGTCAAGTAGAAGCCGATCATGGCCACGTTGTCCACCTCGTTCCAGGCGACGGCCGAAACGAGCGAGTCGTCTGGAAAATTTGGATTTGAACGTGAGATCGGTCATTACATCGCGTAATCGATTGCAAGACCGCTTAGCGAGAGAATCAATTTTTTTTCTAACGTAATCGCGTCCAAAAAGCAGTTTTCAGTAGAAAATCATGATATTCCTTGCATGAAACGTTCTTACTCAGTCGAGTTTAAAATATTAAATTTAAAAGCCAAAAAAGTCTTTACAGGGGGTAATCGGTTCGAGAAAATCCTACCCGATTTTCTGACGGCAATAACAATTCGGGTGGAGGGCAGATGTTGAAGCAGGAGGGTCGTGGAAGCGTCGCTGCTTTTCCATTCCTTAAGAGATCAAATTAAATTAGTCAAGACTACAGGACACTCCAAATTATCCTCCTTCCAACTATCTAGAAACCGACCTCATTTGCGATCATCCCGATCAGATCTCCCCACTGCTCATCCGTGGCCGACGAGTGGATCTCGTACTCGTCGCTGATGTCGGGCGTCATTCTGGAATTAATGTCTATTGAAAATACACAGGATGTAGTATGTTGTAAATCGGTCTCCGAATAGACGCCTAGTATACAAGAGTTGATCTTGATATCTTAAGGGACCAGGTAGGCAAAAAGTCCTGCTCGAGCTCAGCAAGCTCACCACGACGTGTTAGGCTTCAAGGACCCCGTCACCCCAAAATTTCGTGTAAAAATAGACAGCTCGACCCTCAGCGCCGGGGCAGTGGACCTGCTCGGCCTGGCCGGAATATAATTCCCAGCGTCAACAGTCAAGGCGCGCAGCTTTCAGAGGCGAGAGAGAGAGAGAGAGAGAGAGAAAGGGAACTAGAAGCCGATTGGCAGATTGGAATTGAGTATTGTTTGGTTCCAAAACGAATTTATCAGACGACCCGGCGTCAATGATCGAAAAATCGACCATTTTCTTATTTTTACGGATTCTTACAACTAAAAAAATTCGCCGGAAACTAGCCTTCCTCGCAAGGAATTATACCTAGTACGTTACACGACAATAGACAGGGTTTACTACTCTCTGGAAAGGGCGTAAAGCCTGCAATAAAATAGGTGCAATGGACCGGAAGTGCCAATAAAACAGTAAAAACAATGCTTTCTGTAGCGTCAAGACAATAAAAACAACTGACTGCTGTCAACAGCATCGAAAAACGGTTCGGAAGTGAATTTTCAATAAGCTGGATGGTTTTTTGGTTTTGAAAACAAAAACCATTCGATTTGTTTTGATCTGAATCTGTAATTCCAAGCAGTTTTTGGGCCTGAAAACAGCCGTTTTCTGGTTGTAGATAACGTAAATACCATTTTTGAAGAACGTCTTGATGACACTCTTCGCTTTTCACGGCATCATGGCGTTTTCAAACGTTTCTTAACGTCTCAAAGTTCTCAAAAATGGCATTTAGCTTCCCGTTTCTTCGTTTCCTTTCGTTTTTCAGCACCATTTCAGGGAAGCGGAGCGGAAATTGAACTAGGCGACCAAAAATTCGCGGGGGGTGCGGCTCAACGAAAACCACGGAACTCGATCCCGAGGGGAGCAGAGGCGTTGAAATGTGTCAACTGCTCGTCGGGCCCACTGCGGGCAGAAAGATAATCGCGTTTCTTGGTGCGTGATGATGCGCTTTGGAGCTATCTATAAGGCTCTCTCTCTTACTCCCACTCTCACTCTTGCTCTCTCTCCGTCTCCCTCTCTCTCCATAAAAAACCCGAGATAAACCAGCGGATTTTCGGGGGTGGTGGTGGTGAGACCTGCGGGTGCCGGGCGTGCGCACCGGTAACTGATAGGGCGCCCAATGGGTGTAAGGAGTCGAAAAATCGCCGGCACGGGTCAAAGTGCCCCACGTGGTGGCTTGAATTCTTTGTTCACCGAGAATTAAAGCCAAGTTCTTTGTCTCGGGGCTTGGTTTAGGCTGGAAGGCTTGGTAGCGTACACAAAAACACTCAGCTAGCGGCCGTTTGCACTCAAAATTAGATTAGACTAGCTGGGGGAAAACATATCCTGAAACAGCGAGAGAGAGAGAGAGAGAGAGAGAGAGACAGAGAGAGACAGAGAGATAGAAGAGAGAGAAGGCGAACGAGAGAGAGAGAGAGAGAGGAGAGAGAGAAACAGAGAGAGAGAAACATACAGAGAGCGCAAGGGTGCTAATAGGGATAGAAGGTGATTTCCAAGGCTTTTCAAGTGATTAAAATGGCTTACGGTATCCAAAATTCATGGAAAAAACTACAAATTAATAGTATAACCCCGTCGAGAGTGCAAAGTAGGCAACAAATACTCTAGGTACTCTGCCAATTTTTTGAGGTCAAAATAACACTTGAAAAAGAGCAAAAGGAGGCCTCCCCCTCCCCCACTAGCCATTGGACTAATAGTAAACTCGTGAGTTCCCCTCAAAAAGAGTGGCCTCTCCTGGTGAGATCAAAAACTATACACTCGCGCGCCCAGCGCTCATTTTTGCAAAAACCTTTGCGTTTTCCACTGGCTGGGCCCCAAATTTTTGGCTTGAAAAACGCGAAAACAAGTGGGCCAATTTGGCCGGCTGTCAATCAGCCCGCTCCTGGCTGGCGTAGATGAACTTTTGGGCAAATTTCAGGTTTCAGACACGAATCCGACGACTTGCAACTTTCGACAACATGTTTGAAAAATAGGAGATCAGGTTCACTATATTCTAGTTGACCGAAACTTTCGCCTATTGGGCCCGCAAAAATTTCTGACCCCTGAAACACCGCGTGGAACAACTTAAAATTCAAATCCTAGGCGCTTTTGCCTTTTTTTTGGTTTCCGGACTTTTCCGGAGAGGGAGCGGGATAGAGAGAGAGCGAGAGAGAGAGAGAGAGAGAGAACTGAAAGTGAAAATCTGGGGAATGGCAACGTTCCGGAACCCCAGCTTTGTAAAACGATAGGGCCGAGCTAAAAAAATCGTAGTTTTCGGGCTTCTCTATCCACTACAGTATAGAAAAAAACACCATCAGATGGCTTAAACGTCCAGCTAACAATATCATTATTCAAGGGTAAAGTACGTACTAAATTTAATGCTATTTTTTAGCATTAGAGTAGCAGAAAAAGCCAAAAGCCTTTTGTAACGAAAAATGACACCCATTTCCTCAACCCCGAGACCCGGATATTGAAAATCGATTTCAAAAGATTTTTTTGAAAGCGAAGAGCTGAATTGAGTGGGTCACATGTCGGAGATGTTTTGAAAAAAGCGACACCCATTTGACAGGGGAAAAAACACTCCACCAACCCCTCCGAATCAGAATTCGACGATTCCGACTCGTCCGAGCGTCGCATCGCGCCGATGGGCATTGTAGCTCTGGGAAAAAGAGAGTTGTGACATGTTTAAAAATGAGAAAGTTTGTAAAAATATGAATTTATAGAAATTAAAATCATTTTTAGAACGGTGAAATCTATCGAATGTTGTAAACAGGATATAAAACGAACCTTAAGGGATGCTTAGGCGGCCAATTTTTAGCCTTGCTGGAACAAGGACAAGTTATAAAATTTAATTTTTTAAAGTAGTGTTTTCTACCATTAAAAGGGTTCTTTTATCGGTTTTCAAGCTTTCAAACAACATTTAAACAGGGAAATTGCGCTTTTTTCTAGGTTTCTCATACAAGAAGCTACTCAGTTTTTCGAAGGGTAGTTTAGTTTATTAAACTACAAACTAAACGAAACTAAACTGTCTAAACTACAAACGACAAACTCGAAGAAAGTTATAAATTTTTATTTGGGTTTTTTCAATTTTAATAGATCATTTCCAGCGTTTTAGATCGATAACAAAAGCCGGGAAGACGCCCGCTCGCACCCACACCCAGCTCCAGCGAATGGGGAATCGTATCGGGTTCAAAATGTTCTCTCATCCCCCTGCTCTGCCCCCGTCTTTGGACCGCTGAAAGGGGCGGAGTCTTGTGACGGAAGTGACGGAGGGGAAGGGAAGGAGAGAAGCCGTGGAATTGGAAGGGGCGGAAAAGAACATGAGACCTTTTCTATGCGGCAAAGGATCGAAAATCGAGTCTATTTTGCGAGTCTTCAAAGGCGCTGGAAAACGCGAAAACTAAAGCCTAAGTCTAAGCCTAAATCTAGGCCTAAGCCCAAGCTGAATTCTGAGCCCAAACCTACGCCTAAGCCTAAGCGAAGCTTAAGCGAAGCCTATGCGGAACCTAAGCCTATGTTTAAGCTTAAGTCTAAGCCTAAGCCTAAGTCTAAGCCCAAGCCCAACCTAGTCGACACCAGGGTCCATTCTCGAGATTTCTAGACCCTTTAAAGGAACGCGTAAGGCAAGGCTTTTGTAGATTCCATAGATCCAAAAATCTTGAAAGTTGAAAATTTCAGAAAAAATGCTCTAAAAACTCCCAGAACCCCGGAAAAAATCGCCCAAATCCGGGGCGGTCCCGGGTGGATTTTGCATCCAAATGAGGCGCTCGGGATGAGTTCGGGACGCAAAAAGTGGAATTTCTAATGGGATAGAGCGGTCACGGAATGCGGAGAGTTCTCTAAAAAATATCTGAAAAACCAGCGATGAAATCAGAAGCCCACGAGGAGATGTTTGCGAAAACACGCGAAAGGCCGTCAGAATTCGTTAATTCATTGGCTGACTTTGTGTTTGAAAGGTGCTAGAAAGTGCTAAAATCGATCCTATCCCCGAATAGATCTTGGCAAATACGCATCGCGCCAAAATAGAAGCTAAAAGTTGGTTATGCCCGAGTAAAATCATAGCCTCTTGGTTCGGAATTTGACGTGACGTGTAGCTTTCGACAACAGAAAAACGCCTAAATTCCGGGCGGCCAGATTCCCGACTGCCAAAATACCGAAGGGAAAATCCGGACAGTTAAAATCCCGACTGCAAAATAGTTGTTTAGAAGAAAGTGGCAAGCTAACTAGCGTCAAGAATGTGTCGAGATTTGGCCCTGTCGGTATTTTGGATGTCGGGATTTTGGGTGTCGGGATTGTTGGCCTGGTGAGACATTAGCTGTCGGGATTTTTCCTGTCGGGTTTTTTGGCTGTAAGGATTATCGATCGAATTTGTCGACACTTAAGCGACGGATGGCTAAGCGACGGATCGGAAAGATTCTGACACTTCCTTGCCCCCTTTAAAAGCCTCAAAGAATTCCAACGGGAAATTGCCGGGGAAACCCAGGCGAATAGCGCGCTAGAATCTTTTTTTTTGGAAGCCAGAGGCCAAAAAAATCGAAGAAAAAATGCGGGACTACCCGGCTTCCACGCCCCAAACACGTGAAGCGGAAGCCGAAAAAATCTTGACGAGAAAAATCTAATAATATCGACGCGGTGACAAATGCTTTGTTTATCGCTTGGCGGACGGGGGATTGGAATTCGATCGTTTTTTTTGCGTAGCTGGGGGGGATGATAGGCCGATTGGTCACGATGCCCCGAGGGCACTTTGGACTCTGATTTCGACCGAGGAAGAAGCCAGAATCAGAAAGAAATTAATGAAAAAACTTGGAGTTTGCCTAGTTTGGCGAGAGAGACAGAGAGAGTGAGAGAGTGAGTAAGGGAGAGAGAGAGAGAGGGAGAGAGGGAGAGAGAGAGATGAGAGAGAGATGAAGAGAGAGATTGGTGCTTGCTCCCTTGGCCTTTGGTGCTTTGATCTCTTGGTGGCTGCACCCTGACCGAGTTCAGACACTAATGCACCCCCATTATTTTCCCCCACGCCACACCTGCCCTCGATAAACAAATTAGCGTGGGCTTGATAAGCTCAGACTAGCGGGTTTGAACTTGAACTTTTAAAAAACAGAGATAAGCAGATGCTAGGAGTGTTTTTAAAAGGTTTTTGCACTTTGATTCTCTCTCCCTCTTTTTATCTTTTCTTTCTCTCTCTCCCCTCTCTCTCTCTCTCTCTCTCTCTCTCTCTTCCACACTTCCAGCTCTTAATCTCTGGACCTATTTGCCAACTCTATATCTTTATGCCTGTGTCCGCGCATCGATATTAAGACATCAAAATTGCAATAAATTATTAGAAAACGTATAGATCTACAGATACAGAGAGAGAGTAGAACAAGCGAGATAGAGAGCGCGAGACAGCGAGAGAGAGAGCGAGAGAGAGAGAGAGCGAGTTAGAGAGATTACGGCCTAATTGGAACGATGAATCCTAGCAATTTTCAGCCAGGCAAGCTAGCAAAAATTCTTGAGCGTAAGCGCCTTTAAAATCTTCCTAGAGACCCCAAAGTGCCTTTCCAAAATTAGAGAAATCGGAAAAAGGCGTTTCAACTACAGTTTCGTCCCCCCTTCCTACAGTTGACCAGGCCCCCTTCCTGGTCAACTTCAGACTAAAGCTCAAAAAAGCACCAGAAAACTGAGAAAAAAATCGAAAAGATACTCGACTACGTTAAGCTCCACGTTATGCTCAATCTTTCATCAAGTCTTTTAAATGCTATTCAAAAACCCAAATAAAACACCCTAAAATCGGCCTCCCCTGTACTTGCCCAACTTAACCCACATGCTCAACTTCTTCATATTCACGACAACCGCCGCCTCCTGATGCGCTTCGATGATCTCTCGGAGAAGTTGTGCGGTCTTGCATGGTTCTGCCGTCCGGTGGTAGCTCATCTTGGTCTTCGTTGTTGCTCTTGTAGGGGTAGAGGGGTGTGATGCGTAGTCTGTCCATTCAGGGTTACGGATATGAGATTACTGCGCCTTTATATAGCCCGATCTAACCTAGGCTCCGCCCCTTTTTTGAGTTGCACTCGGATCAAAATGTTACCCTCACCCATCTGCCGCCTGGTCGGTTGAAAAACAAGGCTATATCAAGATGTACTCGCTCTTTCTGTCTCTCTCTTTCCTCTCTCTCACGCTCTCCCTCTTCTTTGTGTCGTTTGTTGTGGAGCGTAGGGTTATGAAATCCGGGCTACGTCAAGATCTGCAACCACGAAAATAGTTCCCCCTATTTGGGAGCGGCCTATTTTTAGAAAACACTAGAAGATAGCGAAAGAAAGTTCAAAAACAAGTTTACACCCTTACAGTCGCCTTCAAAAGTCGATTAAAAAGAGCTACAAAAATTGGGAACTCGTCGCCATGCTCCCATTTAAAAAAATGGGAAGTTGAACCCTGGCATAGAAATAACTTTTGCTCTTGCTTCTCCCTCTCTCCTCTCTCTCTCTTTTCTTATTTTCGCCCCTCTCATCGCTGTCTCTCACTCTATCATTGGTGCCAAAACTCGGTCACGGTGGCACCATCCGGAGATCAAACCACCAAAAGCCAAGTGAGCGAGCACCAATATCTGACTATCTCTTCTCTCTCTCTCTCTCTCTCTCTCTGTGTCTCTCTCACTCTTTCGCCCTGACCACCCTAGTAAAGTATCTTCTCCTTCACAGTTCTATATTTCTTATCATTTCGACACACATTCGATAGCGTAAGCATGACTAGCAAAGGACACGCGCAATGAGGTAAGTAATTTTTGGAACCATAACGCACGTACATTACGTTTTCCCAAGCGTGAGATACCTTCCCAGCCCCTTTAAAAAAACAAGACCAACTACCAGGAAAAACGGAATGGAAGAAGGCACACTTGAAACCCCTTCAAAATGACAATTTCTGGGGCGACCCCCGAAACTGAAATTCCTGCCAGCGATGCCAACGTCCTGACGACACAAAGCCACATTTTTTAGGGCTGCGTTTCAGCGGATTTTTTTGGTGTGGGAACCCCGGTGTGAGGTAGGCAAATTAGGGGCCTCTTTGAAAGGGCGCAAATTAGGGGCCACCCAAATCAGGTTTCGACCAGCTTCTAGGTTCCCTGCGGCCAATTTCTTTATATTTATAGCGGGTGGGGGTTCGGATATGGCACGTACAGCCAGGCAGGTAGGTAGCCTGGGAATTCGAGCATAACTGCAAGCTTACGATTCCCGCGCCAATTAGCGAGTTGCGAGGTCGGGGTTAGAGTTTTTGGGCTTTGGTGTTGGGATTTTGCAAAAAGGTCGAAGTATCCGGGAGAGAGAGAGAGAGAGAGAGAGAGAGAGAGACAGAGAGAGATTGAAAGAAACCAAGAGCGAGAGAGAGACAGAGACAGAGTGAGACGGAGAGAGAAGTACAGTACTTTCTGCCGCTTGTTTTTGAGGCAGGCCAGCAGAGGAACTTTACGGAATGCAGGGTACGGAGTTAGGTTTTTTCCATGGTTTTTTTCAGAAAAAAGGAAAAAGGCAAAAAAAGAGATCCGGAGAACTCGGAATTCTTCAAGCGAAGCTAACCGTAATTTTTCATGAAAATTTAACAAAAAAGTTCCGACGCATCTATAACACAATTTGGAAGATTAAGTTTTCGCCTCATAATACAGTGATTAGGATTGTCCGTTATAAAAAAGACCAAAAAATAGCAAAATTTCACTTTTAAGACATAAACCACATGAAATAAAAATTCTCGTGTAGTTACCGTAACCCTCAAGCTCCAATTAACACCCCCAGACACACCCACCTCGAGCGGCCGGATTTGGAAAACTTCGGGCGAGGCACGAGGTGCAGCAGGCCCAATTTGCGGAATAGCCGACGGCTGGCGCTCATTTTGAATAGATAGATGAGAGCCTCGGGGATGTGTGTTTTTTAGAAAATATGAACACACGGCCGGATCGGGGGGAGTCAGAGTTGGGGCTCTGCTCGTGTGTGTGTGTGTGTGAGCCGACCCCAAATTGGGTTCCCCCCCACTCTTTGAAACGCGGCTCTCACACCGCAGCAAAGCTAGTGAAAAGACACGGGAAATTGGCCGTGAATCGCACGCACACAGGTGGGAAATCGGGTGGAAAGATTTAAGGGGGTCGATTTCAGGTTAGGGGTAAGTTTAGGATGGTCTCAGGATTCGAGCCGAGAGTCTGACTGTCCTAGCCCCTTTAATCGCGCTCAAAACGCCATAATCAGCCCCTCGCGCCGACTGGGTCTCGACAGCGTGGAAGAACCGGAGGGAGAACCGATTTCAGGCCGAATTCCGACGTCTTCTAGCCGATCAGACGGTCGGGAATCGGCTGATCTGTCAACGGCCGGAAATCGTTTTTAGATGTAATTTTAGGGTGATCTCTCAGGATTTGAGCCGCGAGCCTGACTGTCATTGCCCCTTTAAAAGCCCTAGAAAACGTGAAAATCACCCCTGCCGTCGGCTGGGTCTCGACAACTACGCTGCACGCCAATGGCTCTAGACTCTAGGGAACGTCGCAGAACTTGGTTCTATATTTCTCACTCACTCTCTCTCTCTCTCCCGCTCTCGCTTTCTCCCTCTCTCTATCGCTCTCTCTCTGTCTCTCTCGCTCTCTCACTCACTCACTCTCTCTCGCGCTTTCTCGCTCTCACTCAGTTTCTCTCTTACTCACTCTCTTACTCTCTCTCTCTCTCTCTCTCTCTCTCTCTCCAACCCCTATTAACTTTTAACACGAAAGCTGGTGTTGTCTTGTCTCGAAAACCCAACCCTAATTGCCCTCCACATCAACGACACCCACCGTCGAAAAAAAGTGGGGTGTGTGCGGCGAAAAAAATGCGGACCGGATGCTCTCGGAACGGGGGAATGTTGACAGGAAATGGCCTCGAGATGATCTGATCAGTCCGATAGTCGAGGCTGCGGAATGTAGCGGAATTTGCAGGACGATGAGGAGGACGGTCAATGGTCAAAAACTGGTTAAAAATATTCTTTTTTTCGACTTCTTTTTCGAAATGGCCGTTTATTGTTCCACAGTACCATCTAGCCGGCGTCCTGCAGAAATGATACGTTATAAAATTCGTTAAATATACTTAAAGTGATTCATTAAATACGAAAATTAACATAATTTTTACAAGAAAATATAAATTGGTATTGTGGGTATTTGGCATTGGTGATTTTGTAAAATTGGAAGTACTGGAAATACTGTGAAGTAGGTATGCGGAATTCCTCACGACGACAGCAAGGAGGTCAGCGGAGGACAATGCCCCCAAGAAAATAAACTGGAAATTTTGAATTACAGTACCCCTCTGACCAGAGCACCGCGGAAAAATGACAGTTATTCTTAGAAAATACGCGTTGATACTCCGCCAAGTATTTAACGAAAACAACGATATCCCTGCCATATTGAACACCTAATCCGTGTCGAAGCGGGGGCGGATATCCGGATTTAAAGGGCCCTGCAACTACAGAACACACCTATTTGCAGAAAAAGGATACATCATGGAATTGGGAGTGATGTGTAGTCAACCGAACTCGGACGTTCAAGCACCCGGAAAATTATTTGGTAGAGGGAAGTGGAGAAGCACTTCCGGAAAAATGGAGGAAATGCTGCGAAGAAGTGCGGCCGGAAAAAGAGAGAGAGAGAGAGAGAGAGAGAGAGAGAGAGGTATAGATAAATTTAAAAAGCTTTTGGCTTAAATTTCGCATGGCTACCGTAATCTTGTTGGATTTATTGATTGACACAGCTGGTCAGATTTTAACTTTTAACATTTTTTTAAAATTGATTTTAACTCGATTTTCGATGAATAAACAAAGAAAAAGTGGCATAGTAATTTCTGCAAAAAATGGCATTAGAAATACCCGCATACCGTCACCTAAACGACCGAAAAGCGCAAAAAAATTTGCTACCTGCAAAAACAAGCCGACTAGAATTAATATAAGCGTTGCTAAGACCTATATTTATTCGTTGGACCACGATAAAGATGACAAATACACGCTATACCGTAACCAAGTGACAGAAAATTGCCAAAAAAAGTCTGACGATTCGCAAACACGACAAAAATGAGCGCTCTAGCCGACTAAAAATCCCGTCGGCACCTTATTTATTTACCCGGCTCAGCAGATGATGACCGCCCCAGCCAAGTACGCTTCGGTTATTAAAGCCGTCTAGAGACCGATTACATCCTGCGGATCCGGGTTATTCTGCCCCCCATTCCGCCCGACAGCAATTTGCGGATGGCTGCTGCCAACCCTGGGACATTCCACCGGAAATCGGCTGCCATGCACTGCCGGATCACACAACCTTTTTGCGGAGAGTGAGAGAGTGAGAGAGTGAAAGAGAGCGAGATGGAGAGAGAGAGTGATGATGGAGAGAGAGAGAGAGAGAGAGAGAGAGAGAGAGAGAGAAGAAAGAATGAGAGAGAAATGTTTGGCCTCCATGGGCCCATAAAAGACTACGGTAGCCGGAGCCGAAAAACAAAAATTCTAGCTACTCTAGAGATCAGAAAAGTGATGTCGGTTTTGACCGTTGAATAAGAGAAACCACATGTACCAATACCACCCATAAAACGATTATAATTTCTTTAATCGATTTTTTTTATGTATTGTTCACCCCTCGCGGGGTGCGCGCCGATCCCGACGGCAAGTGCAATGCCGGGACGACGCTGTCCGGCGAGAAGCAAGCTTCTACAAACCGAACCATTTCCAAAAATATGTTAATCTCGTTGTACACAATAGTGTACGTATCGGAGATTAAGCCGATAAGAACTGTACTACACAATTGATCTTAGCCAGGGGCCAGAAGCGATGTCGTTGAAGCGACGGGCGAGCCCTTGTGGTGTGGAGGTGGGCCAGGTCGGTGGCGAGTCAGAGCGCGGGCGGGGAACATGCAGAGTTCAAATGGATATCGGGTACATTGTAATGGTGTGCTTGTAATAGATATTTCTAGGCTTGTACAAAAAATAGGTTGCTGCTTTGATAAACCCCGCCTCCGCCCCCCCCCGATAAGGCGAAAGCACCCCGAAACTTTCAAGTTTTAAAAAGTTATTATTTTTTATAAAATGGTTTGAAAACTCCCTAGAGCACGATAAGCGCCAGAACCCAGCAAAAAAACAAATCCAATCTTTGGCTGTTCACCGCCTGAAGCTTGCCCATTTCCAGGATGGGCCCTCGACCGCCCACGATAAACAAGACGCGCCGCTTTTGCACGATTCCACTTATTTCAAGGGCACTTGCCGGGCCACGCGCCAATCCTTGGACGTTTGCGCCGATTTTTGGCAAAGTACACGTTCGGTTCCGGACTTGGTACTGGACTGTTAGCGGGGGGAGGGCAACAGGGCAAAACCAATATTTTTTTACATTTACACCTACCAACCTGTTAATGATAGATAGAGCATTTTCATAACGTTTTCGTAGTTGTTGATTGCTAGAAATCCGAGAAAAATATGTTTGAAATTTAGAACATTTTTACCTTTTTCGGTCATTTTCGATACATTTTTGTGCATTTTTGTGCATTTTTGTTACGCCCCTTACAGTATTGCTGCCAAAAATTGGTTTGCCCCCCACTAAGAGACCAGTACCTCACTTTTTTGCGTGTAAACCACTGAAAACCCGGTTCTTTCGCATTCTCGGAGAGAATGTGGAGAGAGGGAGAGAGAGAGAGAGAGAGAGAGAGAGAGAGAGAGAGAGAGTGAGAGAAAGAGCACAAAATCGATTTCGAAACATTTATTGAGCAAGAAACAAAGAGGAAAACGCTGAATGAGACTCGTTGAACGAGATCAATTGAGAGGTTGTATGGGGGGCGGTGATGTGGCTGGAAGGGGGCATCCGCTTCTACTGCACCTTCTTCATCACCGAGCCGCTCGTGGCCACCTGGGCGGCGCTGCTCTGAAACAGGAAAAATAAAAATCTATACACTATAGCACTTCAAGATTTTCGAAAACATGGTCAATTTTCCAATAAAAAAGGCAAAAATTTGGTAAGGAAAGACTAGGAAACCCAGTCTAGGAAACGACATATGGCTTAAGTGCAGTTTACCCCCCCCCCCCCCCAGCCCTAACTTTTCAGCCATACGTCCTATTAATGCGCCAAGTATCTCAAAATGTTCGCCGTGGTCGAATTACTATAAAAAAGTTGTTTTCTTACATCAAAAATTGTTAGAAAAAATTTTATAACAATTATAAGTCTGGGTTTTCTTTAGTTAATTTTTGCTGTTCCAAAGTGAGTTTTCGTATCTCGGCTATCTTTTGACGTACAGAGCTGTCAATGGTACCAAAATGTAGCTCTTGCTCTGGAGAATAAGCCTACAGTACGTTTGAGCCGAAAAAACAGCGAAAAATAAAAAAAATTTGAGTTTTAGACTCCTAGTACATCGAAGCATAGCGGCTTAATCTTTTCGACTTTCAAAATCTTGTAAAAAATTTTTTTAGCAATTTTTGCCGCAAGAAAACAACTTTTTTATAGTAATTCGACCACGGCGAACATTTTGAGATATTCGGCGCATTAATAGGACGTATGGCTGAAAAGTTAGGGCTGGGGGTAAACTGCACTCTAACCCGACATATCTCGTACCTCGAGGGCAGCCTCGTTGATGGCGCGGACGATCGGCGGTGGCGGCTTTGTCTAAAAACAGCGATTTTCCGCTTTCCGAATAAAGATATACCTGCAGTGTCGCATCCCACAGCACGCAAAAGTTCTTCTCGAGCTGGTCCACCAGGGCGGTCAGCTACAAAAGTGGCAATTTTGATAGGAGTATAGTACTAGTTATAGTACTTAAACCCAAGCCTAAACCCAAGCCGAAGCCTAAGCCGAAGCCAAGCCTAAGCCTAAGCTTAAACCTAAGCGCAAGCCAAGGCCTAACCTAAGCCCAAGCCTAAGCAAAGCACAAGCAAATGCCTAAGCTCAAGCCTAAACCTAGGCCTAGGTTAATCCGAGGTCCAAGCCTAAGACTAGGCCTAAGCCAAGCCTATGCTTAAGCCGAAGCCAAGCCTAAGTTAAGCCTAAGCCAGAGCCAAAGCCTGTCGTCAATCCCCATTATGAAATAGGAGCCAATATGTAGCTTTTAACGCCTTTTCAAGTATAGAGGTCATAAAAAGATCGTTTCAGCGTGTGTGTATTTAGGTGTAAGCTAGTTCTATAGGGATGGTAAAGTATAACAAAATACTCGCCAGAGCAAGACAAACATTTTGGTATACTTTACACACCGGTAGGCGAGCAGGCAGCAGAGATCCAAAAGCTGGGGTCTGCACCAGCCCCAGCTCATAGCAGACATTTTACGTGAAACGTCAACAAACCCTCTTCAGCGGCCCCATGTAGAGCATCAGCAAGATGATGAGCAGCGGGATCAGCAGCAGATTGTTGCCGACCAGCATCAGCGGGCTCGTGTCATCCGCAGCGGTCTTCGCGTGCTCGGCGCAATTCACCTGGGGAGAGGCGGCCATTTGCGGGCTGGTTGTATTGGAAATGGGATATTTTTGCCGATGGACCGGCGCCTTGGTGAAGTTCCGGATTCAAAACAAAAGATTCTATAATTTGTTTATCATAGCCACTTATCGAAATCCCAGTAAATGTAAATTTAGAGCTTGAAAAACGCGTCTTGGTGGAATCGTGGTATTAGCGCGGGAACTAAATTTTTTTGCCTGTGATTTTCTATGGCCCTATGTATAATAAAACTGAAAACCATTTTTATCGACGTTTACAGGGCTTTTTAGATCTGAAAAGCTCAAAAAAATGATGTAAACTTAGGAATCTTTTGACTTTTTGCCATAAATGTATGAAAAAAATCGCCAACAATGAAAGTGTTCGAATTTATTTTTATCAATTCTTAACATTCGTCAACTACTAAAAACAAAAAAACGTTATTGATTACAAAACTACGATGGGCCGCAAATAAAAATTGTTCCCGCTCGGTAAACCCCCCCGCTAACAATCCAGTACCCAAAATCGTCACCGAAACTTCGAAGAGCCTTTTCTGTCAGAACAACTATTTGCAAATTTTTTTCGCTCAACTTTTAGTCGAAGCGAATTCTTGGACTTCAAAAACAGGGCCAATTGTAGGGTCAAATATCCATTTTACCGGTTCGGTCTAACTCTTTAAGAATTTAAGTTTTTCCTTTTTACGTTTTTCATCGATGTTGAGGCCCTTTTGGCTTCACTTTTTGGGCCCAAATCAGCTGATTTTACAAAAGGTTGGGCAACTGGGGGTCCTTTCAAAATCGAGTACAACACGCTACTTTCTACGCCTCACCCGGTGCCCTCATAGGGGAAAATTAGCGAAGATCGACGAATTTTTCCCAAAAAATCAAGCCGACCGATATTTGTTTGATTTTATTAACTTTTAAATTTAATAACAAGCTTTTTGAAAATTAATTGGCGCGAGAAAAGCTTTAATCTTCTTTGAGAGCTATACTCTGTTTTGAATTTATGCTGATTTCCCACCCTGCCCCTCAAATCGATATATTTACTTATTTATGTTATAAACTAATAATAGGCCTTTCTAAAACCTTTAACGTTTAAAACCGATAAGCCCTTGTTATAGAACTATCCTATGCACCACGTTTTTCATCTTTCGGACCCCCTGGTATACACCATCGATACTGTTCTTTTTCAGGACTTGGGCAAAATGACGTCCCAGTACAACTTCAAACGGATCACCGTTGTCCCGACAGCGGCGGTAAATAATTTAAGCAAAGCTCGACAACGCTCGTTTAGGAACTGAAAGAAGTTGTCCTGTCCAAGACGCAAAGAAAGACGCCGACAGTCGTCCATCGCCAGTATTCGATTGGTCGGATACGCGCTTTTTATGCCAGGTTTTGATGGTTTGATCGATTTTTCATCAGCTTTTTCCAGGAAAATCAAATTCCTCCAGCAGACGCTCCACGACAAGCTCACACAGATCATCAATGAGTTCCCGAAACTAGAGGTGCTCCTGCTTTGGATGAAATTATAAATTTTGATCTAGGAAGTGCATCCCTTCTACTCGGATCTCATGAACATTCTCTACGATCGTGACCATTACAAGATCGCGCTCGGCCAGATGAACACCGCCAGACACCTGATCGATGGGTTTGTGATTTTTTCAAAGCTTTTGATTATTTTTTAGCATTGCACGCGAATATGTGCGTCTGATGAAGTATGGTGACTCGCTGTACCGTTGCAAAATGTTGAAACGCGCAGCTCTCGGTCGCATGGTAAAACTGTTGCGTCGCCAGAAGAGTTCTTTCGAGTACCTGGAGCAGGTTTGGGCCCATTAGCAATGCGTCTACGATGCGCTTTAGGTCCGCCAGCATCTTTCGCGTCTCCCAAGCATCGACCCCGGGGCGAGGACCCTGATTCTTTGCGGCTTCCCGAACGTCGGAAAGTCTTCTTTCATCAACAACGTGAGTTTTGTCAAAATTCAGAATTATTTATTTTGGCAATGCAATTTTAACGTATACTTTTCTAGGTCACTCGCGCTGATGTCGAAGTCCAGCCGTACGCCTTCACCACCAAGGCCCTCTACGTCGGTCACTTGGATTACAAGTTCCTCCGCTGGCAGGTAGGGGAATATAAAGTTTGCCTGACTTCTTCAATAGGTCATTGACACGCCCGGTATCCTGGACCACCCGCTCGAGGACCGCAACACCATCGAAATGCAAGCCGTCACCGCGCTCGCCCATTTGAAGGCCGCCGTCCTGTTCGTCATGGACGTGTCCGAGCAGTGCGATCGTAGCATCGAAGAACAGGTGAATAATGCATTACCTCGCTAACTAATTTTTAAATTTCAGATCAGCCTCTTCGAATCGATCAAGCCGCTCTTCGTCAACAAGCCAGTGCTCATTGGTCTCAACAAGGTCGATGTTCGTCGGCGCTCCGATCTGCCACCGGAAAAGGAGGAGCTGCTCAAAAAGCTAGAGGCCGACAACATCCCACTCATCGAAATGAGCACTATCACCAAGGAGGGTGTGTTGGGGCTTCGTGATGCGGTATATTTCTGTTTTCGGGCAACATTAATGATCTTCAGGCCTGTGATCAACTTCTCGTGCAGCGTGTCGAGCAGAAACTGCAGGCCAAGAAGCACGTTTTGGGTGATGGAGTGCTGTCGAAGATTTTCGTGGCTTACCCGACTCCTCGGGACGATAAGGTATTCTGGCTAGACACTTTTTAATATGATTTTTTGTTATTCGCATGCTTTAGCCATAATTTAATTTTTATCATTACATTTTTTTGTTAGGTCCGCGCCGCCTTCATCCCAGAATCCGCTGCCAAGAAGCGCATCAACACCCGCAGCGGCACGACTCGCGACGTCATCGCGGAGCATCGCGACGAGCGCACGAGAAAGCTCGAGCGTGAAATCGAATTGGAAATGGATGATGAGTAAGTTCCCTTTTATCTATCCAAAAATCTGATTTTTTTTAGTTATATCCTCGACCTCAAGAAGCACTACATGCTGAAGAACGACGACGAGAAGTACGACATCATTCCTGAAGTCTGGGAGGGGCACAACATTTCCGACTTTGTCGACGTGGACATTGAAAAGGTATAAAACTTTTTAGTCGCGCAAATACCTTCGTGTAGAAACTGGCCTACCTGCTCGAGGAGGAGCGTCGCCTTATCGAGGCTGGAGAATACGAGGACGATCTCGACTCGGATGACGAGGAGACCAAGGATCTGCTCAAGACGGCCACGAAGATCAAGGAGAAGGAGGATATGAGGAAGTGAGTTCTATCTCTTTATTCAAATTCGTCTCTGTTGGTCTATCGACATCCAATCCCTATTTTTAGGCTCGAAAACTGGGAGAAGAAGGTCAACAGCACCGCCCACCACATCTCTCGCTCGATTCACCGCAAACGCGAGCGTACGATGAGCAAGTTGGAGCAAGATTTGGGCGAGCTCGGGATGGAGGTCGCTTTCTTGTGTCGACCGTCTATTTTCTGTTTAGGTGAAGGCAAAGCGCATGAAGAACCTGCAGACCGACTCGCGCAGAACGCCGAGCGCCATGAAGATCAGGGTATGGGATCAAAGGTCTTGACAAAAAACCCATTTTTAGGTCGGAAAATCGCGATCGCTGTCGGCCAACCGCTCCGTGCCGCGACCGGAACAGGGTCTGCCAGAACCAGAGGTATCTGTTACTTTGGCGCTTTTGCAAAATATAATGGAGGGGAAGCAAATCTTTTCCTATAGGTACATATTAGTAGTGTGAAGCTTGTAACCTAATAGCAAGTATTTTGTTAGACTTTTTGGTAAAGCTGAGATATACTACAAGCGAAAGAACTTAGAAATTTTGATGAAAACGGTAGAAAAATCGATATTTCTGGATTTTTTAATACGAAATTGGAGAACTTTTCGTTTAGCAATGCTAAAACAAGCGTACAAATATTCTCTTTGTTTATATTGGTCAGAATTGCATCCTTAGGAAAAAAGGCATTCCCAAAAAGAGCGCGCCTGAAGGGCGGAGCGGGGACGTGTGTTCCCTCTCTTCCCTCTCTGCGCTTCTGTTCGCCTCCCAATGCCTCCCCTCCACCCGCCCATAAGCCCTTTCGGGCGTCCGTCCCCCGTGGCTGAGTGGTCTAGTGGTATGATTCTCGCTTAGGGTGCGAGAGGTCCCGGGTTCAATCCCCGGCTCAGCCCAGATCTTTTGCTTTTTGGGCGCACTTCTGATAATCTGTTGTGGGATGCGTTTGAAAAATGTAAATATATCTGAATTCTAATTCCTCGCCAACCACCCAATTTTCAGAAACGCGAGGCTGTCCGCAAGTTGGTCAAGAAGACGCAGCGCCCGATGAACCGGAACGCCAGGAAGGGAGAAGGAGACAGGTACGTTGATCATCTACTTCTTTGTTTTATTCCAGTTTTCCAGACACATCCCCGACCTCATGCCCAAGCACTTGTTCTCCGGCAAGCGGAAGATGGGCAAGACCGATCGTCGTTAAATTTTTACCTTTACCGTTGCTTGCTGGCCCCTTTGCTGATATTGTTGATTTTTTGTTATTTGAACATTTTACTGTTATGAAATAAACTCTTTCTGCAAACCGAAAATTTATCTTTTCATTCACGGCTTTGTGTGAGCCTCGATATTTCTGCATTTTTTAACCGGTGAATCAATCGACTGCGTTCGCTTGTGCTATGCACCGAAAAATTCATCCCTTGATTAGAAAACTTTTGGAAGTATGGATGACCCGGAGGCGATGTGCTACATCAGCAACCTGAGCGACAAGTGCACGGCCGACCTGATCGAAGAGCTCTTCGTGCAGATGGGGCCGGTGAAGAAAGTGGTGTGGAAAGACGAGGCTAGTCACCGCTACGCCCTCGTCGTCTTCAAAGACGTCGAGTCGGTGCTCTTCGCGGTCGAGGCGCTCGATGAGATTCGTCTCTTCGGCCAGCCTCTAAGTGTCAAGCCGAAAAACGGGACTGCGCAGTACGAGGTGTGTCTCGCCTTGATTTAAGTCGTTGAGAGTCGAAGTGTCGACTAGAAAATGCCTGAAAACCATTCATACAATAACCAAACATTTTCAGAAATACGAGCAATGGAAGCGTACGCAGCCTGCGCGTATCGCCCCGCCAGTCCCACCCCCGCCACCACAAGGCGGCTGGGTCGTGCCACAGTCCCGCCACGACAATCATCACCCCCGGCGCTCTTACGACGATAACCACGAAGGCCATCGGCAAAACTGGGGACAACGCCAAAGTTGGGGACACCCGCAGTCCGCGCCCCCACATCGTCATCAACAAGGCAACGAACGGATGCGGGATCGTGGCGCAACGCAACGCAACGACGATCGCTGGAAACGCCCGAACCCGTTCAATAACCACCGTCAAAATACCCCGAGTTCGCGGCATCACCAACGCTTCGATTGCTGATTCGATAATCTGGTCTCCTTCGCGGCGCTGAACACAAGCAATTTCACGAGCTTTGTCACCCACCTGTTTCGCACGGATGTCCAAACCGCCGGTCCCAGCTACCCGTTGCTTTTGATATGATCTGATCTGCGTTGGCTCTGCCACCTAAAAATATTACCTCCTATTCCCTCCTTATGTAAAAATAACACTTGTTATATAATCAAATGCCCCACTCGTTCTAATTTTTTCAACAGCAATCCTCGTTATTCCCTATATATGTAATTGCGGCGGGCTCGCAAAATTGTTTTCACGTATTTTGTGCGCATTCCTTTCCGAGTCACGTGTATTTCGAGTATCAAGTTTGAACGCTAAATTGAACGCTAAAATTTTCAGGCGCAATGAAGGTGGATGTTGTCAAGAAGAAAAAGGCGCTAAAAGTGGTGGTGCCCATTTCCGCAGACGCTGGTGTTAAAAAGGTAATACTTTCTCCAACTGCTTTAATAATAAGTTTCTCTAGAAAAGACCGTGGAGAAACAAGGCACGACGAGAGGCGAAGAAGGAAGCCAAAAAGACGTCAACTGACACCAAGCCCGTCAAAACAGCACCACCCGCAACAGATGCTGTGGCGAAAGTCAAGAAATCCAGGTAGTATTGGAGTCCGCGTTCTATTTTTATTTAGAAAGGGCCCGAAAAAGCGTGAGAAGCTGAAGAAACTTCACGCCCAGCCCGAGCAAACTGTCGAGGAAAAAGACGCCGCGTTGAAGAAGCTCGAGTCCGGAAGATTTAGGTAAAGCTGACTTTTGTGTTTGAAGCCGCAATTTGTTTAGGTATCTCAACGAGCAGCTGTACACAATGTCCGGGTCCGATGCCTACGAGCTGTTCAGCAAAGATCCGGACGCATTCCACGTTTACCACTCTGGATACGCGGAACAGGTCGACCTCACCTGTCTTTTCTCAATCTCCGATTTAGACGAAAAAGTGGCCAAATCACCCGCTGAAGTACATGATTCAATGGCTCTCGTCAAAGACGCCAGGACTTGTAGTGTTGGATCTTGGCTGCGGGGAGGCGAAGCTCGGATCGGCCGTGGGAGCAAAACACGAGGTTTTTCGTTGCTTTCTTTCAAGCTAATTTTTTCTAGGTCCATTCGTTTGACTTGGTCGCCGTCAACGATAAGGTGACAGCGTGCGACATGGCTAAATTACCTATTGAGGTAAAAATCCTCAGTTTTGAGGCAAAAAAAATCTGTTTCAGGATGGAACGGCCGACATTGCGATTTTCTGCTTATCGCTGATGGGCACGAATTTGGCGGAATACATCCGAGAAGCGAGAAGATGTTTGAAAGAGAAGTACGCCCCGAAATTGGTCATTTTCTAAAACTCATTTAGTGGTATCCTCAAAATCGCTGAAGTCTCCTCCCGTTTCACGAACACCAAGTTATTCTGCGGAGCCGTTTGTAAACTGGGATTCGACCTAACCGAAAAGGTATAAATTTTAACGCAGTTCTCAAAATTCTTCCTTAGAAACACCTCACCGACTACTTCTCCATGTTCGAATTCGTGAAGACGGGCAAGGTGGAGAGCAAGAAGCCGTTCGGGTTGAAGTTGAAGCCGTGTCTGTACAAAAAGCGGTAGTTTTGTTGAGGGTGTATTTGCAGTTATTGTTTTTTGTTATGCCTTGTTTGTTGAATTTTGTACGGGACTAAACCAATAAATTTTACGAATTTCGAGCCGGAATTGCACCGAATCTTCGCTTTACAGGTTTTCAAGCCAGATGCCACTGTGATTAATCTAAAGCGAGCTGCCCTATAGAACTACCATATGCAGCATTACAAGGGATTTCGTCTTTTTTTCGTGAATCGGGCTAAGCTGTTCGAAATAGTAGCTGATAATTTAATTAAGTTTTTCGCTCATAAATCGACCGCAGGTGTCCAAATACCTTTAGAAGGGCGCGGAAAAGAGATCAAACTTTCAGACCCGCCAAATTGCCGTTCGCACAGGGCTCTTTAGCCCAAACAAGCCCCGGCGGCGTTTTTGGTGTGCGTGAGAATGCAATTTGCAGCTGCATTCCCCAGACCACTCCGCTCCCCCACTTGGCACATGTTATGTTATCGGGGGCCCCCCGCGTCCTGGTTCCCCACCCTCTTCCGTTTTCGGGTCTCCGAGTAAAGGAGGAGGGTCGATATTGCTATTTGCGGGCGGCCCCTGGGTCGGGTCCATTTTTCATCGAACACGGCAGCCATTTTGGCTTCCGGGCCCTCGACATCATCGTCCATATAGGTTGTGCCCCCCCCTGCCGATTTGGCTCGAGCCACGGCCTTGACTGCCGGTCGTCGCCCCCAGCTGGTCTTTTGCCTTGGTGGGGCGTAATTTTTAGATTACGCTACCGTTTATGGCCCCTTGCTCGTTTGGCGTCTCTAAATTGGGCTCGAAAATGTAGTTTTGACCACGGTTTTACTCCAAAAAATTTAGGTTGAAGGCTTAATTTCCTTTCAAAATGGCTCGAAAAGAACACTTATATCTGCTTTGGAAGCTAAAATCTGTAGTTTTTACTATCGTTTTACTGCAGTGATTTCCACAGTTTAGCTTTTTGCTTATTAAACTTTGAAATTTTTCAACATTTAGGCCGGAGAAAACGCTAAAATGCAAGCAATCAAAACTTACTCTAAATGGCTGAAAATGCAATATATCTTTCAGGCTTTCCGGCAGCCAAAACAAACTTCCCAAAAGCCGTGTTGCGTCCAGCCAGTCATTCTATAGTTTCCGCGTCCACCTGCGGGATTAGCGGCACTTGACAAATCACTCGCCACTCACCACATCTCACAGCCCAACATTGATTAGGTTTATCCGGGCGCGTTTGCTCATTGCACTCCCGCCTTCCACTCCATTCTTTTTTCCGAAAAAGTCGCCCCTGTTCAGCTTGTCTCGTCGGCGTCAGCCGGGGGAAGCCCCGGGGAAAAACGGCTGTGTGGCCCAGGCAGGCTGTAATGCCTTTGGCTGACTGCTCCACTTTCACTGACGCTAACTCCCCTAGGCCCATTGGCGAACACGAGACAATTGTTTTCGGAGTGGCTTCAGCACATCCGGCGGGTTTTTGAAGTTAACGAGTGCGAAAAGGGCTTTCCGATGCCTTTCTTGCTTTGAAAATATTAATTTAGTTAAATTTAAGGACCAGTAAATTGGTTAAGCTGTTTCAGCGCTTCCAGATTGATCTACAGCCTCTTCTGTTAATTTGAAGATTTTTTTGAAGATTACCAACAGCGAGAAGAGCGCCAAAAACCCCCCGCATTTTTATTGTCTAGGCCACTAAGATTGCAAGATCATATTTTAGATCACCTCAGACAGATCTAAAGTCATTTTCGCTGCTTCATAAAATGAGATAGCCTTGAAAAACAATTTAGATCTTGAAAATCCGATTTTTTTTCTTTTCTTTAGGAGGTTCTAGACAATGTTGAAGCCATTTCAGAAGCTTTTGACAGCGAGATCAGCTTTGTAAATAACTATTCAGGTGTTAAAAACTTATTAAACATGGGTTTAGCCTTGTAAAAACCCTACTTTCCACCAAAGAAACTACAATTTTTCAAGCGCGCCACAACTCTAGGCCCTCTCTTGAACAGTCAATCTCTCTCTCTCTCTCTCTCTCTCTCTCTCTCTCTCTCTCTTTTTCTCCCTCTTCATTCCTTGGGCGCGGCATGTTGACCTCGGGTGGTCGGATCTGAAAGTAGGTGGGAGAGCCAGCGGTCATTCTAAAACCCTAATGTTCGCTGGAAGTATTCTTGAGACCGGGGGTGAAAAGTGCTGGCAGGTCTCGCCGGGTCGCCTCTATCATGATTGATATCATCGCAGGCTCGTGCTCCGCTCAACCGTTTTGCTGGGTGATGTCAAGTGGATATTGATCCCAAGATCATCATCTCCTTTTATTAATTTTGTGTACTTAATTTACAGCTTTAGGTATGCTTTAGTTTTCATGTTTCTAATCTAATTCTTACAGGAAGCGCTCGATATCGATCACGAGATTATAAGCCCCTTCTTTTTGATTTAATATAGTCATTTTCATTTATTGTATCCGCTGATTTGCCCTGATCTTCTAATCTGCTGTTTTTTGCAGGAATCGCCCGCTAGGGGCCAGGGAATGCGGATTGGTGGGCGGCCGGCGGGGCTGTTTTTGCGCGAGGCCAAGTATGTTTACAAATAAAACGCGTGAAAATCTTTATTTAGGTCCTTTCTCCCCGCCTCTCGCACTGCCAGTTCGGTGGATTTCAAGGGAGCTGAGGTAGACTTTGCGGATCTAACCTCAATTTTGATTTTAGTGCCGCTTCTCCACACGCCCATCCTCTTCTAGGTCAATTTTACCGTCAATCTCTTCACAGGGGCTTCTCTGCAGGTAAATATTGTTTTGAGGCTCTAAATTAGTATTTTTAAGTGAAAAACATGATATATTGGATATTTTAGGTATCATAAACGGTTCTACGCAACAACCCCGCCGGAAACGATCCAATTGAGCGTCTCCTTTCAACGTGGCCTTCCCTATATCGTGGTACGCTTTTTATAGCTTTCAAAAAAAATTGGGAAAATCGGCTATTTCTATTTACTACCCATGCTCAATGCATCTTTTTAGATCCCACTGCCGTCAAGACCCGAGTCATGTCAATTTACTTTGCGTCCGATTTCGGACACGGTAATAATTGACAATTGAAAAAAAATTGATGGATTTTTAGGTAGGAACTTTCTGCGCGCAACTGCGGCGTGAAGACCGAGGAATCGACCATGCTTCGATTTATTCGCCAGGTAGGAAAATGTAAAAAATTTATATAAAGTGGCTTCCAGATGGTACCCGAATTTCGTCTTCTACCTCGATAGAGCACCTACTGCAATTTGGCGCTTTTCGATTGCGGGTCAACGACAAAATTTTTGACGTCGCGGTGCGTGAGGGAAATGTTGAGGAGCCGACGGATAGGTAAAATCGGACATACTTTTTTCTAGATAAATAAAGATAATTGAAAGTTAAATAATTGAAATTTTAATTTTAATAAAGAGAAAATAATTATAATTTTATTCCAGGGTCCGCGAGCTAAACGACCTGAAAGCGATCGTCGCCCGACTGCACGGCGTCCTCAACGTCGACGAGTACAAGCTGGAACGGGAGCGCAAATTGCAGGAGCGCCTTGAAAAAGCCGAGCAGGAGCTGCAGCCGTTGTTAGATGTACGATAAATTCCTTTTTACCTTTAATATTCTATGATTTATAGACGAAGCAGCAAATCGAGCGCGAATGTGAGCAACACTCCGAGCGCGTGCTGGTCGGCTTCTTCGGGGCGATGGGGCTGCAGACTGGCATTTTTGCGAGGTAAGCGGTAACCCTCGAATAAACCTAAAAATTCGTCTAGATTGACGTGGTGGGACTTCTCGTGGGACATCATGGAGCCGGTCACCTACTTTGCGACGTTCTCTACTGTAATCGCGTCTTTTGGCTACTATCTATACACTAAACAGGTCAGATTTAACTTCTTTTCTAGATTGAATGATTTTTAGCCCTTCGAGTACACGCTCGCCCGGTACCGCATCTTCACCCGACAATTTTACAAGCGCGCCGCCAAGCACAGCTTTGACATTGACAAATACAACCGGCTGGTTGACGAGGTGGGCTTATTAATATAGAAAATTAAATCAGCTTTTTTAGGTTGACGAACTTCGCCGTTTGCTGAGCTGCATCCGGGACCCGCTCCACCTCCACCTGCCCGTCTCCTACCTATCAAAATTTGAAAAATAGGCCTTTTTGAACCATATTCTTCTGTGCGATTACCTATTGCTCATCCAACGCCAAAGAACTCTTCCTCCGCTCCGTCTTCAGCTGCCCATAATATTTTTCTTCTGGCCCAATCAAATACTATCCCCCCCCCCCATTCGGGTTCCCGCGGCATTTTTGGCTCTTGGCTATCACACACATCCACATATTTCCTTGTTAGGAGACTTGCCCCAGAATTATATGACTTCCGGTGCCGACATATATTCTATTGCTAACACCCGTAAAATGCTCCCTAGCTGTGATCCCGCTGTCGAATACTCAATTCTGGTATAGCTTGGTTTGTGATTTCGTTTGGAATTTGTTAGAGAATAAAATTTACAAGGTCTAAGGTACCGACACGTTCCGAAAGGCCAGCCACCACAGATTCTAGTACGTGATTCGATGACAACCTTTCGATTTTAGTCATTGGCAAGCGCGTGTTCGGCCACTT
Source organism: Mesorhabditis sp. LJ9110 (assembly GCA_038088335.1). Taxonomy (NCBI): domain Eukaryota; kingdom Metazoa; phylum Nematoda; class Chromadorea; order Rhabditida; family Rhabditidae; genus Mesorhabditis; species Mesorhabditis sp. LJ9110. Next base: position 150,458 of record JBBGBA010000042.1, on the reverse strand, counting down.
TGATTAGCTATCTGCTTGCGTTCGCTCGACTGATAGCGGGGGAAAGGCTTTTCGAGAATTTTGGCGCCGGCTAGCCTAAAGCAGGGTTGTTAACTATCTCTACAACGTTATTTATACTTATTTTATCTGAAAAAATGCGCTATTTTCCGGTAAGCATTTTCGGTTTCCGCAAGCCATAGGTGCGCTTTTCTCAAGTACGTGCTATACTACTTACACAGTAGCACGCTCGAGTGGGATTCTAAAGAATGCCCCGCGACTGGACCCCTCGATTTTCAGGCCATTTCAATTTTTTTCACATCATGCTTGCGATAATTCGCTTTTCCTTGATCAGTTTGCCGCGACAAACATCCTTGCCCCGCCGCTCGCCGCGCTGTTTACCCGCCGAACGGCCGGCGCGTTTTTTCGCCCGGCTCTGCGTATTGCTCTTCGAATCCTCTGCGCAGAGACCGATCCCTCTCTCCTTGACCAGCCCTTCTCTGCCCCCGGCCCTGGCCATTTTGCGGAAAGACTTGCTATTTCTAGGCTCGTTTCCTCTAATTTTCCGTTTAATAATGGTAACAATTACTTTGATGGCCTACGTGCATTAAAAATCGGCAAATAAGCCTTGTAAGGATAAAGATATCTAGTGATATGGGTGCACTTTTGTTTTTAGGAGCGGATCTGGTTTATAAAACATTTGTCATCCCATTTTCACACGGGCCGAATTAGTTGAGGCTTTTCTAGGCCATTTTCTATATGATTTTTGGATGAGTAATACGACGATGACCCTCATTTATTCACTCGCGAGATCCTGTCTGGCCTGTCTTTGCCGCCGGGGACTATCGATCCCTATATCAGACCATCCCATCGGCATATTGTTGCTCCCCCGTTCGCCTCCACTCACGCCATTGCTTTTGCTTACAACCCGTTTTCTTGATAGAGCCGGGTGCCTGGCCAGAAATTGTATTGTCACAATGATGTGCTGCATGGTTTTCGGCTTTAGCTTCTACCTTTTGGCTTAACTTTTTTTTTCCTCTTTTTTTCAATGGAGGTTTTGAGGGCGTTCAAAAATTCGAGTTTCTGATTTCTCTATTTTTTTTGTCTGCGTTTCTACGCGTTCTAATCGACTCTCTTTTTAGGCCACAACTTCGAAGATGTCGCCGGTCAACGAGGAGCTGCGCAAGGATCTTGAGGACGTCGCCAACCGGATGCGCGTGTCCTCGATCGAGATGACCGCCGTGGCCAAGGTATAATTTCTCAGAATTTTCTCAAGCTTTTTTTCTTCAGTCGGGTCACCCCTCCTCGTCGACCTCGGCGGCGGAGCTGATGGCGACCCTGTTCTTCCACGAGATGCGCTACGACGTCAAGAACCCGAGGAGCGAGCACGCCGACCGCTTCATCCTCTCCAAGGTTTGATTGGTGCTTTTTCTGAAGGTATTTTTTCCTTTAGGGCCACGCCTGCCCCATCTTGTACGCAGCCTGGGAGGAGGCCGGCCTCCTGTCGCACGACGATGTGCTGACGCTGCGCAAGATCAACTCGGACATCGAGGGACACCCTACTCCGGTAATTTTGGTGGGATTTTTATTTACTTTTTTTTGTTGCAGCGCCTCAACTTCATCGACGTCGCCACCGGTTCGCTCGGCCAGGGCCTCTCCTGCGCCGCTGGAATGGCCTACACCGGAAAATACATCGACAAGGCCTCGTACCGGTATGGCGGCTGCTTTATGGTCTAAAATCATTTCTTTTTAGCGTCTTCTGCCTGATGGGAGACGGTGAATCGGCTGAAGGCGCCGTCTGGGAAGCTGCTTGTAAGCTTGTCCTTTCAAAGCTTTCATTTTGTTGTTTAGCTTTCGCCTCTCACTACAAGCTCGACAACCTGGTCGCCATCGTGGACGTCAACCGTCTCGGGCAGTCGCAGGCCACCCAGCTCGGACACCACGTCGAAATTTACCGGGACCGGTCAGTTTAAATTCTCGGCATTTACGAACACTTTTGAGTACAAAATTTAATTTTTCGGTTTAGTTTCGCCGCCTTCGGCTTCGAAGCCATCGTCGTCGACGGGCACAACGTCGAGCAGATCGCCGCGGCCCTCGAGACGGCGCGCAACACCAAGGACAAGCCGACGGCCATCATCGCCAAGACGCACAAAGGCCAGGGCATCGATGGGGTCGCCGATCAGGACAACTGGCACGGAAAGCCGGTGCCGATCGAGAAAATTGAAGCCATCAAGGCGCGCTACCACGGATCGCAGAAGGGCAAGCTGGCGCCGAAGAAGCCGATCGAGGACGCCCCGAAGGTAACATTTTAGGTTTTGCAACTATCTTTTTTATAGGTTGACCTCCACATCGGCTCCATCAAGATGAGCGACCCGCCGGCGTACACCAAGGGCGACAAGGTGGCCACCCGCGCGGCATACGGGACGGCTCTGGCGAAGCTCGGCAAGGCCAACCCGCGCGTCATCGGCCTCGACGGTGACACGAAGAACTCGACTTTCTCGGAGAAGCTGCTGAAGGAAAAGCCCGACCAGTTCATCGAGTGCTTCATTGCCGAGCAGGTAATGCTAATAATACTTGCAATTATACTTATACTTATGACATTATACACATATATCTGGTATTTTCTGTGATTTCGATAACTTTTGTTTTCAGAATCTCGTCGGTGTCGCCGTCGGAGCCCAGTGCCGGGGCCGCACCATCCCGTTCTCCTCCACGTTCGCCGCCTTCTTCACCCGTGCCGCCGACCAACTGCGCATGGCCGCCGTGTCGTTCGCCAACCTGAAGTGCACCGGCTCGCACGTCGGCGTGTCGATCGGAGAGGATGGACCCTCACAAATGGCCCTGGAGGTAGTTCTTGCTCACTCGACCAAAAAATTTTTTTATAGGATCTGGCCCTGTTCCGCGCCATCCCCGACTCGACCGTCTTCTACCCAACCGACGCCGTCAGCGCCGAGCGTGCCACCGAGATGGCCGCCAACATTCAAGGTACTATTTCAAGCTTTTCTTGTATTATTTTTGTTTTAGGCATCGTCTTCATCCGCACTGGACGCCCCGCGCTCCCCGTACTCTATGCCAACGATGAAAAGTTTGAGGTTTGCTACTACTTGATGCTTGAATTATTTTTCTAGGCTGGCAAGGCCAAGGTGCTGCGCGAGAACGAGAAGGATTCGATCGTGCTCGTCGGCGCTGGAGTGACGCTGTACGAGTGCTTGAAGGTAATTTTTCTTATACTTTCAAGAATTATGTTTCCTAGGCTGCCGACGAGCTGGAGAAGTCTGGCGTGCACGCCTGCGTCATCGACCCGTTCACCATCAAGCCGATCGACGGGGAAACCATTGTCAAGCACGTTAGTTTTATCTTTCTCTTTCATATATTATTCTTCTAGGCCAAGCGCACCGGAGGCAAGGTCGTCACCGTTGAGGACCACTTCGCGGCGGGCGGCATTGGCGAAACGGTGAGTTTTCCTTTTCCAGGCTTATTTCTTTTGTTTTAGGTCTCTGCCGCCGTTTCTGATGCCGGCATCCGCGTGCGCTCGTTGCACGTCTCTGGCGTGCCCCGCTCCGGACCCCCAGATGACCTCGTCGACATGTTCGGCATCTCGGCCCGCCACATCGTCGAAGCCGTCAAGAAATTCCACTAAATCTCCCTCTATCGTATTTATTCTCCCCCAATTTTTCGTGCCTGCGCTTTTCCCCCGTCTGATTCCCATGTTGTGATTTTGTAATTTGTGTCAGGTTGTGTAATTTTTTGTAGTGGTAGTACCTTTTTACATGTTGTAATCTAGAATAAAGTTTTTTTGCCTCTGCTGCGTCTGCTTGAACTCTCTAACGACCGCGTCTGGGATGACCGTATTCACACATTACACTTCGGGATGGTTCTAGTATGACGCTGGGACGTGGAGTCTGGCGAGTTTCTTGATCTCCACGAGATTTACTACTATAACACACGGCGGTTCCTTGCTTTACGACTCTGCGCGGCCATATGCGGTCAAAGGAGATGCGTGTGAGCAGATGGGACGAGTTCCACGCTCGACGAAGCTATAAAAGTATTCCGACTTGGCGAAATCACAGACTGTAACGGAATCGGGATGTACGGGCTCATCATCTTCTCGCTGTGCGCTGGGGCGGCTGTTTTCGCGGCTGATGCCGCTATTGATGTTTCGCCAGGAGTTGGTTTTAAGGAAACAATGGGTTGTATTTATTAAATGTTAGCGCGTATGTTAGCGTTATACGTGCTTATAAGGTTTTAAGATACGCTTGCCAGTTTTACTTTTTAGCAAAAGTTGATCAGCAACTGGCGCGGATCTCTGACCAGCGACAACCACGAGCAGCTCGTCGCAATTCTGAATGGCAAGGGCTCGATCAACGACAAGCTGGACAAGCTGGAGAAGCTTGCTGAGACTGATGCCTCAAAGGTAGCGAGATAAAAACTGATGAACATTTATACTAAAGCTTATAGAATAGCGGACAAAGCCTGTTTTTTTTCAGAAGAAGTTCTTCGAAGCCAAGTCGGCCATCAACGGCAAGCTCACCGAGGCCAACAAGATTGTAAGTTCGGTGGGTTCGAGATGAAAATGACGATTTCAGGAGACTAGCCTCTCCGATTCGGACAAGGCCCTGCTCGCCTCATTCCGCACCGCCGAGGTGAAGCGCAACGAGGTGACGGCCGGCGCCAAGAAGGACATTCTCGCCAAGGTATTTTTCAGCAGGGATAGATAAAATACTTCAATAAATTACAATACTCCATCACTTTTTTTTAGCTGAAGCACATCGTCTACCCGCTTAGCGCCGACGACGTGGGTTCACGGTTTAATCGACAGGACTTTTAGTGGATTTTTTGTTGATTTTCTGACGCAATTTAATGAGAAAAGAGTTGTAATGGGTTAAAATTAAACTAGACTGAAGTCTTCTTGAGGAATAATGCGTAGTTTATGATGTATTTATGCCAATTTTAGAAAAGGCTATTTAGATTAAGCTAAAATAAAGTAATCATTTATATTTTAGAGTATTTCTCATTCAATTAAGCCATCTATCGGTAGACTTTATTATATCAATTAAACGCGAATAACTCGTAAAGCTTTTTAATCACTAAATCCATTTTAGAACGGTGAGAACGCCGCCAAGCGCGCCAAGATCGAGAAGGCCAAGAAGGCGGCCACCAAAAAGCCTTAAATAAAGTTATTCCGTTATGTAATAACTACAGATTACGGCGAGAGAGAGAGAGAGGAGAGGAAGAGAGAGAGAGAGAGAGAGAGAGAGAGAGAGAGAGAGAGAGAGAGAGAGAGCTCAAGACACGGATCCGGAAAGCCCTTCCCCTCCTCGATGATGGTGCTTCATTGCTGCATGCAGACCAACATACAGACACACCTGTTTGATGGATGATGGAATAGAAGAGAGGATAGTGTGTCGAGTCAGCGCAAAGCTTATGTCAATAATACCATCTCTCTGTCTGTATGTGTGTGTCTGTCTGTCTGTCTCTCTCTGTCTCTCTCGCTCTTTCTGTTTGGACCATGGCATTAGGACCCTCCTCTCGCCACATTACGCGACAGCCGACATCCACACCGTCAATAGGATTGGGGCGGAAACGTGAATTCCTCCGAGGGCCATGCCCGTTTTTCCGCCTTCCGCGTAGGCATTAGCAGCTATGGCGATTCTGGGCAAATTAGGAGACTGTCGAGAGGAATTCGGAGCGCCCAGGGATTTTTTAGAGGAAAAAGAAGGCCAAAGACCATAAACTTGATAAAAATGTAAAAAATAACCTGAAGTTGTAAGAGTGGTTATCGTCGTCGTCGCGAATTCGAAATCCCGGAAGACCAAGCGGTTCCTACCGATTTTTTCGGTTAAAATTGAAGTTGAGTGTTTCTACGGCCTTTCAAAGGTAAAAGTACAGTTAAAAATGTTGCCAGAAAACCCGGAAAACGTTAAAAGAGGCCACTCGTCGTCTACATCCGAGAAACGGAATTTGGGAGCGAAGAGGTAAACCAAAAAAGTGCCAAGAGTTCGATAACCTGGAACTTGAAGCTGGATTAGGCTTTTAGAAGATTACGGTAATCAAGTACCAAATTTTTTTTGGACTTAGAATAAAAATAAATATTATATTTTAAACAAAAAGTAGGGTTTTCAAAAGACATGGTGAAAAGGCGCGTTTTTAGGTCTGTTTACAGCATTTTAGCGTACCACCAATCGTTTTTATCGCAACAGCCATAGTTCAGGTATGAAAATTCGGCTTTTCACCTCTAAACCCCTCTAACATGAGCTTCACAGCCCCGTCAAGCCACTCGAAAATCGACCTGTCGAAGCATCCGAGGTGTCTTGATGGCCCTAGCAGACTATCCACACTTTTCTCGCTCTCGCTCTCTCTTTCTCTCTCTTTCTATCTCTCTCTCCTCTCTCTCTCTCCGCCACAATGGTCCGCGCGGAAAAAACGGGGCGGAAAAGTGACGCGTGGGGCACGCGGTCCGGGTCATATTTGCTCTCCCACCGTCTTGTGGACGTTCAGCAGGCTTTTCATTCGAGAAGCCCCGGGTCGTCGCCACACTTTTGGCAGGTTTCCAAGACTTTTTGGGGCGATTTGTGTGTTGTTTATTGCGCTATTGTTTACGCGCCCCCGGCTGGTTGCTATGGCTAAATGGTGGGGATGGGATCGGTCAAGCCTTACCACTGCCACCTGCCCAACCCAGCCGCAGCTACCTACCAATTTGCATCTTTCGGGAAGCTTCTCGTTCTCGTTTTTGACTGCGCTACGCAACGCTACGCTACGTTACTCATTATTTTTACCCCGCTTTTTTTCCTCGTTAATTTTAAGTTGCGTTACGGTCCTCTACGCTACCTCACTCCTTACTCTACCCCGCCGTCTACCCACCAATTTCCATTTTGCACGATGAAGTTTCTCGTTCCCGTTTTCGGCTGCCGCATCGCTACGATACGCTACGTTAATTTGCGCTACGTTGCACTACGCTAGATTATGACATGCTACGCTACGTTCGCTACGCTTTCTCCTCGCTCGCTACCTACCAATTTCCAAGGTTAACTGCGCTAGGCAGTGTTACGTAGCGTTACATTACGTTACGCTACGGAGCCCGGTCACTACTAACTGAACTGATAGGCTTCATTTTTAGGATATCTTCATAGGTACTGTATCCAGTTCATCTTTTATCAGAAGTAAAGAGGAGAATCCAGTCTGTATTTCCTCTAAGATTCTGGAAAAAAGCAGGTCCCACCCGCCCTTTTGTGGCATTGTGTGTATGGCTCCCATGTCACACATCATACCCATGCAATTCATAGGGGAATACAGGTAGACGAGAGAGAGCGAGAGAGAGAGACAGAGAGAGAGACGCCGCGACCTACCCACCGGCTGGCCGATTACAGCCCCCCCCCCAATCCATATGCAATGGCTGGCCCCTTATTGGGACGCGATTTCGCGTCTCTCTCTCTCTCTCTCTCTCTCTCTCTCTCTCTCGCTCTCCCTCTCTGCACCCTCTCCATCCCACTCGCTCTCTCTCTCTTCCGTTCCGTTTGCATACTGTTTGCCCTTGTTCTACACGGTGGGTGATTCCGCATTACTGCGCGCACGCCATTCCGACCCCCCCCCCCTACAGGGCGGTGCGTCAAGGCCGTAGTGTGGCGGAACTGTTTATCTGTTGCTTTCTCACACTCTCGCTCGCTCTCTCGCTCTCGCGCTCTCTCTGGCTCTCGATATGTTTACCCTTGCTAAGTGATTCAACGAATTGTGTTTGCTAGTGCTGGATAGGCTAAACTTTTTCATTTTGGACCGAAATTTGCATAAACGATCTCTCTCGCTCTCGTTCCTTTATCTCTCTTCTCTCTCTCTCTCTCTCTCTCTCACTCTCGTACTCTTTCTCTCTCGAAAAGTTCCGTTTCACACCTCTAAACACTTCGGTTCCACCTCTACCACAATCAGGTGCGTGCGATGATTAATAGCGCCGCACGCGCATCTGTTATGGGATTTAGCGAGTGCAAGCGGAGAGCGAGAGAGAGTGAGACGGAGAGAGAGACAGACAGAGATAGTCTGTCATAAAGCCGTGGTTTGCACCGTTTGCGCTTGCACCATTTTCCGTTGATGAACTATTTCCACATTGCATTTTTTTCATAGGAACGCTGATTGCCCGCTCTTTCTCCCTCTATCCTGCTCTCTCTTTAGCTCTCTCTCTCTCTAGCTCTCTCTCTCGTTTGTTGCTTTTTGAAGCCTTTAAAATTCCCGTCAATTTATCGAAAAATTCCGAGACTTTCGCCCCAGTTGACGGTGTGTGTATCATCGTGTTCCCATGTCTTTCCCCCCATTCCATTCCATTGCTATAATCGGATTTCGATCCTTTTCCCGTCGTCCGGGTGTCCCATAAATATTCAGGAGTTTGTGCTGCTACAGCGCACGTTTCGGTGAGTGTACGGGGGATGGGAGCGGAAACTTTCGTTATCCAAAATTTTGAGACCGGTTTGAATAATTTTTTTCCAAAATCGTTGGTGTAAATAAAATTATTACAAGGCTATCTCTCTCTCTCTCTCTCTCTCTCTCTCTCTCTCTCGTTCTCACTGTCTCCATCCCTCCTTATTTGCATATTTTCCCCACCGGTCAATCCCCCACAACCAGTTTCTTGTCGCGAGTCTTTCCCCTGCCCGACTACGCAACCATCCTCATTACGAGTTTTGCCTTTTTCGGCTCGGCTCGGAATAGATCGCCCCCCAATTGTGGGGGATGGCATCGTCGATCCCGTTCTTGGCATCCCCGAAAAAAGTCGTGTCGATCAGCCTAGGGCGATTGGATGGCAGCCACATGGGGTGCTGGTCTTCCTAGCGCGATTCTACTTTCTTTTCCTTCGCGGTCCCTTTAAAGTCCTACAAAATCCACATTTTATGCTTTTCTTTCTTTTTCCTTCTTTCTTTAAGACATTAATAGCTATGGCCTCCAATTTCCCCAGAGGGTTGTCATCCTTGATATATGATAAACCGCAAACATCTAGCATTTACGGTCTCGTTAACTCCCGTTCCCAAACGATCTCTGCTCGTTTGCCCTTCCCCCGCGCGATGCTCCGCATTTGCGGACCATTTGATGCGATTTGGGATTGTTTACATACATTCCGGGGGCCTCGCGTTCCATTCCACGTTCCTACGGGATTATCGACAAACCAGCGTGCGCGCCAGCCTGTTTTTTGTCGAATTTTTCGCAAATAGTGTTACCGTTTCGACAACTACCGAAAACAACAATAATGCTCCCGAAAGCCAAGATCCCGACAGCAAGAACCCCGACGACCGGAATCCCGACAACAAAGATGCCGGCAGCCAAAATCCTGACAGCCGTAATCCCGACTGTCAAAATCGGGAAAGCCAGAATCCCGTCAGCCAGAAAGCCAACATAAAAAATGCCGACAGGCGAAATCCCCACAGCCAAAATCGCGACTGCCAAATCGCAACATATTGTTGACGCTGTTTTATGCCACGTCCTTTTGAGCAGCTATTTATCATATTGGGATTTCGCTCTCGGCATTTTAGCCGTCGGCATCTTGGATGTCGGCATTTTGACTGTCGGGATTTTGATTGTCGGGAAATGTCCAAAATCACCGCTTTTCAAATCTTAATTTGCAGATTTTGACCGTAATTTCCTATGTAATTTTTCTGACTTTTAGCACTTTTTTTGCCGCTCCAGATTGTCTATCGATGCTTTTGGTGGTTTTCAGTAACATTTTTGTGAGTTTTTGCATGTTTTTGCTGGTTTGGTTCCTTTAATTATAATTTTTCTAATTTTGCAACTGTAGTTTAGCTTTTTTTTTCTTTGATATTTGGGCCCAATTCTTGCGCTCAATCGGGCTGGTTTGACTTTTTTGGCTTGGGATTCCGAGGCTATAAGCCCAATTCCGCTCAATCCCCTCCATGACCATTAAAAATTAGCCCCAAGGCCTTCCCAATTGCCGTACGGTAGAGATCGGAATCTGCAGTGCTGGTTCGAGATTTTTGATGAGCTCAAAAAAAGCCTCGTGCCTTGGATTCTAGATTTTCTGCCTTTCCAAAGCCTTTAAAAGCACTTCCAGTGTGGGTTTTTGACCAGGCTTTTGGGAATAATGTCAAGCACTGAACGGCTCCGATTTTTAGGCATCTACCCTCAATTTGGAACCCACCTTCGCCCTCGATTCGGGATACTTTTTTTGGGGGCGGCTGAATTGAATGGGGGATGCCCTTGAATTGGAGGGCGGTAGAACCTTTCCATTCTGACTTGCGAATGGACAGACAGACAGACAGGGGCGGACAGACAGACAGACAGACAGACAGACTGAAGTTTAGTCTATTTTCGCCTTTTTCAAAATCCGTTTTAATTCGAAAGGTTTCTTGGTGTTCCGTCAATTTTTTTGAATGCAATTCTTAAGCATAAGGTAAGAAATAATTGATAGATTTTTTAAGCTTCAGTATTTAGCTTTTCCAATCGTTTAAATTTTTATTATGGCGCTTTCTCGATCTCCCCCCTCTCTCCTCTCTCTCTCTCTCTCTCTCTCTCTCTCTCTCTCTCTCTCTCTCTTTTCTCTCTCTCTCATTCTCTTTCTCTCTCTCTGCTCTCCCTTTCTCGAAATTATTGAAAACCTAAAATAATATCTAACTGATTTTTTAATTATGCGGGATCCAAATGTTTCCATTTTCTTCCCGGCTATCACGTCGATTGTAATTTTCCAATATTCCGTCGGATACCTCCGTACAGCATTGAACTTTCCGACACTGGCCTTTGCACGCACGCGCCGCTGTGGGGGTGATTCAAGGTTTCGACCCGTATGTTTTCAGCTCCAACCACCCCTTTCCCGAAAACAAACCCCTTGAGCTACGGTACGCTACTGTTTACGCATTTTCGGGTGGGTCAATGGGATGAGAAATTGAAGAGGCAGGTTTTGGAATGTTGGCGTTTTGCTCTCGGCATTTTAAACCGCCGGGTTCCGGCTGTCGGCATTTTGACTAACCGCATCTTAAATCAGCAATCCGGCTTTTTGTCGGCATTTTTGCTGTCCCGGTTTTTAATTTCGGCATTCCATCGTTTTTATCGGCATTTTGTCCTGTTTCAACTTTCGCTCTCGGCATTTGGCAGTCAAGGATTCAATTGTCGGCATTTTTTCTCTAGCATCGTTATACCATGGTGTTCCGGTGGGCGTCATTTCTAGTTTTTGGCCTGCGAGGTGTCGTTCTTTAATCGAAACCTGGACAAAAAAAAATAGTGTTTTCTTCATCCTTTTTCGACTCCCGAATACCTGTTTGCCCTTCAGCTTCCCCCCCTGCGAGGTGTCCGGTTATGATAATCATCCCTCTCCATTCTCGCCGCCTCAGTTTTTCACCCCCACCACCTGGAAAGTGAAACCATAGTTGAGAAATGGCCGGCGGTCCGGTGCCATTTCTTTGTCTCGTCCGGGCTCGTCAATAATTTATCTCCATTTTTCGACCGCAACAATCCGCTCGACGCTGCAGACACACACTGATTTCCCTCTTTTTAGCGCCAATTGGCATTTTTGGGGCGCTTTTTCAATTTATTTAAGTTAAGTAATTTAGTGATTTTTTCAGCAAAAAAATATGGATTTCTGTTTTTTTGGATGCTTTCCGAGTTTTCGGACGGAGTGTAACTAGCTTTAATTCGCTTTCTGTCTGTCTGGTTCTCTCGGTCTCGCTCCCGGCCTTTCGCTCTCTATCGCTTTCTCTCACTCTCTCTCTCTCACTCTCACTCCCTCTCGCTCTCGCTCTCTCTCACGCCTCATGTATTTATTTTTTTTGGGCGCTAAGCTGGTCCCAAAACGATCGAGATCTATCGCTGGCTTTTTCCAAGAGTCTAATTGTGGGGTGGGTAGGTAATTGACTTCCTGGTCTCTTTAAAAAGCCGACTAGGCCGATCGGTACTAGCTACATCTCTCTCACTCCCACTCTCTCTCTCACTCTCGCTCTCTCTCTCGCTCTCTCTCTGTCGCCCCTGGCTCTCTCTTTATATTTCTCTCTCTTTCCCTCTCGCTCTCTCTCTCTCTCTCACTCTCTCACTCTCCTTCACAACACAACTTTTTCTTGAACATCTTACCCATTGTTTCTTCTTATGCAAATGCGAATATTCTGGTTCCTTCCCCTAGCTTTTGCCCGAAGGCTTCTGGAGGCAAACTTTAGACCTCCCACCCCGCGGCTTATTCCACCGGGAGAACTGAAAATAAGCGGATTCCCCTTGGAAAAGACCCTTGTTCCCCTCAGAAACACACACAAATACAACCCCCCACACAACACCCCCACCCAAAAACCCGCAAAATCTGCGAATTGCTCTTGTCCTCCCCGGAGAGTACAGAAGCCGAGTGGAAAATTTGAATTTTTGCTTATGTACGTTTTAGGGTGTATTTTTCGGTTTTCTAGTTTGATTTTGAAGCCTTGTCGTTCTTACTGTACTTTTTACAAGCTGAACGTGGCTGTCCTGGTTCCTTTAAAATCCAAAAACGCGGAATTCGTAAAATTGTGCTTCGTTGCGCTTTTGACCCTGTTTTCCGGACTTTTAGACCGATTTTTGAAAACTTGCCTATCTAGCAAGAATTTTCGCGAGCTGAATTCCACGTCACCGCTGAATTCTATCATTTTGTGCTCATTGGCGTTTTTCGACCGCGTTTCCCGGGTTTTCTGCTTAATGTTTTTACCCTTGCCTGCTTACCGTAATTTTTACAAGCTGAATTAAGTGTCGCGGTCCCTTTAAAATGGTAAAAGTGGTAAAAGATCGTCGATAAAGTTGTAATTTCATAAATTTCTGTTTATGTTCGCATTTTGCGGCATATTTGCCGATTTTTGCATTCAGTGCGTCCCTCATTAAATGCCCTCTCTAGATGCTCTAAATTTTCTAAATCTCTGCGTATTGAAATTGCTAAAAAATGAATAAACTTTCATTTTCGTCAAAATAAAAATACCCTGCCAAATCCCCTTAAAAGAAAACCACACAGGATTGAAAGTGATGGCACCATTCCCATGCTTCTGTATGCAAATTTCGTCACAATGGCCCTGAACCCTGACCCCCAATTCGGAATGGCGATCGGCGTAACCGATTGCGCCATCCCCCCTCCCCCGTGGCCTTGCCAATCCCTTTAGGGGCGGGAATAGATCGATAGTCCAGTAATAATCCGTGGGTACGGCGGGGATCTGATAAGCTAGCAGGCTCTGAGTCTCTCTCTCCTCTCTCTCTCTCTCTCTCTCTCTCTCTCTCTCTCTAGCTCTGTCAGCCACAATCCCATTCTCGGACCCTTTTTCTCATCCCATAACCACTGATAACTCGGCTTCACCGACGCTTGCCACCCTTTAGCGCCGGGCTTTACGAGGCGAGTGAGGGGCAAAATTATCCGCCTAGTATCGGCAACGTATCGGGAATTTCGATTTATTGATTTTTGTAGTTTGTCGATATTTTCAATGGTTTAGCTGGCTTTTTTGAAGGGACTGGGAAGGCCAGACATTTTCATATTTTCTCGTTCTCTACTTTCTCTCTTCTCTCTCTCTCTCTCTCTCTCTCTCTCTCTCTCTCTCTCTATCTCTTTCTCTCACTCTCTCGCTCTCTCGCTCGCTCTCTGTCTCCGCCCTTTCTCGGGCATCGATATGCAAAAACTACCGACTCTCGTTTGGCTGGGTCAACCCCCGGAAGAAGGGGAAGACGGCCGGGAGAAAATGCTTTGGGGGTTGACCCGGTTTGGTAGACTCTCCAGACCCCAGATGGTACCTCTGGCTATTGCCCTAAATGGTACGAGCCAAGCTACTAATCCGTTTTTTTGACAAAATGCGTACATTTAAGGACATACGCTACGCTCGTATTAACGTGTCGTAATGTTCTAAAATCTCTGTCTCTCTCTTTCTCTCTCTCTTTCTCTCTCTCTCTATCTCTCTCTCTCTCTAGCATTCCCGCGCTCTCCCTCGTTAGGTCTCTCTCGCTCTCTCTAACTCGCGCTCTATCTCTCTCGCCGTCATTTTTGGTGCCAATTTGGTCAGAATTCGAGGTTAATTCCTTACAACACTTCTCGACACCTCTAACGTATCACTATCACTATCACGATAAATCTCGTTTTCCCCTCCGCTCCTTTTTACGTAGATCGAGCTCCCCTGGGGTCATTTTCCTTTTTTCGATGTCCCCATTCCCTTCTTGTTGTGGGACAGACAGGTTCTGCAGAACATTTATCGCCATCCTATCCATCTTTTATCACTTGTCATTGTTCTGAACGCCTTGAGCTCCTTGTAGTAGAAATTAGCAAACATTTCTCTTTTTTCTTATTGTCGGCATTTTTTGTATTTTTTCGACAGCATGGCATGCTAGATTTGCAAAGCTGATTATGTATGCATTTTCGGTTTTTCTTTAGATGTTTTTCAACGTGTCGGCATTTACGACATTTTTCCAAAAGTTTACAGTGTTTTCGGCATTAATCGATAATTGTCGGTATTTTACATTTTCGCTACTTCTGAAACCGATTTTGTCGAGATTTTCGAACATTTTCGGCATTATTCGATATTTCCCTACTTGTCGGCATTTTCTTGTACCAAAATTTGAATTCATTTTTCCAGATGATGGACGGGCCAGCGCCTCGTCTCTGTACGCTCACGAAGGAGTACCCTGGACAGGTGAGAGAGAGAGAGAGAGAGGAGAGAGAGAGAAAGAAAGAGAGAGAAAGAGAGAGACAGAGAGCGAGAAATAATTAAAGCCATTTTCCAGGAGTACGGCTACAACCTGCACGCCGAAAAGGGCAAGGGCCAATTCGTCGGTGTAGTTGATCACGGCAGTATCGCTGAGAAGAGCGGCCTCCGTACTGGAGATCGAATCCTCGCTGTTAATGGGCACAGCATCATCGAGGAGAACCATACCAAGGTACGGTCGTTCTGATACGTTTTTTGCCTTCCAATTGCATTTAAAACTTTTTTTAATGGATTTTATGCCATAAAATGCCGATTTTAACTCGTTTAATCGATTCTTTTTGACGTTCTGGTTCATCTAAAATTTTTAATAGCTATAATTTTGCAGTTGGAGTTATTGTAAAATTCTAATTTGTGCAATCTTGAGGTTGTCACTCGCATCAAGTCGAACCCGAATGAATGCTCCCTTCTTGTACTCGACGCAACGGCCGTCGAGTGGTACGCCACCCGAGGACTGCCACTCCCTACGCAGCCCAGATCGGTGAGTTACAGGCTCCTTTAATTTGCGCAAAAATGGAAACAATATAAATTTTTGTATTTTTGAGTTTGTGCCTTGTTGAACGTTTTCTAGATTTAAAAACTTTTTATTTTAGGATTCCTTCTCCCGGCCAGCCCCTCCTAATTCTTCGCCACCTCCTGGGACTTGGTATGCACCGGCCAAGGTAGGATTTTTTTTTGTTAATTTATTTTATTTTCTACGGAAATCTCTTTCACTATTTTTTTGCTTTTTCGCTCTCTCTCTCTCTCTCTCTCTCTCTCTTTCTCTCTCTGTTTCTCTAGTAGTTGCGAACTGTAACAATTAATTTTTGGCTAAAAATATACGTTTTTGTCGTATCCCTTCCCCTTTTCCAGCCCAATAAATCACCCTCGAAAAGCTCCAATTTCTCGATTTCTTGCCGGTTCGAGACCGTTCCCCCTCCAAGAACTATCAGTACTATACAGCCACCTTCCTGGCGTTTGGAGTAGTGATAATCAGGGCCCTGTCGTCCTCACTACACCGTCTCTTATCTGTTTCCATGCAGATCCGAGAATCTCTTCTTTTTTTGCGTACTCCGCCGGGCACAAAAATTGGCCCCCGACCCCGTCGATAATTAGTCTCTCGCCCTGGCTACAAAATTCGGGAGAGTTTTTGCCAATTTGTAGTAGTTTTTTGTTTTTCAGATGGATTTTCGGCCAAGTTACTAAATCCTAAATCATCATCATAAATTACTAAATCGTGAAAATTAAGCTTATCGGATTGATAGTTAAGTATATGCGCCTCTGAATACGAAATACGAAAATACCTAAATACGAAAATTTAGTTTCCGGAGCTCAGCTGCCCCCAGCCGGAAGTTTCGAAATTTTTTCGATATTTTCGCCTATTTGTCGGGATTTTAACTAAGCCACTCGATGGAGCGCCAAAAATATACTAACAGTTTTAATTACAGCTCAAAATGATGTAAAATAGTTAGTGATCTTCATCTTTCACTTTTCGTGAAACGCTTGCCATGTCTCAAGAATTTCCTAAAAAATTGACAGTAACGGCTGTGAAATATCGTGAGAATACTTTGCCATTTTCCCGATAGTTTTCCCGATTCCCGGATTCCCAATCCACGCATTATAATCCTGATTTCATAAACCCGGTTCCGCGCAACAACAAGCAACCACCGCCCAAATATGCACCGAGAACCCCCGCGGGAATCCCTTTATTGTCCTGTCGCCACACTGCCCCTCCCCCTCTTTCAATATTATGGGAATCGAGTCGTGACGATGTCATTTTTACCATTTTTTGCGCTCCGGCCTCCGATTTCCAACTTTTTTTCGCAGTTGGGAACGGTTTACAGTTTGCTAATCTGGGTTTGATTGGGCTGAAAAACGGATGGTTAGCTTTGCCATTGCAAAAAAAACAGCTTTTTCCAATAGTTCGTGATCTAGAATTTCCGGTAAATAAATTCGCATCGCCTCTTTGCGCTAATTTTGCTAGGTGAATGTTTTAAATTTGCTCAAGGATCCTTAGTATTTGCCGCGCCGTTGCCAAACCTGTTCTGGGTGGAAAACCAGTGAAATGACCTTGAAATAAGTGTTTTGGTCTGACATTTTCCGTATTTTCCGATGACACGTGTTCGAAACGAGCTGTTTTGCTTGGGTTTTTGGAGATGATCGGCTGCAATAACGTTTTTATTGGTTTAAAAGTCTATTGACAGCATGATTCGTTGCGAGGATTCCTAATTAGAGTAAGTAGTAAGAATATGGCTTTCTGATCCCATTAAAAAGCGCCAAGATATGCCTGTTTCTCTCCCCCGAACACCACCATCACCATCAAGGGGTTGGTGGTGGTTGTGCCACTTGAAGAAGCCGGGCAGGCCGCCCCGCCTGGCCCCCACCACCAGCCTGGCCACTTGACGCTACGCGCAAAGCATCGGCGCCGACACCGCGTTTTTCCGCCGTTCGTTTTGAGGAGCGGCGCGTAGTCCAAAGTTGATTTGGTTTTGCGAATTACTTCGAACTGCTTCAAGTCGGAGCGGCTAATTTTATCTCTCTCTCCCGCTCTATATCTCTCTCTCCTGCGCTCTCTCTCACCCGCTCTCTCTCTCGCCCCGATTAGTCATAAATTCCCGTCTCGATACCCTTAGCTAGTCATCCTCCGTTCCTCCCCCCATTCCCGGGGTTCATTCCCTTCTCCGATCCATTGTAGTCACTTTTTTCGGGCCCATTTCCTCCTGACACTCCCCTTGCTTCCACTTCTCCTTATCTGCACTGTTTTTGAGCCGTGGCTTTTCCCCTGGGCAAGCACCGGTGGAACGAGGGATGGAACGTGTCTGTTTGTCTGTGTTTCTATCTCACTATCACTCTCTCTCGCTCTCTCTCGCTCTCTCTATCTCTCTCCCCACTCTCTCGCCTCTTTGATGATGTTCAAATATTTTGGGGTGTGCTCTGGTGCAGCGGGTGTTCGAGAAAACGGAAATTTGGGAGCAGAAATTTTGTGTATTGGATTCCTAAAGGAACTCTGTTTGCCTCCCTCGAATTCCCGAATGGTCTTTGCTAGCTTAGCTATATTCCTAAATGATCTTTGCTAACTCACCAGCAATCCTTGCATGATCTCTGCTAGCTTACCTGCAGTTCCTGACTATCATCAGCTATCCTCCAATTCCTAAAGGTCTCTTTCTCTCTTCTCTCTCTCTCTCTCTCTCTCTCTCTCTGTGCTGTCTGTTCTAGCCTGCTTTTAGGCCTTACATGACTTCTGCTCACTTGCCCTTCCCAAAGGATCTCGGCTATCTGGTCTCGGATGTTTTAAGTTTTAAGTGATCGCTACTAGCTTCCCGCCAAATTCCCCAATGATCGCTGCTGGCGTGATAGCCTGATTCTAGTCCCTAATGATTTCTGCTAGCGCACGCGGGTTCCATTTTGAACCCTATTATTGCATTCACGAAATCTTCAAGGTTTTCTTAATCTGTCCCGCCGCTTTGCGTTTCTATTAATTTGCTTCATTCCCCAAGGACCTTTGCTAGTTTGCCCTGTTTCCCATTTGCTTCCTGCTGCCTACGCCCCCCTCCAAAAAATATATGCATGCAAAAAGGGGGCAATATTTGCCCAAACACTATCCCTTTCAATGCCCCTCCGGCCAGCCTCCACCCAAATCGACGGGGTCTATGTTTGATTTGCCAAAAAAGGTCCATTGCTCTCTCACTCGCTCTCTCTCGCTCTTCCTGTCTCTCTATCTCTCGCTCTCTCTCTCGCTCTCTCTCTCTCTCTCTCTCGCGCCAGGATATTCATTTTTGAAGCAGCCCCTAGGGAATTTTTATTGATTTTTTGCTGCTTGCAAAAATATTTTTTAATCGTAAAATGTTTCATGTCTTAGCATGGCTGAAAGGTCTAAAAAATGTTTTTCCAGACCACTGCCCATCACGACGGGATGAAGCCGAGACCGCGTCTCTGTGAATTGGTGAGTTAGAAAAGTTGAAAAACCTGTGTTCAAAATTCTAAAAAGCTAAAACTATGATTTATAGGATTTCAAGCCACAAATAAATTTGATAATTTAAATACTTGTAAATAACTAATTTTTTCAGCAAAAATCGTCGCCCAACGACGAGTTCGGCTTCAACCTTCACGCCGAGAAGGGACGTGGCCATTTTATTGGGACGGTCGATCCGGGCGGTATCGGAGACCGGGTTGGTATTTGAAAGGCACCTAGAAGGCAGAAATCTATAGCACAAAGGAAATTTATTCCCATAAAAATTCATAAACATGCAAAATTATGCAATTTTTCCAGGCGGGGCTCCAAACTGGGCAGCGCATCGTTGGTGTCAATGGAGAGCTCATCTACCCCAGCACCCAGCACAAGGTATCAGCTTATTAGGATGATTTGGTATCATAATGTCGAAATTCATAATGTCGAAATTCCATAATGTCGAAATTTCATAACGTCGAAATTCCATAATGTCGAAATTTCATAATTTCGAAATTCAGAATGTCAAATTTACATAGGCTAATATTATCGGTCAAACCGCCAAATCCCAGCCAAAAAAATTTTTTTCACATTCTATTTTTTTTATCTTATTTCACGACACATTTTTTGCATAGAATTCGGGGACTTTTCCGGGAATTTTAGCTTACGTAAATTTCGACATTCTGACATTTCGACATTATGAAATTTCGACATTATGAAATTTCGACATTATGAATTTCGACATTATGAATTTCGACATTTTGAAAATCGCCCTATTAGGATTTATGCGAATTCTGTCAATTATCGATCGAATTGCTGCTAATTACGGAATTTTCAGGACGTCGTCACCCTTATCAAACGCTCCCCAGTCCATACTCAGCTTTTGGTCGCCAGCGAGGATGTCGATAGGTGTGTAACGGAATTTCGGGTCTAAAAGAGTTCTAAAATTTTTTTAAAGGGACCGGGAAGCCATAAGTTTTCGTATATTTATGCGATTTTAATTGAGGATAGAAGGCAAAGGCTACAAGCTACAAATTCCTCAATAAACGCTACCGTTAAATAGTCACTCTACGAGCTTTGAAAATCCAATAACCTAAAAATTCTATGCACTTTAGAAATCGGCGAAAATTTAAAATAGGTGGGTGAATTTTTTAATCCCTAGGCTACAAGTTACAATCTACAAAATACAAGCTTCAAAAATCAACCAATTTTTTGCAGCTGGTACAAGGAGAACCGGGAAGAGTACAGCTTCTCGTACGTCGAGGATTTCCCCGCTCACCGAAGCCACGCCCCCTCCACCGTCATCCCGCCACACGTACGCTACATCCGGGGAAAATTAGAGCGTATCATAGCGTAGCCTTGCGTAGCAGTACGTAGCCTAGCGTATTCTGACGTAGCCTACCATAGCCTACCGTATCCTAATGTAACCTAATGTAACCTACCGTAGCCTACGTATCCTTGCGTAGTCTTACGTAGCGCAAGGTAGTCTGACGTAGCTTAGGGTATTCTTGCGTAGTCTTACGTAGCCTACCATGGCCTTTCTAGGCTTGCCTAGCTTTACCCAGCATCACGTAGCGTAAAGCCGTGCGTAACCTACCGTAGCCTTGCGCAAGCTTGCGTAGCGCCACGTAGCGTATCATAGTTGGAGTACACTTTAAGAATAGTAGAATTATCCCTTATTTGAAGCATTTAAAGGAACCAGCCAGGCAAAATCTGTTCTTTGCTTTCCACCGAATTTGCATGCATCACCTGCCCTATTGCGTTGCAATTCCCAAAAAGCAAAAAATCTACCGTATTCTACTGTAGCTACAGTATCCTTTACAAAAACTTATGCAAATTTAGCTCCCAAAAATGGAATTTTTTGGATTTTTAGAGGATTCTGGTCAACCAGGACGCGCACACCTATCGACAGTGGCCCCGGGAAAAAGTAGCCAATTTTTGCGTTCCGTTTTGCGTTTAGCTTGCGCTTCTTAAGTTGCTTTTAAGTTCTCTAAGTTGGCTTCGCGAGCTTGGCTTCAAAAGCTTGAAAAATTTAAGTTGAAAATGCCCCAAAAACCCCTTTTTTTAATTTGTATTTTGCCGTGTTCCGCACAGTTTTTAGGTTGTCTTTTGGAGTGCACCGTACAATTACATCAAATAACGTTTGAATTTCAATAATTCGACTAAAAATTGTTGTAAAAATCAATAAAATGTAATAAAACTAAATAATTAAAATTGAAAAAATTTTTTAAAGATTTTTTAATCGGAAAAAACTATTTTTAAGTGTAAAAATTGACATTAAATCTGGTAAAAATTCCAATTTTAATAGATAAAATAGTTAATTTATGGTTTCTATAATTTGTTCCACTAATACCGTAGCGTGCCGTGTTCAGGAGACGATCACCGAGGCCGAGGCGGAGACCGTAGCACGCCGTATGACACAAGAAGTGATCGCGTCGGTGTACGAGGAACACCCATTGCCACTCCCAGAGGCCCCGCCAGTACGCCACGATACTATCGACAGCAGCAGGCCGTCAATTGGGGTGGTGCCTGAACCGCTTGGTGATGATATCCTCGACGCCGTCTTCGCCGCCATCCCCATCACCACCCAGGCTACCGTAACCTCGACTGCTGTCGATACCGTACCCCAACATGCTGTACACGTCGAGCCCGTTGAGCAGCACCAGCATGTCGTTGATGAAGTGGTGTGCTTTTTTTAGTTTATTTGTGTCGTTTTTAGTTGTTTTTGGGTTTTAAAGGGTCCAGGAACTGATGGAACGGCTAATTTGCATATTTTCAAAACACAAAATAAAATGTTTTTTTGAGCTAATTGGCATATTTCAAAATAATTTCAATGTGAAAATTTTGCAGTAATTAGCATAAATTGGAAATTCAAGAAGCAAAAATAATTTTTCTACATGTTCGTAGATTTTTAGAAATTTGAAAAATACCAAAAATCGTAGTTTTTTAGTTTTGAAATTTGAATATTTTTACCAATTCTTTTTTATCTTAAGGAGATTATTTGCTAACGAATTTTCGCGGTCCCCAGCCCCTTTAAAAAGCATAACTTTTAAAGGTACCAAAATTTTAAGTTTTTGAGTGTGAAGTGAAGCACCTAGTTGTATTTATTTTTTGTTAATAACTCTACTAAACCAAAACAAAATCATTTTTGCACCGCAAAATCCACTTATAATTTCACAAAAATCGACCTAAAAATGAGTGTTTTTCAACGCTAAACCCCTGAAATTTGTTCCCTAACCCTCTGAAATGCTAATTAGCTAAAATGCTAGTAGCTAAATTAATTTAGCGATAGCTATAGTCTAGCTGTGGCCGTGTTGGCGAGTGGATTTTCGCATTTAAATTGTCGAAAAATTTTACCATGATCTTTCCAGACCTACAACCCGCCGGTAATCACGCCGCCCCAGACGTCGCCGCTCAGCCAGAACTCGTCGGGATACGGACATTCTGGTGAGTTTTAGCAGGCGAGAGGGACAGCGAGAGAAAGAGAGCGAGAGATTGAGAGAGAGAGAGAGAAACAAAGAGAGAGAGAAAGAGAGATAGAGAAAAAGCGAGAGAGTGAGGAAAAATTGGAGAAACTCGCTGTTCAAAACTCTTCACCTACTTCAAGCAGTTCAAATCTGGGAGAGAGAGAGAGCGAGAGGGAGAGAGAGAGATAGAAAGGGAGCGTGATAGAGTGAGAGAGAGAGAGAGAGAAACATAGCCATTTTTCCAGACTCCTCCCACAATGGTGCGTACACCCCGTACAACCCGGCCCCTCCAACGAACGGCCACCACCACCAATACAACGATGGCCCACCGGCCATCGGCAAGGGCGCCCTCGCCGACCCGTTCAACGACATCTTCAACCTCAACGCCAAGGTGGGCTCAAAAAAAATAGGCAAATTGGAAAATCAGAAAATTCGCGGCATTAATAATCCAAAATTTTAGGAAGCCCGCGAGCGTCTGCGGAACAACCGACGGAACCAGCGCTCCGCCGTCGACATGTCGCTGGAGGAGAAGCATCGCCTGATTATGAATATGTAGACTTAATGACTTTAAAGCTACCGTATCCTGTTTCTACCGTAATTTCATGTTTTCTAAAGCCTAGCCCGCTACCGTAACCCCTCTACAAATCAATGTGCCAGCCGATTGCCTTGACCTGACCGTGACTCGGGATTCAAATTATTTTTTCTGATACTTTTATTGCGCTAAAACTTTGTTAACTTTCTAAGCTAAGCCTAAGCTAAGCCTAAGCTAAGCCTAAGCTAAGCCTAAGCTAAGCCTAAGCTAAGCCCAAGCCCAAGCCCAAGCCAATCTAAGCTAAGCCTAAGCTAAGCCTAAGCTAAGCCTAAGCTAAGCCTAAGCTAAGCCTAAGCTAGCCTAAGCTAAGCCTAAGCTAAGCCTAAGCTAAGCCTAAGCTAAGCCTAAGCTAAGCCTAAGCTAAGCCTAAGCTAAGCCTAAGCTAAGCCTAAGCCAAGCCTAAGCCAAGCCCAAGCCAAGCCTAAGCCTAAGCCTAAGCCCCCGAACGACCAGACTCAAACTGCCCCGCCGCGCTCCTCCCCCTAGTCTCCCCCGAGTGTCCACCACGCTGTCTATTTCGTGCCCCTACCTGAAATGTGATACATTTTTTCTATATTATTTTCGTTTTCTCTAAATATGCTAATTTTGCTACGGTACCCATATTTATATCTTTTTAGTTTTGTGTAAATTTCAAGAAATTCCCAGCCCCCATCTTTTCACTTAATTTTTTGGAATCTGATTCTTATGTAAATTTCTAGAGGATTTTTTGAGACTTTGAAATGGTTAACGTGCAATAAATATTGAAGTTTTTATGGATATTATGCAAATTAGGAGATTGCTAACGTTGAAAACCGCAAATTCGATATTGCCGTGTTTGGCAAGTAACCAAAAACGCGAATTCGCATCCAAAGCTCTGCATCGGCGTAGCTGAAGTTGATTTTTATCCAAATTTTCGGGCTATGCAAATTGTCGTGAAATCCACTTCTCACATTTATTCCCCCAACGCCGCAGTTGGGGCATCACAAAGAAATTAGCATACAAGCGAGAACAGTCGAAAAAATCGTGGGATCGATTGGGTGGTGTACGCGGGGAGGCACCGACGTATCGTCGCGTAGCTGCTGCCGGGGGTCCTATTTCTCCTTTTTGGTCTCGTCGACGACGCGTTGCGTCTTGCGCGACGACGACGTCTCCTTCTGCTTCGTGCTCGTGTCGGAGGGCTGGAAAACGATTTTAGGTACTAGACCGTTAACGGGGGTGTTGGCTAGGCGGATTTCCAAACACCCCCCCCCCCGCCGCTAACAGCCCAGAAGCGACCTGTGTGCCGGAGGCCGTCTCCTTGTGCGTGCCGAGGCTCAGGTAGTCTTCAATGTGCATCGACGGGTTACTGTAGATTTGGATTAAAGGGAGGGTGATATCAGGGATACCGAATCTTGTAGCAAATCGCCTCGACATGGCCAAACCACGTGCTCACGTAGACGGCCCAGACGATCGAGGGGACCAGCTGGATCCACGCGACGACGGTCGGCCAGTAGAGGGCTGTAAAGAGGAACAGAGAGAGAGGGACAGAGAGAGAGAGAGAGAGAGAGAGAGAGAGAGAGAGGGAGCGAGAAAGGGAGAGAGAGAAACAGAGCATGAAACCGAGCATGAGAACCAACGTACTATAGCATTTCCGGAGCGCGTACGTGGTGCAGATGAGGGCCAACACCAGGTCGACGTAGATGACAAACACCTGGGTGAGCAGGCTGAGCTTCATCGTCTCCACAGAGCGGCGGATCGTCGTGATCATCACCATCACGATCTGCAAGAGGTTTAGGGCTAGAGAAAGAGGGAGAGAGCGAGAGAGAGAGAGAGAGAGAGAGAGAGAGAGAGAGAGAGAGGGACCTGGACAAACTGGAGGCAGCAGAGGATGACGAGCACGGTGCTGAGGATGCCGACGGCCCGGGAGCAGCACTTCTTCAAGCCGTCGGTCGGCGGGAGCTCGATGTCTGAAAATGGCAGGCTAGCAGTGATTTTTGGGAAGGGCAAGCTATCAAAGACCCCTAGGAAACACGGTAGACGTACTATCTTCCGATGGCAACACGGCGACGACGAACCGCACCCACAGCGCCACCTTCAGCACGTGCCAAATGTAGGTGAACGAGACGAACACGTTCAGCCACACGAGTTGGGGGAGGGCCGAGTACGCTACAGTACGTTACAGTACGTCACAGCACGGTTTGGTCCTACTTGGCGGCGCCCTCGCCCTGCCCGAGCCGCTGCCCGTCTGCTGGAAGTTCAGCTTCACCCTGTACCACAACAGCATTCAGTCCGCTACCGCAATCCCTACGCGTCGTCAATCTCATCGCGTTGCGTGGGGCGACGCGATCCGGTGCCGGCCGTCCCGTCGCTCGTCTTTCGCGTGCTGCTCCGCGACGTCAGCGAGCGCAGGGAGCGCATCGTGCGCGCGCGCATTTTTTGCGCCTATTTTTCAGGTTAGGTCATGTAGATGGAAGTTGGACATACCATTTTTGAGGGGGTAAGTGAAGGAGTACACTTCTAATTAATCGTATTTTTTGTGCAAATTCCGTTCCGTTTTCACATTCTAATTCAGCTTCAAACTTTCGGAGTTCGATTCATCATGCAAATTCAAATTTCGCGGGTTCGTAAAATCTGGTTTTTTTCTGTATGCTATTATTGCAGAAAAGAATAATTTTTACGTCGTTTTCGTGCTTTTTGTGGTACCAAGGTTTTGATTATACGTATTCGCATAAGCACGAATTTCCTCAGCGTAAAATCTTCTTATTTTTCCGGATTTTTTGCAATTTTCCACTGTAAACTTGTAATTATAATTCCTGTCTTTGATCCGGGTTCTCCATCCTAGAAAATAGCAAATTTTTTTTCTGCCCTGCCATTAATGCGAAGAAAGACCATTGAAGATGCATTTTATAATGCTTTTTCAGGCTCACAAAATTGGGTATTTCAGAATTTGGAAGCTGGCTGGCTGGCTATGAAATCGAGACATTGCGGTTTTTTGGGTTCAGCCAAACGACTTCTCAGAATTTTAAAATTTAAATTTTTACCGATTCGCAAATTCAACACTTTAGAATCTTTTTTTAGATGCCAAAATTCGTTGTTTCATAAATTCAGCGGTATTGTTGCCCGACATTGGCTTACGACACGAAATTCGTACATTTTTTTTGGGCTCCAGCCAGTCTCAACTCGAGACATCGGATTGTAGCCCAACTTCCCCATATCCACGGCTATTCTGGGACCTTACTGTCTGGCTACCCCTTCCGAAATCCGTCGTCTTCTGGTAATTTGTAGTCGTCCACCAAAAAAAGCCATGAAATCTCCCCCTCTTCCGGCTTAATAAATTGAGCCCCACCGCTCCCGATCGGTCTCCCAAGGGCCATAAATCTCCGCCGCTGTTTCTGGATTCAATGTTCTTCTCGAGCCCCCGCTAACGGCCCAGAACCACCTTCCCGACCTTTTTGCTTTTCCTCGCAATAGACTTTTTCCTCCTTTTCTGGCTTTTAAGGAAGCTCAGGAATTTCCAGCAAATAAAGATGGTGTTGAAAATGTGATCCGATCTGGCTGTTTTGAATGAGTCAGTGCAGTGGCACCCCGGCCATTGCCCAACACCATCACTCCCCGATTTTTTTGCATTTTCTAGTGCAAGAAATCTGGGCGGAGTTTGGGGCGATTGTGAAATTCTGGCCGTCTCGGCATGCCACACCAGGCAGGCAGGCTAGCAGAGACCGTTTGGGAATCGCTCGCGGGCTAGCAGAAATCTTTGGGAATTCTTTACGGGCTAGATGAGTCATTTGTGTTTCTCTGTCTCGCGCTCTCTCTCTCTCTCTCTCTCTCTCTCTCTCTCTCTCCCTCTCTCCACTTCCGGTCAAATGTACGTTCTTTGCGATACAAAAAAACGAGAGAGTTACTTATAAACAGTTTTTCATCTTCCTTTTTGCAGGTATCTTTTCAAGTGGGTAGTTTGATAGATTGATGATGGGAATGTCGTGTCTGTCTGTATGTCTGTATGGGTGTCTGAGGTGTCTATCTGTCCGTCTCTCTCTCTCCTCTCTCTCTCTCTCTCTCTCTCTCTCTCGCTCTCTCTCTCTCCGTCACTACAAATTACTGCCTGACCAATCATCGGATAGCCATCGTAAGAGTGAACTATGTGTGTATGTCTGTCTGTTGGTCTCTCTAAGCTAGCAGAGAAGCTAACAGAGGTTCTTTGGGAAGGGCAGACCAGCAGAGATCCCTTGAGAATGGCAAGCTGGCAGAGATTATCAGAAGGCAAGCTGGCAGAGAGAATTGGGGAATTGCTATAATTTTATTTTATTCCTTTCGTTTTCTCTCTCTCCCTGTCTTTCTCTCTCTCTCTATCCATCTCTCTCTCTCCCAAATATGATCCGTTCCGCAAAACCCCAAAAAAGGGTGTGGAGATAGCCCGCAATATCCCTATCTATCTCTGTCTCTCCATCTCTAACCCCCTCTCCGCTCCTCTCTCCGCCCTCTTTGGCCATGTGCCAATTGTTTGGCCGGTGGTGTAGAGAGAGAGAGAGAGAGAGGGGAGTGCCTGTCTGTCTCTTTGTCTCTCTGTCTGTCTCTCTGTCTGTTTGTGTGTGTGTGTGTGCTATGGAGGGGGTAAGGAAAAGTGGGCGGTCCCTATTCGAAGCCCCGCCCCTCCATCGATCTCCCCCCACCCACCCACACTCTCAGCCGCCCCCTTTCCACAATTCGCCCACCTAGATATATATTTTTCCGGGCTTTATATATCATATTTAAGGCACCTTATTTTATAACACGATTTTTAGCTACCTTCTGAAACGCGCCGCCCTTGATTTCGCCCAAAAGCCGAAAAAAGTCGATCTCGCCGAGTTTTCAGGTTGGTTTTTTGTTGTTTCATGGTTTTGCCTACTGTGTTTTGATTTTACATTATTATTAAATTTCTGAGTTTTTTAAGACGCTACCAAATGGGTTACGGTACCTTTAAGATCCGCAAAAATCCGGTTTTGTATTTTTTGAAAATTTTCTTTTCTACATCTGGCCCTTTTCAAATGTTTTTAGAATCTAGTAAGTTATTACAATTTTATTAAATGGATTACGGTGTTTTTGAAAATTATGCAAATTAGTTTTAAAGCCTTTGAAAACATTGAATTTGTCGATTTCGGCCTTTTCGGTATTTTTGCCATTTTCTTTAGTGAAGCTAATTTTAATTCTGGAATTATTCCACATATTTTTCCTTGAATTTAAATGGTTTTAATGAAGCCAAAAATAAACCTAAAAATTATCGATATTTTGTAAAATTGCGCTATTTTTTTGCGAATGTAGGTTCTATGCCAATTTTAATTTTTGCCATTTTAAAAAATTTTATTTCCTTGTTCCTTAAAATTGCTACATTACCAGGCCTTTTTTGTAAACCACAAACTACAAAATTCAAATTGTCGCCGGATAAACAAACCTTTCAATGGCTTTCGGACAGCACTTTTTTGTACTTTTTCACTTCCCCCTTCGGCCATTTGCTTGAGTAATTAAATCTACACGTGGGAAAACATCTCAAAATTGAGAATGTTCTGAATTTGCAAATTTAAACCTGAAATTGTAATTATATTCAAATTTTAAAGGAAAACCTACTAATTTTGATCTATACCTTGGATTTTTTAACACACGTGGCATAGGCAACATTTCTAAACCTGCTTCCGAACCGAATTTATGCAAAAGTCGACTGTTTTCCATTCGAGCTTTTTCCGAAAGAAAAAATTCAATTTGATCTTAAAAACTTTCCAAAACTCAAAAGCTGCAATTTTTGCCACGTTTTATAGTTAGTTGCTAGAAGTCGTTAAAGCCATTTAAACCCACTATAAAGTAATTGTTGAAATTGCAGAAATCTCCCCATAAGCCCGCAGGAAAATCTCGCAAAAGGGTTCAGGAATCCCTAAAAATCTCGAATATCCTCCTTTTTGCGTGAATTCTCGGGGTCATGAAACTTTAAGTTCAGCACAAATTAACGGATAACTAACTAATTGTTCAAAACCCCTAAAAAATTGTAGAAAATCCCCCTGGACGAGAAGGGGCGGGGTGTTAGCCAGTCAGTGGCGGGCCGCCGAACCCGGGGCAAAAGGTTCGTCTTCCCGAGGGGCGCTAGGGGCAGTCAGTCTCTCTCTATGTGGGGAATGGCTGTATTTATCTCTCTTTCTACCTCTCTCTCTCTCTCTTTCTCTCTCTCACTCTCTCTCTCTCTCTCTCTCTCTCAGTCTCTCTCTCATGCCCAGATTCCCTCCCCCCCTCTGTCTCTCTAGCCCGTCCCTCTCGTCTGGCCTCTCTTTTATGACACTCGTTAAGTTTTAAAACTCTGGGTTCTCTCAAGTTTTTAGAGCTCTCGGAAGCTCCTGTCGTCTGTGCCCTCGACGTTCTAAGCGCTCTTTAGCTCCCTGTCGCTCTCTTGGAGGATATTTCTGTGCACTCTCTCACTCTTTCTTTCTCTCTCTCTCTCTCTCTCTCTCTCTCACTCCCTGCCACTCTGTTGTGACTTTTTTCGCGAACGGGGCGCGAGCCCCACCCGCCCCGCATTGCCAGGGTGGTTGTGTGTGTGCATGGTGAGAGCAAGGGGGATGGGCGGAGAATTGCGATGCGTAGCCATAGATCATTTTAAAGGTAGTGGGAGGGCAAAATCAGTAGTTGAAAATATTATACTTTTCTACTACCGTATCTTCCTAGAAAATCCCAAAAATTGCGCCAGATTCGGGTGCGAGCACAGCTTTTTCCTACCCTATATATCTTGAACGCTGAGAAAATGGGGCTGGCAGTGGTCCAAACGTTATAATACGCGCAATTTTGACTTTTAAGCTTCTTCAAAAGAGCAAAAAACTTAACTATATTTAGAAAGACTTCAAACGAAAAACTATCTAAACTTTTTTAGGTTTTTTTAGAAAACGGAAATGTTCGCCCAAAAAATCTATCATTTGTGTATTCTCAAATTTTTGCGCTTATGAATAGTAACCGATTATAGCCCTTTTTTCCATTTATGTTAGATATTCACATATAGTAAAATTCTATGCGCAAGAAAAAGTTTTTGTATTCCTTTTTTAACTTCAAAAACCGTTTGCTCACCACTGAATATTTTCGTAAAATTCCCCCCGCGCAAAAGCCCTGGCTGCCCGCCAAAATTTAGCTTCAACCCGCCTGGGGCTAAATTGGGGGCCCACAAAATTTAGAGCCACCCTCGCCCATTTTATGTCCTTTTAGGGGTCGGCCCGGGGGGACCCGTCAAAATGCAAAAACGACCCCGAATTGGGGGCAAATATGAGGGGGCAGGCGATTTGGGCTGTCCATCTTATGGCTACAAAATTGGGGTGTCAGGGTGGAGAAAAAGAGGGAGAGCGAGAGAGAGGAGAGAGAGAGAGAGAGAGAGAGAGAGAGAGAGAGAGAGGGAGAGAGGGGAGCGAGATAGAGAGCTATAAAGAAAGAGGAAGATAGCGAGATGGGGAGAGAGAGAGAGAGAGAGAGAGAGAGGAGTTAGAGCTAGTGAGAGGGAGAGAGGGAGAGAGACAAGCTATGCCTTCCCTTTTCTTCGATCCTTTTGCTAGATCGAGCAAAAAATGAGTAGATAAGACACTCCCCTGCGTGTATGTGAACATTCTCATGCCAGTCTCGGCTCGGGTCACGAACACGTTCTGGAAATTATGCTTAAAAGGACTGGGAAGGCAGAGATTTGGCGAGTAGCCAATTTGGGACTGCGGTATTGCCCTAAAAATGGATAACACGAGAAATTTGTGCTCCCGAGGTCGAAAAACCTATTAAAACCCATGAAAAACCCATCAAGATTTCGCAAGTATTTTCGAGCTTGTGGTCAATTTAATTTTGCTTTGTAGATCTGAAGGCCACCCAATTGAAAGACCAATTTTTTGCATCGCGTATGACGAATAAATAAAAAATGGTAGGAGCCTTTTCTAGCCTTTTTTTCCCGATCTGAATATTCTTAGTCATCCTGTTTATCGAACCGTTCTGCTGCCAAGCACTGTTTTGTTCTATTCGAAAAAATTTGGAAACCGTACCCAACGGAATCGCATTTGAAAACGCGTCCGGAATTAATAGCAAGAGACAGAATCGACAAGTAATTTTTTCTCCTGAATTTCTTGGATGGCTACTGCTAGCTTGCCTTATTCTTCCAAACTGTAGTTTTCGTAATGTCTCGCTGCACCCTATTTTCCTCAAAAATCTCTACTAGCTTACCTGACTTCAATCAATCCAAAAGTTTCAAAAAATTTCTCAAGGAAAATCGGCTAGTGTACCTTCTTCTAGATTCCTCCTGGCTGCGCGATCTTAAACAGAGTCGTTTTCCTTAATAATCTCTGCTGGATTGCCTCGGACCCAATCCATTTTTTAGAGCTTACACTACGCCCTAGCATACAGGGTGTGCAAAAAAAAGACCACAGTTTGGGTCGAAATATCTCGCGAACGGTAGAGAATCGAAGGTACGTTACCATGCCAGAATGCTTAAATATGCTGGGTATGAAGATTTAACACAACTTGATTTTTCGATTTTTGAGTACGAAACTGTACTATTGACGCTGGTTACGACCGAAAATTGTGCGTTCTTGAACGGGAGGTGGGAAAATTCTGATTTTTGGCCTAAAAATAGTATAAATTTGTAAAAATGTAATGGCAAAATCTTAGAATTTATCGAGGTCAATTTCATTTTTTAAAAGCAAAACAATTTTCGCGATTTTGCGTTATTTTTGTTCTTTGAGTCATAACTCGCTTATAACTCGCTGCCCATGGCTGATATTTTGTCAATGACCTATCCAAATATTAATCTCGGATTCCACACCAAATTCCACCACAATCTATGGTATTTTTGTATTGCTTGCTAAACGTGCCCCAGGTACTGTAGGTTTCGTTTTTCCCACTTTTCTCGGGGCCCCTAGCTTCGATTCGGCTAAAATTTTCTGGGTTGTTAGGCAATAGAGGGCACTGCACTGCCAAATACGAATGCGTACTATCCACAAACATTCAAGAAAAAGATTAAAAACAGATTTTTTAATTCTGCGGCAGAATTTTGTAAATTTCTTGGTCAATTGGTCCCAAAACTGCTACTATTGGTTTTACGAAAAGATCGAAGCGATTCCATGGCAAAAACACCACGAAAATCGCGAATTTCGGTTTTCTACAGTAACCCCCGTGGAGCGCGTTTTAGCATGCCATCACAAAATTCCATAAAGTGACGATTTTTCTATTCGAGGGCCTTCTAGAGTTGATTCTAAGATAGCCTGTGAAAAATGACTGATTTTGGATGGTAAATAACAAAGTTACGAGGCCAAGTGCAAAACAGAGCCAGAGAGCCGATTTTTGGTCCGAGTAGCCGGGGTCAATTTTCGAATTTTTAAAAATAAAAAAACCAGCTGGGTCTTATGGATACGATTATAGCTTTGATGTTATTATCTACGCACGCCAAATTTCGGGGCAATCTGATTCATGATTATGGTGACTTTCAGCTCCCAATCGAAGATCGCCCTATTCCAAAATCGAAGTTTAGAAATCTTCTTAAAATTTTTGCGACGTCAAATTGTTTGAATCTTTGCATAGTTTTATTCAACTGATGGCACTGACTTATTGCTCAAAATATCCCTACGACCCCACCTTCCAAAATTTTTTTACGCAACCTCGAATTCGGTTTATTTCGGGTTTTGATGAATTTTCTGGGCGCCAACGGCTGGTTTAAAAAATTCATGAATAAGGCTTTAGGATGCGCTATTCAAATTATATCAGATAAAAATAAAACGAAAATTTTCAAAGCGCGACTAAATTTTATAAAATGGTGACAATATTCGGAAAAAAGCACGGACGAACCGTTTTGGAGGCCCTAAAAGTCGCCCTTCCAAAGGGGTACGGTAGCTTGAAATTTTGTAGATGATAGATAATCCCCAGTTCTACATAACCAAAAAAAGAAAATATCTGGGTCTCCTTTGGCAATTTAGAAATATTTTTCCAAAGTACTGTTTCGAGACCTCGAAAAATCCATGACCCGGGGGTCGTTGAAAAACTCGAAAATTCGTCGATCTCAAAAAATTCCTTAATATGTTTATGCGATTGTGTCAAGCCCGTAGATATTCCACAACAACTGATTTTGAGGTTTTCGCCATAGGTTTTTTCAATATTAAAAATTTTCGAAACTTCTCCATACAAAATTTCATTCCTCTCTAACTTTTCAACCAGACCCTCAAAAATTCTTAACTTTTGTAGGTACATATCTGCTGCCGAAATTAACTTACTTAATAAAAATTAGATGCCAGCCACCACAGGAAACTGAGAAAAATACAAATGAAGTTTCCCCGAACGCACAGTTTTCGGGTGTCATTTGTATGGGTACGTAGCCAAAAATCGAAAAAATCAAGTTGTGTTAAATCTTCATACCCAGCATATTTAAGCATTCTGGCATGGTAACGTACCTTCGATTCTCTACCGTTTGCGAGTTATTTCGACCCAAACTGTGGTCTTTTTTTTTTGCACACCCTGTAAATTGTTCTAAAATTTTTTGCTAGTTCGCCATTTCCGGTTAGCTGCAAAATTCCGGAACAATACTACATTTTTCGAAGTATCTAAAAGATTCTCTGTTAGCTCACTTTCCCCGGGTTTCCAAACGATCCTAGAAAGCCTGGTGTTGGCAAATTTATCAAAGAATCGCTGCTAGTCTGCCCTTTTTTGGCTTAACATGTGCTAGCAGATTACCTAGATGCAGTTCCCCAAAGAATCTCTGCTAGCATCCCCTTCCAAAAACCTCGTAAAAACGGTATGTATGAGTGAGTTTGGTTCCCGCCGAATGGTCATTAAATGTGTTGGTGGGTCCATATGCATATGGGTGAGAGAGAGAGAGAGAGAGCGAGAGAGAAAGCGGGCCTAGGTGGGCCGTGGCCTGGGTGCCTGGGAATGTCCCATGCTTCGTCGTCCACCACACCCGCCCAAAACCACCCAGCCTGCCGCACGGCCCACACATACACTCCTTCTAGCTCTCATTCAAACCAAGTAATGTTCCTTTACTCGTTTCTCCGTTTGTCTCTCGCTCTCTCTCTCTCTCTCTCTCCCTCTCTCTCTTGCCTCAATTCCCGACAATCTCCAATTACAGGCAGTCTCGAATAGTCAACGCCCTTTGGAATTTCCCATCTTAGGAAAAATATTACAGACCTGGGCAAGCTAGCAGAGAGACTTTTGGAGAACTAAAGGCCACGCTAGCACAAGTTTCTTCGGAATCAGAGGAATAAGCATGCTAGCAGAGGTTCTTTAGGAATCGCAAGCGGGCGCAAGCTTGGGGAACCGGTTTGGGAAACCGGAATTTTTAGGAACCAAGATAGGCAGGCTCGCAGAGATCATTTGTGAATTGAGGGATGCAAGCTGGCAAAGATTATTCAGGAATTGGAGGGTTGGCAAGCTAGCGGGGATTGTTTGAGAATTGAAGGGTTGGCAAGCTGGCGGGGATTATTTGTGAATCCTGGCTTGGCACAACTAGCTGAGATTCTTTAGGACGAAGACCGATGCGTTAGCTAGCAGAGACACCTTAGGAATCAGACGGATAGGCAAGCTAGCAGAGGATTTTTGGGAATCTAAGGAACGGGTGGGCTGGCAGAGGTTCTTTAGAAATCAGCAGAATAGGCCCGCTAGCAGAAGTTCTTTAGGAAACAGTCGGAAAGGCAGGCTAGCAGAAGTTCTTTGGGAAAATCGGCGTTTTGCTCAATAAAAATTTTTTGACGAGGTTAAGTTAGCAGAAATTCTGTAAGAATTTCAAATTAGGTGAGGATTAACGACCAACCGTCACTTACCCACGGCCAAAACGGGGGCAGGCTAGCAGAGATTCCCAGCGGTCGACTTTTCTGGCAAAAAGCCAGCGGCGTTCTAACTCGCGCGTGGGAGCCGTCTGGTCTGAAAAAAATGGGGGGATCACGTACGTTTTGGGCAATTGAGAAATTCCGGTAGGATACTGTTGGCGGGGTCATTTTTAGCAAACTTAAGTTTCGAAAAAATAAATAAACTTGATTTTCCAGTCTCATGAGTTTTAAGTATACAGGGTGTCCCAAAAAAAACGACCCACCTGGCATTTCGCCGTGTTGCATTCAATCGGTCCCAAATTTCGACTAAAGGTGTATCAGGCCCTAAATAACAACAATCCTGACTTATGGCCCCGTAGCTATCGTCGTTCTCGAGTTATAACGAAAATACTGTTTTTCCCGGAATTATGAACGGTTTTTTCGGCTATCTTTTTGGACTTTGCATCGATTTGCATCGACTTCCGGCTGCGAATCCCTAATTTCGCTTAAGAACTTGCGTAAGTTTGCGTTGTAAAAATCGCTTAAATCAAAGTTTATTTAATCAATTTTACTCTGGAAAAAATTTCTTAGGGTAAAGAAGGCCTACCGGATCATTTTCGCTTAATGTTTTGGGGGTCTAATTCCACGAAAACCCTATGAAAAATGGAAAATAAAGTTTTTTTTCGCTATAACTCGAGAACTACTATTGCTACAGGGCTATAACTCAGGATTGTTGTTATTTAGGGTCTGATACAGCTCTGGTCGAAATTTGGGATCGATTGGATGTAAAACGGCGAAATTCCAGATGGGTCGTTTTTTTTTGGGACACCCTGTACAAAAGAAATTTTCAGAAAAACAGATTTTGAGGGTTTTTGCTCCGATTTATCTGCAGTATCCTGTATTCCGGATAATTTTAGTAAATTCAGATAGCTTGCCAGCCCCTTTAAAGTTGCAAGTTTTCAAGTTTTGCAAATGTTTCAAATTTTCAAAAATCAAAAAATCTAATTTCAAAGATTTTTTAAGGTTTTGAATCAGTTAGATTCAGGTATTCTTAATACATTTAAATGTAATTAGACGCTATGTTTTTATTTCACCTGATTTCCTAATTCTCTATTTTATTGAATATTTTTTATAGTTTTCGCAATATGAAAATTTTCGAATATTTTTGGCTTATCTTTCCGTTCTTATCAAAGCCAAACGATCTTTTTTTCCACTGTCCCTCTCTTTTTCTCGGCTCTCTCCCT
This sequence comes from Mesorhabditis sp. LJ9110, assembly GCA_038088335.1. Lineage (NCBI taxonomy): Eukaryota > Metazoa > Nematoda > Chromadorea > Rhabditida > Rhabditidae > Mesorhabditis > Mesorhabditis sp. LJ9110. The sequence continues at coordinate 114,868 of JBBGBA010000042.1, read as the reverse complement.
CTCTCCCGCTCTCTAACCCCACTCACCTCTCATTAGTGCGCCATTCGCGAGTTGATAGGGTGCAGGTGGTGGCCGCCATTTCTCCACTACACATCTGCCATGATGGACCTCGGCTATTTTGACGAGTTGTAAGTATTCCCATACATTTCCGCAAATTTTCTCTGCTATCACTTTTCAACCATGCGCACCAGGTACAAATATTTATGCTAATTAGGTGGCCTCACCGGATTTTTTGAAAATTTTTTGTCGTGCGCTTTTTTTACTCGTTTGCGCGATACCGCTATGTGAATTTTCTGGATTCGAAATATTTTTGAAAGTTCCTTTTTACGTTTTCCTCGGATTCGCTGGTGGCGCTCCTTTTGGAATCGTATGCAAATTAGGGCAGCATTTTGGGGTTTTTGGGCTCGAGATTTTGGAAAGAGCTTTCGAACACAATTTGGCTAATTTTTTGAGTTTTTTTGACGCCAAATTCAACGCAACACTGGTTCGCGGGGCCTTAAAATGCCTTGATTAAATTTTTATACCGTATTTCGATAAATTTTCTATATATGCAAATTAGCATCCAAATTCTGACGGCTTAAAACGTCCTTATTTGATTTGTATTTTTGTCTCTGTCTCGGATGCAAATTAGCGTATTTCGGGCGCAGCCAAGGACATTTTTGCGTTTTTTTCGTGCCAAACACCCGATTTTGGGAATCGACGCTCGACCGCATTTTGCATGTGGCCCATCGGGCAGTCGTAGAAGAAGGAAAGAAGATGGAGGAGGCTGAGGGGAAGGGAATCGATGGAGAATGGTGGGAGATTCACACGGATCCACCACCCAAAACGCCCCGGGAAATTGGGACCCACATAGCCAACGGAGGACGGCTACGCCACATTCCCATATACGCGCGTCCAGGGGTGTAGATCGGAAAAACTAAGGACTAAGTCCTAAAATTACTGTATTTTATTTGGTTGCAAAAATACAGTAACCCAGAGAAACGAAAAAATAATTTATTCAGCCAGAATAAGTACAGTATACTGTAAGCCGTAGGTCAAAACGGTTAAAAACTGCAGAACTTTTAGGTGTAAAAAGCATCGACTCGTAAAGATCATTGTCGCGTAATTAGTATCAAAAGGTACCGTACTTTATGATCTAAAATATTGATTTTTGATTAGGAAAGCACCGTAACCCAAGAACCCAAATACCGTAATTACTATAAAAATTACGATAGATCCCTAAATGGAAAAAATGGTCCCCTTGAATAAAAAAGCCAATAACGACTCGTGCCATAGGATCAAAATACCGTAACCCACGACTCAAAAAATAGACTTTTTAATGAATTATTGGTAAAAAGTACTGTAATCTTAGTACGGTATCATTAGTGTAGTATCGCTGAATTAAGCCGATTTTTTCAGGATGGCCCGGACGCGGATGAGCTCGGTCACGCCGAATCAGTCGCTGTCGACGACGGGACGGGTGAATGGCACCGAGGTTAGTGATCTCTCTCTATCCCTCTCTCTCTCTCTCTCTCTCTCTCTCTCTCGCTTTCTCTCGCTCAATCTCTCCCTCTTTATGGATTTTTATCTCTCTCTTTCTAGAGCTCCGACGGCCCTCCAGCCAAGCGATCTCGAGCCGGGCGGTCCCGAGAAGTCGAGGAGAAACCAGAGGTTACAATGGTATTTTTTTAAAATATACGTTTTGAGTACGTTACTGTTCTATAAGCGGTCGAATTTGAATTTTCTAAGCTTTTCCACGAGGACAAATTTAAGAAATTTTTCATAGAAAAGATGATTTGAAATTAGATTTTGATTAAATAGTATATTTTATTTATTTTGCCAGGATCCGCTTGCGTACTGTGTACAGTTTTGTAGTAAAGTCTACTGTATATACTTTCTTATTTTGTAGCACAGCGACGCCTCCTCAAACGGGGCAACCTCATCGAAAGGTGCCGCCCAGGTGAAGGAAGAAGTCGTGGAAGAAGCCCCGAGGCTTGAACCCCAAGCCCAGCTCGACATCAAGCCGTCCACCTCCACAGCTACTTCTACGGCTAATTCTGCGGTGAGTGAGAGCGAGAGAGCGAGAGTGATAGAGAGAATGAGAGAGAATGAGAGGAGCGAGAGAGTGAGGAGAGAGAGCGAGAGAGCGAGAGAGAGTGAGAGAGAATGAGAGAGCGAGTGAGAGAGAGTGAGTGAGAGAATGAGAGAGAGCGAGAGAATGAAAGAGAGAGCGGGAGAGAAGGAGAGAGAGATAAAGAGAGAGAGATACCACTTTTTAGAATTCCCCGCCAGCCGCATTGATCAAACCCGAAAACCTCGTCGACCTCGTCAACTTCATCGCCGCCAGTGTCCCGATCGCCAAAATTGTTAAGGTTTAATTTTTACTAATTTTCCTTCATACAAAAACAATACGAATTTATTTTAATAACATTTTACTGTAAATTGTCTTTAAAAGCTTTTATATTTGTAAAAATCATCTGAGAATACTTGAGAAAAATTTTTCAAAATGTAATTTCTGTGACATTTTGGCTCCCCCAGAACTCTCAGCAGGCTGAAATTTCTCTCAAAAATCGCTTCAGAACCCCGGAGATTCAATTTCCGATTAGTGACGGAGGGCCACTAGAGGAGCTTGAATTAACTAGACGCTCCTTGAAATAGTCCCTTAAATGACCCTTTCATTCAAAAAACCACTTCTTAATTAAACCCCGATTTTGCAGCCTACTCCCAGCCAACCACTCCATCCCAACAGCCTCTACGCAAAGTTGTTGCAGAATAAAGTGGTGAGTCTTTATCCTTCTCTCTCTCTCACTCACTCTCTCTCACTCTATCTCTCTCTCTCTCTCTCTCTCTCTCTCTTCTCTCTCTCTCTCTCTCTCTCTCTCTTTCTCTTTCTCTCTCTCTGTTCGTTGCATTTTTTATACTTTGACCGGTATTTATTCCACAAGTTATTTGCCAAATTTTTCGAGCTTAAAAATTCCTGCCGCCACCTCGTTTGAATATCCAACGTTGCACTAGGGGTAGTGTGTCGTACGGTGGTGGAATTCGCTGAAAAAAATTATAAAGATTATCATTAGCTTTCTCTCTCTCTCTTTCTCTCTCATTCCCGCTCTCTCTGTCTCGCTCTATCCCTTGCTCTCTATCGCTCTCGTTTTCGCTTTCTCCCTGTCTCTCTCTTGCTCTCTCTCTCTCTGTCTTTCTCTCTTTATTTTTCTCTCCGCTACGTTACTTTCCAAAGAACACCAAACAAGGATGGTAACGACTTCTTAATCCCCGGACTTTTCGCCCCCGCACACCCGTAATTCGTAATTTAAGCCACCCCCGGAATTAGCATCAGTAAGTAGCTTTTTATGTCATTACGTGGTTCTAGGTTTTTTAATGACACCCACTACACTTTCGGATTCCCACGATTTAGCAAAAAATTCTAAGAATTTAGCAGCGTCATTTTTGGACATTTTTTTCGATTGTTGGTTATTTTTGAACATCTTTAATCGAATCACTTAAAATTCTACATACCAAGATTCGTTGGAAAAAGAACAGTACAAGTTTCCATGATTCCCCAAGGAGTTAGGGCGTCTAAGCAAGCCAAAGTAACTATTTTGACGCATTTTGACGCATTCCACAGTACATCTTTTTACGCCCCAAAAATTCTTAGGTGTAAATTTTTAGGAAAATAGGAAAAATTTCCTATCGAATCGAATCTTCCATTAAGCGGTTGGGAAACACAAAAAAGCATATTTAATCAGGATGAGTAAGAGTTGGGTCCATAAATAGGTATCGAATAGGCAGACGGAACTTTTATAAAGCTTCACAATTTGCGTAAAATTCGGCTCTATTTTAAATGGTTCAAAAGCGTACTGTAGAAACAAAAAAATGTAAGCTAAATGACCTTTTAACTCACCAATTCTCGCATCCGGGTCTCCCGCTTATGTGCTCCGGAGGGGAATGAAGCGTAGAGGTTCTCTGGCGGTTCCCATACCATGCTGGAGACCTAAAAAATTAGTAATTTTTGCGAAATCTATAGATTCTTGCCTTCAGCGGCCCTTTAAAACAGCAGAATCAAATTTTTGGCTGACTGTAGGTGGGAATCTTGTGGGTTTTATATCCTTTCATTTTTCATGTTAATTCGGTTGCTGAAAATTGCGGTAGATAGAAATTTTTTTTTTGTTCTAAAGGTGCAGTGACGTGGAAATTCGCCACTAAAAATTTCTAAAGAATCCAAACAAAACGTAATTTATTTTGGGCTGCCTAGCTACCGTAGCTCCAGCCACCGTAGCCTCAGACTTACCGTAGTCGCAAGAAACAGCAGCGCGACGAGCAGCTTCTTCAACATTCTTGGTTGTCAATAGTACGCTAGCGTACCCCAAGCGGATCCACACCGGCTGTAGGGCAAGGAATGTGCCCCCAGGGCACATCATCGTGCCTTTTAACCCTCCGGGGTGGGTCCCTGAAAAAGGGGCGGGGCCACGCGGTGGGTCCCACAGGGAAAGTCACTCACTTCTAGGGCCAAAATAAGGAAATTAAAGATTTTTTGCTGGGTCAGAGATCATTTTCTGGAGCAGTTTAGAAGCGACAAAAAAGCTGGGAAAATTCCATGTTTAAAACGCCTCTCAAACTGCTAATTAAAGCCATTAAAAAGTGCGAAATGAACGTTTTTGACTGTCATTAGCAGGGAAAGCGTCCTTTTAAGCGCAAGTTAAATTCAGTAAAATTTATACAAAAGGCCCGGTTGATTCGGGGGAATTATACAAAAATGCATCAAAATTTTATAGCTGAAATTTAATCGCAAGTTTGCTAAAAGGCCATTTTCAGACACAACCCAACTGGACGGAGCCCTATCGCGGCATCCTGATCACGCTCGTCGAGCAGAAGGGGTACGTATATTTGCATTTTTTGCATAGAGTTTTGTATGAATGATACCCTTACTTCTCGGTCCTTTGAAAGTGCTATATTGCCTGGTTATCCCTGTTCTTCTTTTATTAATATTTTTCAGAATCGACTGCGCCCCCACCGAGCCCTCCCAACAGGCCAACCAACTCCAGAAGAACATGCTCCACTTCCGCAGCATCGTCGAGATGTTTGTCTGTGAGTTTTAAATTGAATTATATTTTAAAAAACGGCTTTCAGTAAAAAACGGCCGGCTATATTTATTTTTTAATAATATTCAAAGTAATTTAAACCTTCTAGTTTTTGAAACCGTCAAATTATGAATTTTACGGTGCTTCTTTATATTACTCATTCCTTTTTTCTGCATTTTTGCAATTCCGGTTCGAATTACGACCACACGTGTAGTCATTTGCTCCTAAAATTGCCAAATAATGTGTCTGCCGGACCACGAAAAAAAAGCCATGGGTTGGCCATTAGCCCAGCCCGGCCTCGTCATCCCAGATTTTTATTTTTCCGGAGCTGAAAAACGGCTAAAATCGCGTGTTTTGTGGCTCATTATCATGGAAATTCGATGCAGCGGCTAGGGTGTATTATTCCCGAAAAATCGCTTAAAAATTCGCCTAAAAATTTAGGCTAGTAAAACGAGGATGTACTTTGGTTAGGAAATTCCAGGATTTTAGGGAAAAATTACGAAAGTTTACGAGTTGCGTTCAAATCTGGAACGAATATTCTTCCTGTATATTTTTTCTTGAGATCTTGATCGGCGTGCCATGCTCCCTTAAAATCACTTGGACCACTTTTCCTAGTTATTTTTTTGTCGGGTCTAACGTAGATAGTATCATATCGTGGCCGAGTACACTTTTCTTTCTACCCTTTCCATCGTCACTCCCCTGGTCAGTCGTGGGATAATTAAAGAGACTCTGCTCGTCTAGCTGGACTTTCCCTATTTTGGGCTTCATTATGGCCACCGGGTCGTAAAACATTATGGGCTTAACCCGGTCGGTGCACCCACGCAAAACTTTGACTTGGGCTTTACGATGGAAAGGACAGAGAGAGAGAGAGAGAGAGTGAGAGAGAGAGAGAGAGAGAGAGAGAGAGAAGGAAGAGAGCAAGAGGGAGAAAGAGAGTGAGAGAGAAAGAGAGAGTGAGAGAGAGACAGAGAGTGAGAGAGAGCTAGAGAGAATCATTCCCAGAGAAACATCATCCAAAATAGGCCGTTCTTTACTATTTTCGCCTAGCTAATCCCCGAGGAATCGTGTAGAGGAACTTTTCGGAATCGTGGTATCAAAAATGGAGCCCCCCTCCACCCACTCAACCTTCCAAAAAGTGACACATTGTGACATCTGGGTTGAAGATTGTTTATTCCGGGAATGCGGCACTAGAAAATAGTTTTTTAACTGAACTGAAAAAAACTTAAAAGCCCCCAGAAAATGCCAATTTCGACCCCTTCCGTCGACTAGGTCTCGACAGTTACGAATCACTCCAAATAACGCTTACAAACATTTTATGAAGCCTTGGAAACGAGTCGCTGGAGCTAAATCCTAATGCGTGTTCTGTCCGCGGTGCTTTCTAATGAGTTGTCTAGACCAGTCATCAAAGGGTCAATTCTTGCGCTTCTCAGCTCCTTTAAAGGAACTGGGAAGTCCGAAAAATCGGCCTCTTCCGTCCGCTAGGTCTGGAAAACTGTGTTTCAGTCCAAACAACGACTTTAACTTTGATTTTTATGGCCCAGGGAAACATCGAGTTGAACTTGAAATCAATACACGGTTCGATGCGTAATTTAAGGCTTTCATAGATGTCGAGACCCAGTCAAAGGAAGAGGTCGATTCTAGCACTTCTTTGCCCTTTTAAAGCCACCCTTTTCAGCCATGATGCCCGGGCTGAACGACGTGGCCGTGCTGGAGAAGTGGGCGTGGATGCGAGATGCACTACCGTAGCCAGATTGTCGCCAAGGCCACCGGGCTGATGCGGTGGCGCTTTGCGAACGCGATGAGCAAGATACCCTACCAGAATAATTCGTTTTTACAGTAAGTCTTCGGAATTTCTTACTTGTATTTTTTGTAACTTTTGTTAAATATTTAATATTGTTCAATTTTGTTAACTGATAATTGTATCATTTAAAAAACGGAATTTTAGCATCATGTCGGAAGACCGTTTCGACGAGCTGTGCGTCAAGTTCACGACGACTGCTCAGGACGATATTATGCGGAACGAGTATCGCGGGATTTTGGCAGAGTACGTTTCTCTCACTCGCTCTCTCTCTCTCTGTCTCTCTCTAACCTTTCTCTCTCTCTCTCTCTCTCTCATAGTAACGCTATTTTCCTCACTTAATAAAATTCCACTACACCCCTTTCCCCATTTAGACCCCCTCAAATCCCTGATTATCCCCCTAAATTCTGTCTGCCCCATCTATTGATGTCCCGAACTCCCTAGAGATTTCTAATTCTCACCTCCCGTCTACCTCTTCTACCCATAATTCCTCACTGCTTTCCAGAATCGGCAAATCGAACGAAGCCAATTTCCTCGCCGCCCACCCTCAGGTGCCGCAGTTGCCCGGAGGGTACGTTTTATACGTTTTAAGATTTTTAACGCCTTTTATTGATGAATTGCAATAAAAAGTAGCGTTTAAAGAGGTCACCACGACAATAGAAATTCGCTGTTTTTTTTTCAGCTAAGTTCGTGATTTTGATAGTTTCAACGCTTTTCTCTCCTAAATTCGGCCTGACAAGCTTTTTAAAAAATCGGTATCCTAGCTGTTAGCAAAAATCTTTAGCTTAACCGATTGTTTCAACCAATTTCGGCGTAATAAACTTTTTTTTGCAGCTCTCAAGCCAAAGCCAGGCTACTCGACGACCCGTCCACGTCTGACAACGGCAAGAAGACTGCGCGCACGTCATTTGTACAGGTGCGTACAACTGAATATATTAATCTTAAGGAGCTATAGTATGCCTAAAAATAAATATAGTTATGGTAATACCGATTTTTACATGCTTTTTCCAGTTCCAAGCCAAGCCCGGCCAATACGAACCGACAGTACGGGAGGCCCTGAATGCAAAGATGTTGAGCGCAAAGGTATGGATTTTTATTTTTTTTTTTTGGGATTACGGTACTGGTAGAATACGGTAGAATTCTTGCTGTCACACTCCCTTTAAAAGCCGTAGAATTTCAGAATCTCCCCGACCCGGAAGCGCTCGATTTCGAGAATTTGTGCATGGGGACGAAGGCCCGGGAGAATGGAGGTGGGAAATATCAATTTCTGTTTTGATTTTCGACATAATTATGGTAATAGTTAATTTCTATAACTGATATTAACGATATTATGGATTTTTAGATACTGTAGAAGACAGGCTTAAGATTTTGGATTATGTAGAATTATAAATATATTTTATACAACCTTGTACAATTTTATACAACCTCTTTAAAGGCGTCTGGAAGCGAGAGATGGTCGGCACGCTGGTGGACGAGATGAAGAACAACCCGCCAATCTGGGAGGATCCCAGCCAGCATAGCCTTCGGCCTCTGTGTGACAAGCTGAAAGCTGAACATAGGGCTACTTGGATCACCGGTAAATTTTAGATTGTTTTAAAGGGGCCGTGAAGGCAGAAAAACTAAGTTTTTGAGCTTCGAGAATCAGCTAAAACCGCATAAAAGATTTTCTAATCTAATACTATCTCAAAAAATTAAAAAAAAAAGCGAAAAAGCACTATTTTCACGTACAAAAAATTGTGCTTTTTGGCTAATTTTCATTAGTTTTTGACTTTGACGATCTTTTTCCAGAAGACGACTGCCGCCGCCAGATCGACGAAATGCGCATGGTGGTCGATAAGCTGTCCCGGAAACGGCAGCTCCAAATCGCGCCCGAAGTGCTGAACTTCTACATGGCGCTGCAGCAGGTGCCGAGGACGTCCTTGCCCAAACCCCCGGTAACCACCATCATCAACACCACCACGCCGACACCGCCCACGCCGATTGCTGCTACGCCGACTACTGTACAGGCTGAACCGAGGTTAGATTTTCTACAATGTTTTAAAGTTAAAAGGGATCCCTAAAAATCTCTGCTAGCTACCCTCAATATTTACGATATAATTAAATCTTAAAACAGCACTTTTCGGCGCTTTTGCATTATCGGGGGAGGCTATTCCTGTACACCCACATATCTCTAAATTGTAGTCGAAAATTCCGCCAAAATCGATTTTTTTTTCTTAATAAAAATTAACATAACACTTTTGTTGCGTTTTTCTTGACGAATTGTAGAAAAAAGTTTAAGAACAATCCTTCGATTCATCAGAAAATGGTGAGCTTAGGGAAAAAGCCGCCCCCCGATAATGCAAAAGCACCGATATCCCAAAGAATCTTTGCTAGCTAGCCTCTCCCCCTTAAAACCCTGAAACTGAATTTCCAAACCATAAAACAAAAACTACAAGCTATAAAACAAATTAACAATTTACAGCACCTCCACCGCCCTTTTCGAGCTGGCCGGCGCGTTCGCCGCGGCCACCAACGCGCCGGACTCCGCGCTGACCAATGGACTCGGGGATCCCGCCGCGAAAAGGGTACGCTATTGCCTAGAAATTTTTTAGCGAGCTGTAGCAGATCACTGGCGCAATCTGACCTTCCTAGCCCCTTTAAAAGCACGTTTTTCTAGGTGAAATACCCGGTGACGGCTTCCGTACCTGCCCCTGACGCTACCGTCGCCCATTGGCTCTCCATCGTCAGCCAACAGCTCGAAGCGGCCGCCCAGCGAAACAATGGTCATCTACCGACACCGACAGTCCCACAAATGCCGATATCTATCAACGGCCATGAGAATGTTTGGGTGGTAAGTAGTTATACCTAAAAGTACTAGTAGTAAGATCTAAAATAGAAAGTATTACTTCAAATGCACTTAAAACTTTAACGCTAACTTCCAGCTAACTTATAACTTTAAAATCTTTGCTTAAAATACTCGAACAATGATTCTTTTGGCCAGTATTTTAAGCCATGATTTTAAAATTAGAAACTAAGACTTAAAAACAATTAAAAAGTATTCTAACTCTACAAAGTGTTTTTTAAAAATATCCCACCTTATATAATTTGGTCGCGTATGTGTGTGTGTGTGTGTGTGTGTGTGTGTGTGTGTGTGTGTGTGTGTGTGTGTGTGTGTGTGGATGTCACTTTCGAGGCCCGATTTGAGGGCCTTCCCGTGCATAAAATGCCCTAATTCTCCGTCACCCGGGGGAATCGACCCTTCTGTTCCCGATGGCGTTTTCAGAATTTCGATAAAATACAAGTTTACAAAGTTAGGGCCGGTTTTATTCATTTTTGGGGGTCCCTGAGGGTTAATTTGCATAATGCGAGAAAATACAAATTTCCTCATTCTTGCCAGTTGCACTCGCGCGTTTGGCTGCCTCATTGGAGCTGCCTCCGATTGCCTTGGCTCCCCTTTCCCGGCAGTCACCTCGGGCATACAAGGGGTGTTGCGCGCGCGCTCCCAAGCATTTCATGGTATAGCGGTTAGAGCGTCAGCCTGCCAATCTTGCTATCGGGGTTCGATCCCCGGCTATCGTATTTTTTTGCTTTATGACCGGAATTAGACCAAAGCTAGCCGTGCAAGCTAGCGCCGCAGGCTTTCGAACGCAGCTAGCCGCACAAGCTAGCGCCGCAGGCAAAAATCCCTCAAGCCAGCGTCGCAGAAAAGGGATGCCGACGGCATAGTCTATCGTTTACGCGCTGGAAAGAAAATGTCTCTGCGCCTCTCCCCAGGGCGCGTTCTCTGCCCTGTTGGCTACTTGCCAATTTGTTGATAGGGGATCGACACATGCCGTCGGCAGCCCTTTAAAAAAAGAGTTAGCCCATCAAACTTGCGCCGCAGGCTTAAGTATGAAGCTAACCACACAATCTTGCGAAGCAGGCTTTAGAAGAAGCTAGCCGCACAAGCTAGCGCCGCAGGCTGTAGAATAAAGCCAATTATTGAAGCTAGCGCCGCAGGCTTAAAGAAGGAGGTGACCGTTAAATTGTGCCGCAGGCTTAATCTTGAAGCAAACCGCCCAAGCTGGCGCCACAGGCCAAAAAAGTAGGCTAATCCCTCAAGCTTGGGCCGCAGGATGAGGGAGCGACCTAGCCGAGGAAACATGCGCCGCAGGCCTAATAACGAAACTAGCATTTCAAGCTTGCGCCGCATATCAATACAAAAAGAGGTTTGCATGGAAGATGGGTTTTTCTGTCTTCAAGGTAACTTTATGTGGAAGGGCGCTCGATTAAGAGGGCCTAGACGGGATCCAGTGGGGGAGAGTCGCGAAGCGGCTCCTCCCCCGCTGGTTAGTTAAATAATTTTTTAAACTTAAATAATGATCAAAGCTCAGAACACTAAATCTTAAAAATTCCAAAATAACGCAAATCTGAGTATATCATTATTAGAATAATTTTACCCCTTTTAGCCTCCACGCGAAGACGAACTAAACAAACCGAAACCGACCGTCTCCACCGTGTCGGCCACCGCCACCGCCGCCGTCATGGTGAAGCCGCTCGAGGCGCCCGCTCTCCACAACATCGGAATCCAGAATATCGTCACCGAGCTGAGGAATCGGAGAACATCCCCGCCGGCCGCGGCGACGGCTACCGGTTCGGGAGCTGCGACGAATGGTAGGAGTGCTGGTGAGTTTTAGAGTCTAAAAAATGTAAAAAGAATTATGAAATTGCAAAAAAAACTATTCGAAAACAACTCCAAAACTTGTTTTTAGGAGGCTTTTTAAGTTTTTAACTATTTTAACTCTTCCTCCAAGCAGAAAGTTTTAAAAATGCTATTAAAACACAAAAAAAATCGTGATTTTGGGCTCAAAAATGACCAATGTTGAAGCGAAAATCAAAAATTTAAGCGATTTTGTGAGTTTTGGCTTTCAAAATCATTAACGCACCCGAATTACAGCTAATTGACATAAACACAACGATAAAAACCCCCTTTAGCCAAATTCCCCGCCCACCAACAGCCCAGCTCGCCGGCGCTCACCACCACCGTGCGCCCGGAGATGGGCTCGCAGTTCGAGACGGACAAGTGGAGCCTGCTAGGTTGGTAAAGCGTTAAATTAGCTAAATATTGCTATTTTATTTCCTCACTATTAACAATCCCCATGAAAAAGTAACCTAAACAACCCATGTTTTTAGGTCAACTGATGGCGCATCACGCGCGCGAGCTCGAGCGCGCCAAGGGCACCGGAATCGCGCTCAAGTTCCAGAAGGACGTCACCGAGCTGATCGCCAAGTACCACGAGAACCCGTGACCACCTTTCTATAATGTTTTGATTGTACACGTTGTCTCCCTCCACGCTTTCTGCCTTTGCCTCCCCATACTCCGCCAAGTCTCGAGAATCGGGTATCGACTTTGTTAATAAATCTGTGAACATATTCATCTTTGTAAAGCACATCCACATAGAGAAACGCCACTGAAATGCAACGCAAGATTCCAAAACCCTCTTTATTCAATACAAGTTCATACAAATAAAAACAAGTATTTCTTTTTCAGTCGAGAAATCAAAAAATCATTCGGACGAGGAGTCGCAGCCGGCGGCGATGGGGGTACTGAAAAAAGCAGTAAATGTGGTACTCGTAAAAATCCACTGGTCCAGTTTATCAGTAAGAAAAGAAAACTGGTACGATTCAAGTTAGGGGGCAGATTTTTTGGGGCCATTTTTGAGCTATCTGGGGCCAGTTTTTTGCGGCTAATCCAGCCTAAGACTCAACTCCTAAGCTAAGCTAAGATGAAGCTCAGTCAAATTGAGCTCCAACAAAGCTAAGCCTAAGCTTAGGCTAAGCTAGGTCTAAGCCTAGGGTAAGCTAAGCCGAAGCCAAAGCTAAGCCGATACTAAGCTAAGCTAAGCCTAAACCAAAGAAAAGGGACTGGAAATATGCGAAAAAAATTTTGCCCCCCCCCCCCTAACTTGAATAGTACCAGAAAACTCATAAAATGCGTGAAGCCAAGAATAAGCCAAGAAAAAATACATTTTGTCCTCCCACTCGTCCTGCGTCGAGTCGTTCAGTCCGTCCGTGTCCTCGTCCTCGATATCACTCATCATCACGTTGCACCGGGATCTGAAAATGCCGATAAACTACAAAGTACAAAAGTACTTCAAAAACTGCAAAGGCTACAAAAATACAACAATTACGCCTCAAATTACCAAAGCCACAAAACCCTCACCTCAAAGCAGTCACCAACAGCTCGCTGGCCCCGCGCAACGGCGCCTTGTTCAACGGGGTGCCGCCGGGAGACCTAAATAGACTTTGAAAAAGATACCATCAAATTCCTTACTTGGCCACCTCGGTCTTGCGCAGCTTCACCGCCTGCAGGTCCATGGCCGACGGGCGGCTGACTGGGGAGGGCATCGACTCGAGGCTGGCCGCCTCCTGAGCCTTGCGCATGGGTGTTTTCTAAAAATAAGAGTTAGAAAGACAATTTAAAATTACTGGAACAGGGGCCAGGTTGATGGGCGCCGGCGGCGGAGGCGGGGGAGGTGGTGGCGGGCCGGGCGGGGGTCGAACGACGGGAAGAGCCTGGAAAATACACATAATTCCGAAATGCGAAAAAAAGGAACACATACGAAAAATTATAAAAAACACGATTTGCTAACAGAATCTTGCAACAAATTATGGAATTTCCAAATTGCCAAAATCTGCCATTACGATTTTCGTTTTTTGAGGATAGTCCGAATAACTCACACTCCCAGATGCAGTCTCGTGGCGATGAGAATTCCTGGAGGAGCCCTAAACAGAGAACATTTCAAAACTTTGCGCCAATCCGTACCCGCTCCTTTGAATAGTGCTCCAGACGAGAGTTGTACGACTTCATCGACTGCGTGCAGATGCCCTCATCGAGCGAGTGGTCTAAAAGGTAAAATCAAGATTTCTGGATCAAAACCAACTGCTCTCGGTGGATGGAGACAGGTCGTACTTGGTCGGCATCATCGGGGGCGGCATTCGCATCTAAAGGAACTTTTTTCAGCTCAAAGAAATGCGCCATACGCCGTTCTGTTGAGTGAAATAAGCGAGTTGATTGCGAAGCATCATCATTTGGGCCTCGATGGCCATCACCTAAAAGAATATAACTATATGAGTAAAATAGGAAAAGAATTACCATAGTAGCATCATTGGGAGCGGTCGACGGCGTGCTGAAGCGGTCATCGTCGTCCAGGCCGGAGAGTGGGCGATTGAAGAACTGGAAACCATATAAAGATCAAAATTCTTAGCATACCTGAAAATCTGAAGCTGATCCGAAGTCGTCGTGGAACATCGTGGTGACCTCGCGCTCCGGCAGCGAGTCCCAGGGCTTGCCCCAAAGCTGGAAGCGGCGCATGACACCTAAATTGGTTTCTAAAAGCTGCCAAAAGTCAGGCTACCGTCTTCCACATCATCCGTCAACAAAATCCGCGCCAAGTCATTGAGCGAGCTTCGGGGAACGTCAACTTCGGCGGCGAGCTCCTAGAAACAAAAATGATTTGAAAGAAATAATTCCAAACGTCTTCCAACGGATCGCTGCCCAGCGCCGCAATACCCTCCAAACGAGCCGGCTTCTTTTTTGATGCACGTCTAAAGAAAACCTCAAGGATGATACAAAAACCTTACCGCATAAAGATGCGCGCCATACGCCGCAGGAAGAAGCCGAAATTGCTGTCGAAGATGTTGGCGCGGCAATACTGGCGTAGTTGTCGCCCGCGGCGACGCAAGTTTTCACTCTGCAACAGAAATTTGAAGATCAAAACAGCATTCGAATTTCTCACCACAAACAAGTAAGCCAGTACGAGTACGAGTGTGGAAAAATATGGCTAGAAATCAAAAATGGCACTAATTTCCAGGCGTATTTTCCGACCAAATTCAAAATCAAATTAGCTTACGATAATCACGGCTTCTTCGAAGGCGATCTGGGCGAGTAGACCGATCGAATCGGCGGCATCTCGGAGGGCTTCTTTACGCCGCACCACTTGCTGCATGGCCAATGCTTCGTGCTCTGAAAAAAGGGAATTAGAGAAGTCTGTAATGCCTGAAAGCCTCCTAGTGCCCAAAACCTCGCAAAAAAAAGTGCGTTCTCCTGTAAATCAGGCCCCTTTTCTCCTCTGATATATTCATTTTCAGCGGCGCGAGACACACTAGAGCGACAAAAACAACTTCGTTTGTTCAATTAACATCTCCTGATCTCTCCAGAGCCTCAAACGCTCGGAAATCTAAAAACCGACCAATCGTATTCGAAGCCGTCGGCGCGTCAGGATTCGTGCGGTTTTCCCATCCGGCCCGCTGAAGTTTCGCGCCGAGCGTCTTGCGAGGTGTACATTCCATCTGGTTGCGGGGCTAAAAATTGGTTTTTATGGGTGAAAATTTGAAAATGGAGAAAAATAAGGAGAAAACTAGATTTCCGACGTACTGTAGCTACAGTATCGAGCGAAGGTATTAGGCTAAAGATATATCGAGTAAAATAAAGGCTTTGAAAAGATATTATTAGTTTCTAGAACGACAATAAAAAAATTTGGAAACATGCAAATTTAGGCCGTTCGATGATGATCGTGGCTTTTTGTTCGCGAGGTCACGGCTGGCGCGACGGGTGCCGTTGTTTGGAGGGGTGTGTAGCCTTCCGTGCCCGGCGACCAAAATTTACCAAAAAATGTTGTAAAAATGCTATTTTTTTCTAAAAATATAAGTAGTTTTCAAGTTTAAATTGTTGTTTAGAACATGTAAAAAGCAATATTCTTTTGAATTACATGGATAGCGTAGCCAAAACATAAGAAAAACGGACTTTTAGAAGGTCAGAATCGTTTTTAGTAGACCTAACATGTCACCCTTTGATAAGTGATACTTTAACTCCTGCTAAAGGCCTAAAAAGGCGATTTGCAAGCCTCCTACTCCCCTCCCTAATACTTCATTGCGCAATAACCGTCCTCTCCCTCCCATCGTATCCAATTTCATTTTCAGAAAATGCTGGCTTCCCGAATAGCCGGCTTCCTGAATGTGGGCTCGATTCTTAGGCCCGCGTCGGCTGATGTGTTTCAAGTCAGAGGTAGATTTTGGGTCTTTTTTTTTTGAAATGCCTTTTTCAGGGCGAAAACGTGCGCTAAAGGCCACCCTAACAAGGCAGCAAAAGCTCGAGCGACGGCTGAAGCGGGAGGCCCGCGAAGCGGCGCGGAAGCAGTACACCTTCATGGAGAGGATCAACATTCGGCGGATGAAGAATTTGTGGGTTTTTAATTCCGGCTTGGCTTTAAAAATAAGAAAAATTTTCATTTTTCCGTCATTTTCAGGCTCTCTCCATCTCAGCAATACCCTGGACGTCTCGTTGCTGATGAAGAAGAAGCTCTACCCGACAAGCCAGCCACAAATGTCTATATCATGTAAAGAATTTCGACTTTATCTTCACAAAAGATTTTTAGGTCCTCGGTGAAAACGCAGTTCTTCTCCGTCCGCGACGCCCTCGCCATGCACAGAGAATTGCAGGTAGGAAAGTTCTTTCTTGCAAAATAGCTCGTTGTAGTGTCCCGAGATCTACAACCGGCCAAACGCCCCCATCAAGCTGCGCATCGAGCTGAACATGAGCACCGAGAAATCGGTATTGGCATTTTTTTTGGGTTGTTTATTCATTTTTTTCAGACGAAAATGATCTCAAACCACGACGAAATCGTCCCCGTTCCCTTCCCGTTCAAGCACCAGGAAAAGCGTACGATTCTCGCGTTTGTCAACGATTTGAAGCTGCAGGTGAACTAGCAGGGATTTTTGAGGACGTTTTGATGTGAAGTAAAAATCATTTAAACTCTACATTGAAGGAAGCTGCCGTTGAAAGTGGCGCCGAGCTCTCCGTCGGGCAGGATGTCGTGAAGAAGATTATCAAGGGGCAATTCCGCACTGACGACTACGATTTTTGCGTGGCGCACACCGATATGGCTCCTCATATTTTGCCGCTTCGCGGGCTGCTCCGGTCAAAGTTCCCAAACAAGGTCAATGGTACGTTTTGCATTTTATTCCGTGGGGTCCCTAGATGTCCAAGTTTTTTTCAAAACGTCTCCAAAAATTTCCCTTTTTTCTAGATCTAGAACCTTTACAAAAATTCGACTAAAAATACAAAATTATAAGGTTTCGAACAAACATGCTCGGTTTTCGACCAAAATTTCTAACTTCTTCGCTTTCTAAATAGTTTTTCCATTTGAAATATCGCTAAATTTTGCTATAAATCAGTGAAATGTTTCGTTACTATAAAATTTCTGAAGATATAGGAATTCCCCGATAATGCCAAAGCACCTATAGCTGTTTTTTTCAGGCGGTCTCGGCGACGATCTGCCTGCCATCATTGATCGTTTCCGAAACGGCGTGAAGCTGTCGATCAAGGGCGACCCGGTATACCCAATTTGGGGACTCGCTGAGCCGGTGGTCGGCAGAGTAAGCGCGAGATTTTTCGGTATAATTTTTCATGTTTAGTTGTCGATGAGCGACGACCAGCTCGAGGAAAACATTGCCGCCATCGTTCAGGCCCTTTGCGTCCATCGCAGCCCCGCGCTGGGCCCTTTTATTAATCGGTAAATTATTTTATATTTTGGAGTTTGTAGAATGGGATCGATGAATAAAATATAGAATCGAACTCTATGACAATGTTAATTCATTTTTTAGTTGCCTGATGATGACGATTCCCGGTGAGGCACATTTTGCATTGGACGTGAAGAAGTGGGAGCCGGTGGCTACGGAGGAGGAGCTGGAGAAGGTTGGAATTTTGATGCTTCAGGGGGCCAACTTTTGCCAAAATTCCAGAATATGCACAGTAACGTTACTGCAATCATTTTCCTGGGTGCATTTAGTAAAATTAGCTAGATTTCAAGCCATAAAATTGATTATAAAACTTTTAAAAGATAAAATTTCGCTGGAAATCCGCAATTTTTTGCCGAAAAAATGGAAATTTGCGGCATTTTTATTAACATTTTGAAAATTTTGATATGAGGATGCTAAAAAACGGCGTAGGAAACCTTCTTGATGTTTTTTTTAGGAAAATTTGGATCAGAAAAAGCTATCCCTCCCCTGGAGACGCCAAAGATCCGGAAGCTGACGATTTTTTCCTTTTCGAACGGGACGCTTTTTTCAAATTCACGTTTTTACCATCATAACATTACACATCTAAACGATTCCCTCTTCGCCCCAATTATCGATTTGTTCAGATGGATGCCCGGCGCAACAAGAAAAAGCAAAAGAAGGACGCCGCCGCCAAGCCAAATGAAGAAGCCGTCAAAGAGCTCGCCCAGCAAGTCGTCGACGAGGATCTCAAGGTGGCGACGGCCTGAAGGCGTTCAGCTTGCTGATGTCCAGTCTCGCTGGACTTTCTGCCCGTTGTCACCATTTCGTGTGCTTGTGTGTGCCCCTCGTATCTACCACTCCTCGGGCTTATCGGCCTGATTGATGGGTGGTCTCGCCCGGGCTTCTTTCGGGCTACTTGTTCGCGTCGCTCCCTTCTTTTTGAAGCCCTGCCCGTTCTTCAACTCTTGATTGTGATTTTTAGGATATTCTCTAGAGCCCGCAGTTGCGTAGAAGATAGTTGCTCAAATGTTTTTGTTGATTTATTTCCCTTTTGCTCTCGTTACCCCCGTTTCGTTTGGCGTCCCCCAGGAAAGAAGAAGAAGCTCGGGGCTGGAATAAAAATTGAGGCTTTTGCTGTGAAATTTTTGAGATACGGCGAAACACACGATCACCTGATCATTTCTTCCCTGGATTGATTTTTATGGGCGTTTAGATCCGAAGCCGGCCGAATTTTTGAAGTTTTTCATTTCTTTAGCATTATCGGGGAGTGTATAAGTCTAGAAACTTTCAAACACTTCGCTATATAATTGAAAAATGGATCTGAAGTAAAAATTTGCCCCCCCCCCCCCCGATAGTGCGAAAGAACTTGTTTTTCTTCTCATCGTTGGAAATTAATCATTGTTTTTTTTTGGTTGGACAAATTTGTGAGCTAGGGATTAGTTTGAATTTTAAAACCTCGTTCTCATCGTTGGCAATTGTCTTTTGTTCTTTTGGCCTAGAGAGATCTAATTTGTCTGGGAAAATAGTTTGTTGCTTCCACTAGAGTGTGGGATGGTTCGGCGATTACGCCAAAGCTTTCGGCCAGCTGGTGGGACCGGTTTTTTGTGTGCCCGAAGTGGAGAACCTAGTTCATCTCGATCTACAAGGATTGTTCGCTTTATGGGCTTGGTTTTATGGTGTTTGAAAATTCAGACTGTTATCGCAAAACTTTTGAAAAAGCTAATTTGTGTAAGCTGTATTTTGCAGTATCCGAAACGCAGAGAAATTTATATATGAAAAAAATAGAAATTCTAGAAAGAAAAACCAGAGAAATTAATTATGCGATTTTTAGGCTGATTTTTGGGCTTTTGCAAAGTTTAAAAACGTATCGAGGTTGGATTTTTGGGTAATCGTCTGATTTTCAGCTAGAAAAAAATTATGGCGATCCAAATAGCCTAATTTTCTAGAAGAAATTCACCTCGCGATTCTAAATTCTGTGCTTTCAGATCCTCCTTTCAAACCCAAAATTTGCTAACCTTTTGTTCGCGCGCCCACACACAAATGAGCTAATTTCCGAGTCCCGTTCAAGCAGTCGTTTTTGCAACCAATCTCCCAGGGAAACCACTGTTTTTGATCTTTGCGGGCAGAGCTTTGGGGCAATATATCGCAGGCCGATATTCAACCTCCAAAAAAATTCTATTTTCGGAGTTGTATATTTCTAGTGTCCTCGCAAAATTTGATATTCTATTAGACTCAAATTTCAGGGGCAATGGGCCAATCGGTGGCCAAGGCGGACAACTTTGCCTGGTCCTACACCGAGGAGCCGCACGCGACCAGGTTGGTGTTTGGAAGTTCGGTGCTTGCGCAATATCGGGGGGGGTCCCATTCTATCCATTTTTGTCTAGTAATTTAATCGCGAGCATTTTAATAGCGTTTTGGTTAAAATCTAGCTGTATTATACAAGGGAAACGCATTTTAGATCGAAAGAATGTTAGGAAATTTCCAAATTTTGCTCGAAAATGTGTTATGTGTTTTTTAATACAAATTTGTAACGTTTTTTTGTGAAGAAATGAATGAATAAAATAGAAAATAAAATAATATTTTAATTTTAGACGCAAAGAAATCCTGGCCAAGTACCCGCAGGTGAAGGAGCTGTTCGGCCAGGACCCCGCCTTCAAGCCGACCGTCGCGTGCATGGTGTTGGCCCAGATTTGTTTTGCGTACCTGTTGAGAGGTAAGTTGAATGCTTTAAAACAAACAGGGTATATCCTGCTATTTATTCTGAATGGGATGAATTTTTCTAGATTCCCACTGGTTCCTCGTGTTGCTGCAATGCTACTTCGTGTCCGGCGTCTTCAACCACTCGCTGACGTTAGCGATTCATGAAATTGCGCACAACCAGGCATTTGGCTACACGAGCCCGCTGGCGGTGAGTTTTTCGCTAAAAATTGTGGGGGGGTTTCATTTGAATTGACTTAGCAAGGAAAATTAATTCAAAAAATTTAGAATCGGCTCTTCGGCTTCTTCGCCAACCTGCCCCTCGGCTTGCCCATGTCGGTGTCGTTTAAGAAGTACCACCTCGAGCACCATCGGCATCAAGGTGAGCAGGACCTTTAGCTTAAATCTACTTTTCTTCATGTTTACCGCGCCTTTCTTTAACCCTACAAATTAAATTTATAAATTTTCAATATTGGCTTGATTTTTAGCATTTTTACGTAGCACCTAACTCGACTGTTTTCTGATTTCTCTCTATTACACTACGTATTTATTTATTTCCAGGAGAAGACGTCATCGACACCGACGTGCCCAGCGAGATCGAGTGCCACTTCTTCACGACGACGCTCAGGAAGGCGTTGTGGGTCGTGCTCCAGCCGGTCTTCTACGGAATTCGCCCACTGTTGATCTACCCAAAGGTGCGCCTTTTTCTTTTTTTTTGATCATCCCCCCTTTTTAGGCGGTCACCGACCTCGAGCTGGTCAACATCGCCATCCAGCTGTCGTTCAACTACGCCGTCTACCACTACTGGGGCATCAAATCGTTGTTGTATCTGTTTGGCGGGTTAGTTTCCTACCTTATATAATTTTGGTGTGTATCTTTGTGTGTGTGTGTGTGTGGATGTCAGTTTCGAGGCCCGATTTGAGGGCCTTCCCGTGTCCAAAACGCCCCAATTCTTCGTCACTAAGGGGAATCGACTCTCCTGTTTCCGATGGCGTTCTCAGAATTACGATAAAATACAAGTTTACAACGTTAAAGCCGGTTTTATTCATTTTTGGGGTCCCTGAAGGCTAATTTGCATAATGTGAAAAATAGAAATTTCCTCATTCTTGCAAGTTGCGCTCGCGTGTGTGGTCGGTTGGGGGGGGCGGAGGACCCAAGCTATCGGAAAGTCAATTTCTCATGCAAGGGCCGCATTCCAGCGCCCAAGGCCCGCGAAGCGGGTTTTGGGCGCTGGTTTCACATAAAAAAACTAGGTTTTGATTTTCTTCAGGCTTGTCCTTGGGCTTGGCCCCCATCCTCTAGCCGGTCACTTCATCGCCGAGCACTACACGTTCCAGCCCGGCCAGGAGACGTACAGGTATCGAAGTCCAGCTTGCGTTTTTTGTATGTGTATTTTTAGCTACTACGGCCTTCTGAACCACGTGACGTTCAACGTCGGCTACCACGTCGAGCATCACGATTTCCCGTTCGTGCCGGGGTGTAATTTGCCGAAGGTAAAAGCTAAACTTTTTTTAGCTAGCCTTAACCACGAAAATTTGATTAATTGATTTTGCAAGAAAAAGACATGATTTTTTTGAAAACGATTTTCCAGGTCCGACACATCGCCCCCGAGTTCTACAAGGACATCAAGTCGCACGACTCCTGGACGGCGGTCATCTACAACTTTATCACCGACCCGAAAATCTCGCTCAGGTTTGTATAATCGCAAATTTCATGGAATTCTCTTCTTCAGAAATCGCATCAAGCGCAAGCTGGCCCCCGAGTCGGAGCAACACTTTTACGGCGTCGGCACCAACGAGACAAACTGCGTGTATAGGAGTGCCGAGAAGCTCATCAAGCTCGCCTCACTGCCGCACATGAAGTCTTCTTAATTTGAATTTTATAGCCCGCTATTTGTAGCTAATTTTGCCACTTTTTGGTCTTTGTGGTCTGTATTTTCCCACTTTTTATAGGCGTCTTGCCCTCTTTGGTGCTGTCTTGCCGATTGTCGTTGTCGAGTATTCGTTAGTTTTCATACTGTGTATTTTTTTCTTGCCTAATACTCGCCGATTCCCGTGCGATGCGTGTCTGTGTGTTTGCCGATTCTTGCCCCCTTGTGAAATTTTCACCTTGCCCCGCTGGCCGCTAGCGCAGCTGTGCCCCTTGCCACATTGACACTGTGAGAAATTTGAGATTTTTGCTGTTTTTTGCATAAATATTTTGAGAAGTAGATCGGTGGAAAATACAGGGTGTCCCAAAAAAAACGACCCATCTGGCATTTCGCCGTGTTACATCCAATCGGCCCCAAATTTCGACCAGAGGTGTATCAGACCCTAAATAACAACAATCCTGACTTACAGCCCCATAACTACAATAGTTTTAAAGTTATAACGAAAATACTGTTTTTCCCGGAATTCTGAACAGTTTTATCGGCTATCTTTTTGGACTTTGCATCGATTTGCATCGACCTCCGGCTGCGAATCCCTAATTTCGCTTAAGAACTGGGGTAGTTTTGCGTTGTAAAAATCGCTTAAATCGAAGCTTATTTGATGAATTTTACTCTGGAAAAAATTTCTTAAGGTAACGAGGGCCTACCGGATCATTTTCACTTAATGTTTAGGAGGTCTAATTCCACGAAAACCCTATGAAAAATGGAAAATAAAGTTTGTTTTTGCTATAACTCGAGAACGACTGTAGCTACCGGCCTATAAGTCAGGATTGTTGTTATTTAGGGTCTGATACACCTCTGGTCCAAATTTTGGGACCGATTGGATGTAACACGGCGAAATGCCAGATGGGTCGTTTTTTTTGGGACACCCTGTACATATCTTCTTTGGAAAGCGGTTCGAAACCGAGTTCGGGCTTCCGGTTCTTTCACATTATCGGGGGGACTAACTTTTTCCTGATTTCCAATTTTCCAATGTAAATAACGTGAATGTTTTTAATCTATTTTTGCGCAAAATTTTTTTAAAGGAGGAGGAGGAGGTTTGCTACTCGAAATATGGTTAACTTTTACTAAAAAAAAAGTTAAGTTATTAGGAATTTCTGGAATTGTACAAAAACATCAATTTTTCGGTTTTGATTTTAATTTTCAGATATTTAGTTTCATCTATAAATTGATTTCGGATTGCGTAGTTGTCGATACCCAGTACGTCGAAAGGATCGATCCTTTAAAATTCCTTTAAATGTCCTTTCCGGTCCCTTTAGGATGCGATTTTCAAGCAGCGCGATAAACAAAACCATTTATTAACACAAAAAAAATTGTCGGTTAGGCAAAAATGGGGTTGATCATGGCTCGGCGGCGTGCTGGTGGACAGGTTGCGGGGGCGGCTGCGGTGCGACCGGGTGGGCGACGTACGGGCAGAAGCTGTCGCGATTCCACAGCGCCGCGAACCACAGCAACGCGCCCAGCCACAACGACGCCAGGAGGAGCAGCCGGATGCTGCGGAACGTCCAGTCTGAAGAGGTGGGCTTTTCGGGGAGTCCGAACTTGGCTTGGCTTAGCTTAGGGTCAGCTTAGGTTGAGCTTGGGCTTGGCTTAGGCTTCGGTTAGGCTTGGGCTGAGGCTTTGAAAGCTTCAAAAGCCTCACTCCACTGCTTCACCAGCGGCTCGACGGGGGTCTCGACGGGTGCGCTGATTGGTGACGTGGCCTTGGCGGTGTCGACTTTGTTCTGGAAATGGGCTTGAGCAGCTGCTTGAGCTCCCCAAAAATCTCCGCTAGCCCGCCCAGCTCACCAGTGCCTCATCCCGCATCCGCAACGCCTCGATGACGTCGAGCAGCGGCACCTGCTGCCCGCCCACCTCGATGCGCATTTTCTGAATTCATTTCTAAAGTTGTTTTCGGTAAAACTACAGTAAGTGACGCGGCGGGACCCGCGGCTGAAAGTTGGCAATGGTTCTGTGACATTTCGATGAATTCTAAAGGTAAAAAAACATCACTTGTAACATCAAGTAGCCCTACCGTATGCTATGGATAGAAAAGTACAAAATAGGAATTTTTTTAGTTTTTCCTGAAACTTCGGGTAATGCCTGTATGCAAATTTTGTTGTTCTTAATTTGCAGATAATTCTTAAATGCAAATCAAGTAGCCGTAATTTTTACGATGCAAAAAGCTTTATTCAAGCCACACATATTACAGGTTTTTGATATGTACGCGGTAGGTCTTATCCACAAAAACAATTGAGATAATACTTAATAAGCAAAATGGGCATTAAACAATTACCAGTAATGAGTGTGAAACGTAATAATCGGTGTTTTAAAGAAATTGTGAAGTCAGAAAAATTATCAGGATTTTCCATGCAATTCCAGCAGCCAAAAAAAGGATTATAAAGATCATTCTGATGCCGGAAAGTTGCGGAAAACGTTACGGTAAGGGGTTACGGTAGCAAAATAAAGGTTTACGGTACACACGAAACGACAAAAAGCGCCAAAATGCTCGTGGTGTCAATTTTTTGGCCATACTTTTGCTGGTGCGCTCCGCTTAAAAACGTGCGCTACAATATCGTACAACATTTCCCCCCTGATCGTCTACTAGACGTTGAAGCGTATCGATTCTTCCCATATCGTCTCTCATCACTATCCGGCCTCGCGCCCGGTAATCGCAACGTCTTCTTTTTCGGGGCCGAATTTCCAGAATTCGATTGACCTCGGCTTCTTTCAATTTGCCGGCAGACGTCCGTAAAGATCTGCAAATACATTTGAATTTTTAGATTTTTTCGATTACTGTATGAGCATATTTTTAGACCTACCTCCGAAACGTTGTGGTTCAGCTTGGCGCTGGCTTCGTAGAAGGAGCAGCCCCATTCGCGCGCTACCTAAAATGGTGTTTTGAATAGTTTTCAAGCATCTCTCTCTATCTCTCTCACTCTCACTCACTCACTCTCTCCCCTCTCACTCTCTCTCTCTCTCGCTCTCTCTCTCTTTCTCTCTCACTCTCTGGCCTAAAACCCACATGTCGTCCATGTTCCGTTGGAATTACTCGCTGCCCGTGCAAATCGCTCTTGTTCCCCACGACTACCATCGGCACCTGATGACGTCAACTGGCGTATAAAAAGTACGAATCCGCTACCGTACCTGCTGCCCCTGTTTCAGGTGCATTATAAGCTTGTGGATGGGGAGGAGCTCTCGCAGCGAATGGGGGTCGTCAACTAGAATTTGGAGTAGTACGAAACTTTACGTTTGAAAAGGCAAGTCCCATGCTTATTCGTGCCATTCTACAACTTCTGGAAAATCAAAGAAATTACCTGAATAAACCAGAATAAAACCCTGGCCGGATTTCACGTATAAATCGCGCATCCCGGAGAATTGCTCCTAAATTTTGGGAATAAAAATAAAGCTTTTTCGATACAGAAAAAATATTTGCAAGGTATGCTTATTAACCGTTCCCGCCGTGTCCAAAATCTCGACCCTCGTTTCGCGCCCATCGATCTGAATATGTTTCCGATAGCTGTCCTCGATCGTCGCATCGTAGCTGGACACAAAGTGCCCCTGCACGAATTGGACTGTCTAGAAAATAACGTAAATCCGTTTAGTGGCAAAAAACGTCCAAAATTTGAGACGGTTTCGAATTTTTGAAAATTAATTTCGACTCACCAAGGCGCTTTTGCCGACCCCGCCGCTGCCGACGACGACCACCTTGAATTCCCGCATTCGAGGCACGTCACTAAAATCGTAAAAATCGAAAAATGGCTTCAATAAAGTTGGTAAAATAAAGAAAGCGAGAGATAGAGAGAGCGGGAGAGAGAGCATGAGAGCCACGTCGATAGATTAGGAGAGAAAGGGGCTATTTAGAGTGTAGGGATTTAAAAGAGAGAGAGAGAGAGAGAGAGAGAGAGGAGAGAGAGAGAGAAGGAGAGAAAAGCTTGCCTGAAAACCTAAAAAAAAACGGTGGATGAAGCCGAGAATTAAAGCAAGAAAACTAGTTGTCGATAAATTAAACCCATCAAACGCTTGTTTTTTTTAGAAGCGGATGATGTGGATGTGCGTTGCACTGGTGCGGGGCTGGAATCGGCGCTTCCTGCGCTGTCATCTCGCAGCGCCGGGGCGGAATGGACGGGTCTCCGCGTGGCCAAGCGCCCCCACACCCCGAGATTGCTCCAAGAAAAACGAGGAAAACACATGTGCCCCCGGACTAATTGCTCGCGCTGCTGCGAATCGTCCCCCCTACGCCGCAGAATGTTGCGTTTTTTGCTGCCAGACCGGAAATCTGGTTTTAGCAGGTGTAATGGCAGAATTTGCTAGATAAAATAGGTAGGAAATCGGAAAAGCCAACAATTAAAAATTCTTGACTCGAGAAATTAAAGATGAAGCTTTACTTTGCCTAATCTTGCAAGACTGCATAGAAATCCCTAAAAAATAATGTAAAAAAATGCAATAGCAATAGCAACAACGGCGGGTAATGGCAGAATTTTTGTCCGTCCACAACGGTAAGCTAAAACTCGAAAATTTAAATTTTTGGATCATTAAACCCAACGCACGTAAATTGCAAAACCCGAATAACGTCATCTAAACTCCTACAAAACAGCGCTCAACAAATCTTCGCCGAAATGACCCCAAAAATCTGGTGTCGTATAATCGCGATAAGCCGGCGGATCCGGGAAAAAAAGCTGTCGCGACTCCTGTAAAAGGGCAAAGAAGGAAAATTCGCCTAAATTCCCTCACATTTACTACATGAAAGTGTTTACAAAGGTAGCGGTTTAACGTGGCAGAAATAAAAACCATGAGAAAGCTCGCAAAACGCGAAATTTTGACCCGACCCCAAATTTTATGCAAAACTCGAGGTCGGGCCACTTTTGCTTCAACTCAATTCCAAGCGCCAGACCACGGCCATCGAAACGACTTATCACGCCGCGTGTGTGTCGCCATTGTATAAGCCGCATGATTAACGGGCGCCTAAATAAATTCGGCGCTTGCGTGTCGACGCGAAAAAAGGTGAAAAACGTGTCGATCGGGGTAGGTTGAGTTCTACAAGATTGGCAAATAAAACGAACAAAAATCTACCTTATTCGTTGCGATAAATATTTCATTTGAAGCGCGTGAATCCTCCCGAAAGCCGAGATGAATTAAAAATGAATCAAAACTAAAAAATAAGGAGCATTACGCAACCACCTTTCAAAAATTTAGCGTTTATTTTTACGGAAAACTACCGAAAATCTAAAACTCATAAAACATACCCTACACGGCCCGATCCAACATAAGAACGGCCCGAACTTTCCACGAAACCCATGCACAATTGACTCGAACAAGGGCGCGCTGAATCAGCCACCCGGCTCGATTCTAGTAGTCGACAAGAGAGACCACCGCCGGTTGCTTGGGGTAAAGAAACATGATTTCCGCCGCGTATGTTTGGGCTGTGAAGGTGGGAAGTGTGATTCGGAGACGATGCGGGAAGAGCGGTGGGGGACCCCGATAAACACATATACAAACACAATGACAGCCAACCCCGCGACGGCTCCCGGATCTCGGCGGCGACCTCGGTAGGTGCCGGAAATAAATAACGGATTTACTCTAACCTAACTATTCTAACTAACTGATCTAACTACTAGTAAGCCTACCCTTCGGGGATGCCCGAAAAAATAGAACATGAAATGAAATAAGCATCTTTGTGGTCTAATGAGAGTAGCTTCACGCGATCTGAAGCGGTAAATCCCGATGGGGTTGGTCCAAAATGGTAAACTTTAAGAATTTTTGGTATCTCAAACGATCGAAAAATTGAAGTTCTGGCTGTACGCCAGTTTCCAGTCATAAAAAAGACTTGAGCTTATACTAGAGGAAATCGGCATCGAGATCTAGAACTACTTGGAAGGGCGGGGAGAATCCAGTCATCTAATCCAGTCTCATCCCATTTCAAGCCTGATTCCCGAGCAATTGAGGACCTAAACTGTATCATCGTTTCAGAGACAACGTAGGCTTTCCAGTCCCAGCGTGCCATAAATTTTTTCCACCGCGCGAGACAACGAGTGCCGAGCGTAGTTTTCCTCACCAAGCGCGTTCAATTCCCCAATCCGGTAAAATGCATCGATCAAGGCACAAGGCAAAATCCATGTAAAAGCCTTCCCGTCCAATCTTCTCAAAACTAAACGAAAAATTTATTCTTCCCAAACCGATTGTACCGGTAAAGTTTAATGCTTAGCGTCGAATCATGAAATTCAAGGCGATTATAAAACAAGTCAATCAAGCAGAAAATAAAGACAATAAATCATCACATAGAAGCTAATTAAACAAGAAGGTCGGCATGACTTCTTTCATGCGTTCGCGGAGACGGGCCGTCGACTCGCGGTCCTTGTCGATCGAGATCTTCTAATAAAGACTTTTGAAAAAGTTTTCAAAACGATCCCAACCTTGCTGCGAGCCGGGCCGACAGGACGCTGCGAAGAAGACGAGGGCTAAAAGATCAAATCAATCAAAAATAATTCGTCGAACGCACCGAATCGCTGCTGGATGTGTCCCCGTTCAGCACCCGCATGCGGTCGGGAATCGGCGCCATGGTGAACGTTGTGTGGCTGATGTCCTGGGTTCAAAAATAAACAAAATAGCATCAAAGCTCACATCGAAATCCGGCATCCACGAGGCGCGAGCTTCTGGCTCCTGCTTGATCTGTGGCGGGGTGGGCGCGGCCGTCTGTTTTCGCTGCTTGTACTCCTCCAACGACAACTTGCGCGGCTGGGCGGCCGGTGGTGAGGCTGAAAAGGAAGATAAAAGGTCAAGGAGTTTGAACTTACGCTCTGGCTCCGTCTTGATGTTCACAACGGCAGGCGGAGGCTGATGCGCAATGCGTCCGTGAGAGGAAGGCGGCCACTCAAATAGTTCCAAAAAAGTTTTCAACACACTTACCTGGTTTCTGGAGTGGCTGAGCGAAGACGTTGTGGGGACCGTTTGGCGCGGAGGAGATGGTGGCGGACGTGCGCGATGAGTGCTTATGTGCATCCTGTCCTTCGTCAGCCTGTCGACGGCGAACCGCTGGCCGAGCGCGTATATTGGCTGGTTGTTGCTAAAAAAGCAGTTTGCCGACGAACTAGTAAAACACACCTGTTCAGATCCGTATTCGGCCGCGGCTTCTTTCCGACCGACGTCCGAGGAGTCGCAGAGTGTCGCGTCGGGGGCGACTTACTGGCCTCCCGTCCGCGCCTCTTCCGCTCTCCGTCCGCGCCACTGTGCTGCTTGCCCATCGGAATATCGCGGTGCCTTTCCTCTTCGCGTCCCTAAAAAGAACGGTTACCGCAACAAAATCCAAAACCCTACCATTCGGTCAGAATTGTCAACGTTGAACGGCTTGGGCTTCTTCAAGGCCGAACGGAGCGGCTTCTCAACAAGTTTGACCTGAAATTTCAATTATTCATGATACTGTAATTAGATTATTGATTTTAATAAAATATTCAATCTATCAAAAAGCAAGAGCGGAAAAATGAAGATGCGAAAAAAGCCAATTTCCCACGGTCCAATTTACCGTAATAGCGACAACTCGTGAGTTACGGCGGCACAAAAAAGGGCTACGTTTTGCGAAAAAGCGCAAAAACTGTATAAAACGCATGATTTGGCAAATATTAACACACATAAAACCAATTACAGCACACAGGTAAGAAAAAAAATTACCTCTGGAGCCACGTAATCTCCACGCGAGCCGCACTGGCCTTCTTCGAACGACTTGTAGCCGCTGCTCGTAGTGCTCCGGGGCGTCTTCGAACCGAGTTCCTTCATCTTCTGTTGACGCGCTCGCTCGGCAGGGCAGTTGGCGATATTCGCACACGTGCACGCCAGGGGAGATGCGGAGTGAACGTAGTCGGCGTCGAACGGGAGGGTCATCTAAAAAGAAGTAGAACGGTCACCACTGCGACAAGATATACCTCAGAGCCAGATTCAATTCGCTTTTCGGCGGTCAACATAAAATGAACGACGCCCTTGAGTTTGCAGTGCTTCAGAACGGTGTTAGGCTTGCAGGACTGGCGAATGAAGCGCGCATCTCCGCCCTTCTGACGAGCGTCGAGGATGAAACGCCGGTTGATCGCGCCGCGAAAGTTGTACATCAAACAATGGGGCTGTATTTGGACTACCTGGAATAATAAATCAAAGGTGAACAAAAGAAAAGAAAGCAAGTTCAAAAGAGGAAGCGTGCTTTCGTATTATCGGGAACAGCTACTTTTTTTAGGATTCAATTCTTCTCATATCAAACGCGGAAGTGTTTCCAAACTATTTTGGCTACGTCTAAGCCTCCATTTTGCTCTTGCCATTTTGATCAAAAGACAGACATTCCAAAAGCCTTCCAAAATGCTACCTCTTAACAATTTGCCTAAACTTTTAGTTAGTTTTTACACGGTAAATAGAGTTCAATTTTGCCACCAATAATTAGAAAGAACCGAAAGATATTTACCCCGCCTACAGGCTCTCGTTCAGGACATTCTTCGAGCAACGAGACGCGGCTCAGATATTCGGCGACGATCGTGATCGGATCCAGCGCCTCCACCGCCAACATCCCCTTCTCCTGCGTCTCGTCGTTGACCACCGCGATGATGTACTAAAAGCAACAAAACATGATCAAAAATACGCGAATACCTTGGGTGGCTGCAATTGAGTCATGACCATGTTGGCAAGATGCTCAGGGTGAGTATCGCTGATCCCCGCAAACAGCTTTTGGGCGCGAGCCGCTAAACAAACGTGTTGCAGCCCAGGCTGGCAAACTCACAATAATCATTGCTGGTGATCAGCGTGTAGGTTTCGGTCTCTTCTTTGGCGCTGCTGGGCGGAGAATCGGTTTCTTCGTTCGACGGCTCCTCTACCGTGTCTGGGCTCGGGCTGCGCGGTTTGGGCGCCGCCTTGATGACAGGCTTCTTCTTTGGCGTGGTTGAGCCTTTCTTCGGCGTATTTGAGCCTTTTTTGGGGGTAGTTGAGCCTTCCTTTGGAACCTTCCTGCTTCCGCTCGCGCGCCCTCTGCGCAACGTCGCGCTTCCTCTCTTGGCCCGTTCCTTTGCCTCCATCTCGCGATGTTTCTTGGCGAGGCGCGCCTTCCTGCTCATCTCCTTGAGCTCCTTTTGTTTCTCCTTCTCGGCCAAATATTCCCGTTGTTTCTTTTGGGCCTAAAAATTCTATAGAAAGCCAATTAGTCCAAGCCATACCTGTCCCTTCGTGAGCTTCTGCCTGCGCGGACGACACGAATGACAATGGTAACCCTTTGGGTTATTGCCATCCGGCATGAGGCCCATGCACACCATGTGCTGCCACGTGCTACACTTTTCGCACTCGATCATGTTCTCGTCATCGTGGCCCATGTCGCACCAACAGCTACAAAAAAAGGAAATGAGGTATCAAAGACGAAATACCTCGTCGTATACTCCCCGCTCCATTCCTTTTCGTCCTCGCTGGCCGAGCTGATCTCGGAAACTTCAGACTCGGAGTCGGACTCTTCTTCGGAGGCTGTAAAAAAGGAATATGAAAGCATAAAAGCAAAGCATACAGGTTTCCCTAGCCATGCGCTCGTCGCTCAGACGCTCGAGTAGGTAAGTTCAAGGGCAACTGACTGAGGTAGGTCGCCTGAATATGAAGCAAAGTTATCGGCACGTTGGGAAAAACAGAATTAGCGGCGATTCACGAAAGAAAGCAAAAAGAGCCGGACAATCTATAAGAAAAGGCAAAAGCGTTGAAGGCAGAATTCTTTGGCTTAAAAATTGGGGTTTTTTGGCCTAAAAATTCGCGACCTTGAAAAAAGTTTTACGCAGATTCTTTTAGAGAACGTTCGCCAACGCCAATCCCAAAATAAAAATCAGTTTTCGAATAGATATCCAAATGAAATAGAAAATGACTTTTTTAAATTGCGAGAGGAACAAAAATCCAGAAAAACCCAAAAAGGCGAAAATCGAGTAAATGCGCCATCGCTCCACGACACTACCCCGAACGGATTCGACGCGTCAAGTGTACAGTCACGTAGTCCCACTTCTTTTTTAAAATGTTTCCTACCTAAAATAAAAAACTAATAAAATAAAACAATCTAATTTTCTGTTTGTTTCCACAGTTTTTTGTACATTGCATTTTCAATTTTGAAATCCTTTCGAAAAAATTCAATTTTCTTTTGTTTCCACCGTTTTTTGTGTTTTTTCTGGTACATTGCATTTTC
This sequence comes from Mesorhabditis sp. LJ9110, assembly GCA_038088335.1. Taxonomy (NCBI): domain Eukaryota; kingdom Metazoa; phylum Nematoda; class Chromadorea; order Rhabditida; family Rhabditidae; genus Mesorhabditis; species Mesorhabditis sp. LJ9110. The sequence continues at coordinate 82,718 of JBBGBA010000042.1, read as the reverse complement.
GATAACCCGACAACAATGTATAAAAATTAAAATTTATTAACAACTGTAGCAGTTGTCATTATACGGTGGGCGCGGGCACAAACGAGTAACTATGGGGGCGAAGAGGTATCTAGGTGGGTGGGGTACGTGGGCAAATTATCCACCGGCCGCACTTTTGTAAGGTGTTGCCGGGGTCAAGGGAATTAGCGTAACAATATTTTAAAAGGGGGGGGGGAGCAGGGATAGTGCTGGAGGGCCTGGGGGTGCACATTTCAACGGCGAGAATTCTACGGGGTAGGCAAAATATGTTTTTGGGCAGAGGAGGTCGGGGGCAAAGTGTGCGGTGAAGTGCCAAGTTTCGAGGTTCCGTTGTGTTTGGGATTCGAGGGTTGTAGAGATGTCGGGGTTTTTGCTGAGGTTAATTTTTAGGTAATTTCGGTTTGTTTTATGCCTTTTAGCTCTTTTTCTAGCAAAATCGGGAAATGACACCTTGGATTTCGTTGGGAAAATCAATTCGTAAAGGCGTAATTTGAGAAAAAGCTATTTTGAGGATCTTTTTTTTTGGCCTTTTTCTAGCAAAATCGAAAAGGGGCACCATGGTACGCACTCGATTAAACTTAAAAAAGAAGCCAAAATTGTGGAATTTCCAAAAAAAAGAGGTTTGAAGGTTTTACGGGGTCCCCTTTCAAGATTTGAAAATCGCTGTGAAGCGCTCTAATTTTCCAGAAATAAAAACAAAAACCGACGACACCGTCCTCTAAAAACCCAGGCAAAAACACCGACATCTCGCCACCCCGTAGGGCTAGCCTAGGCAGAATCGGGCGGGGCGTGAGGCACTAAAATCCTTAGCGAAAATGCGGGTGCAACTGAATAATCATCAATTCCGAGCGAAACAATGTAGGAAAGTGAATTTTACGGGGCCAAAAGTAAGGGGGAAACTTTGGACAAGCCAGCGCAGCTAGCACAACAAATTGAGAGTTTTTAGGGGGTTTAATGGCTATCATCTTATTCGAAGGGCTGGGCGCGGAGATCGTGGGCAGACGGACGGACGGACGGTGGTTGGTTCCCGATTTGCGGAAGGCAACGGTGTGTTTGTGTGGAGGTGTTTCGTGGACGGCGGCGACGGCGTTTACATCAAATGCGAAAAGTGCTCCTTGAGACGGTCGGCCAGGGAGCCGCGCTGTTGCGCGCTTCCGCTAGCGCTGCCGGGTGTCGGACGGGTGGCTTGTTGCTGGAATGGAGAGTTTAGTGAGGAAATAGCCGATAATTGGCTACGAACTTCTATTTCGAAAAATCAATATTTTCAAGCGATTGCCTTGAAACGTCGTGACGTCGAAAAAGAATAGAAACACGCAAAAATTTATCTCAAAAATGAAGCATTGATTTTCGATTTAACGGCTTTTCCAAGTAGTGATTTTCGAAAAAAAAACAACGTTTCTCCTAAGATACAAATTCCAAAAACCAACCCTTGACGCCCTCAACGGTGAGGTGAACGAGAAGCCGAGCTCCGGAATCGGTGGTTGCGGCGGAGGGGGCTAGAATACAGCTATTTCCAATAGCTCAATCTTCACTCACGATTTCATCATTGAATATCCGCCGTCGCAGATCGTTGATATCCCCAGTGTCCACAGCGTGCAAGGCGTTCGGGTCCGGGATCGGGCCCAGAGTCAGGGTTGAGGTATCAGTATCCTGAAAAGGCGATGTTGAGTGAGAGAGCTAGATAGAGTGAGAGAGAGAGAGAGAGCGGGAGAGAGAAGGCAAAAACTCACATCGAGGCTAGGCATAAAGTTTTGGCGAGTAGCGCGCGTCGACTTCTCCGGCGTTTCCGACGGGGGCAGCGGGGCGGCCATGCGTCGTTTCTTGTACTCTTCCAGCGTCAGCCGACGGGCTTTCACTAAAATAAAGGCATAAGATCTGTTTTCTGCTATCTTAAGTTTTAAAAACAATCAGAGTCTTAAAAAAGAGCATCTAGATAATACAAAATTTAGAAAAATGAGGGATTTATTATTTAGAAAAAATATTTTAGATTTTTCTAACTATTTTCTAGGGAATCTTCATTTTTTTCAGCGTTTTCAACTCGTTTAACGCATACCTTGCGTAACCGGCGGCCACTCCGGCCCGCTGGGCAGTTCGTAGGGTTGGATCGTCTTCGAGCAGCCCTCGCCCAACTTCTTCAGCAACTCGCGCGGATTCTCAGACTTCTCGACGAATCGCGGGGGCGGCACCCGCGCAGTGGGCGTGGCCGGCTCGTGCTCAGAGTCGGTGCGGCGCTGCTTTTGCGGAGATTTGGAGTACTAAAAATCAAAAATAAAATTCAGAATCCATAATTTCATGAATTTAGAATTCCAAGAAAGATGAAAATACCCACCATTCTCGACGGTTGAGCCTGAGGCGAAGACGGGGCCGGATCGGGCGGAGCCGGCTCCTCCTTCTCACGATCGGCCTGGGCCCTCCTGAGCAAGAAGCCCTTGCGGCCCTGCGAGAAGTCTTGAGGTGGTGAGGATACTCGAGCAGCGGCGGCCTCTTCCTCCTCCTTCATTTTCTGCTCCATCAGCCAGCGCTTGCGGGGGGGCACGGATGAGGGGATAGACCTAAAAAACGGATCGTACCAAAAAAAAAATCAATTTCTACATACTTGTCATCGCCACTATCCTTGTCCCGCTTCGATTGCCCTTTGCCGCCACGGGTCGATCGCTCGGCCGGGGTTGCTGGCTGGGCATGGCGATCGGATGCACGGCGCTTTCTGGGTTCCGGCTTGTCGGGGGACCCGGATTTCCGGCCACCCTCGGCTTCTTCGAGCTTCTTGAACATGGCCAGCTCGTGTTGCAGCTTGCGCTCTTCGCGGCTCTGGAAAAATGATGATTAATTGAAGCACAGAAAAGGGTTCTTAAGATAGGAAAAATTAACAATTACAGAAAAATAATTGTAACTTAAAATTACATTAATTAACTTGCTTTAAATATAATTTTTTTAATAGGAAAAATGAAGAATTATATCAAATCAAGTTGAGAAAAAATTACCGGTCGGTTGGCAGACGATCGGGCCGAGGTGTCGGGCTTCTGTCGTCCGGAGGTGCGCTTGCCAGTGGAGGCCGGGCTGGGCTTTTCCGGTGATTTTGTGCTCTGAAAAATAATCAATAATAGTTTTCTTATTCATAATTTTAGTTTCATTTAAATAGATAAAACTCTTCAAAACTCACCTTAGCACCACGTCCCCTTCGTCCTGGCGTCTTCTGCTCCTCGGTCTCGCCCTCAGGCTCCTCCTCCTTGTCCGAATCCTCGACCTCGCCCGGGTTCCTTCTTTGCCCGTCCTCCTCGGCCACGTCCGCGCTTTGGCGACACGTCCTTCTTCGGGGAGGCCTCCTTCTTGGGGGATGGTTCCTTCTTGGGTGATTTCTCGACCTTCTTCGGGGACTTTGGCTCCTCCTTGGGGGTCGGGGTCTCCTTGAGCGAACGGCGGCCACGCTTGTTGGGTGGTTGGGCCTCGGTGTCAGAAGCGCCCGACTCGGCACCACTAAAAACGGGGTATTTTAAAGGTCTATCGAATTTATAATAACCTTCTAGTTTCTATATATTCACAAAAAATTAAAATTCACCTCTCGCCCTCCTTGGCGCCCTCGCTGCGTCGCTGGGCCCTGGCGGCCCTTCCGGCAGGTTTCGGCTTGTCCTCGGCGCCCTCGGCCGCATCAGCCACGGTCTCGTCCTCCTCAGCGGTGCTCTCCTGAGCCTTGTTATCCTTTTGGGGGGGCGGCGCTGGACTTGCGCTTTGGAGGTGATGGTGGCGGTGATGGACAGAGGTTGTGGTTGAAGCCGACGATCGGGCACGCCGCCGGGTCGGTGCACGTGCATTCCAACGGGCGCGGGCAGTTCAGGTAGTCCGAGTCGAATGGTATCGTGATCTAGAAAAGAGGAAAAATAATTTTTCAAAACCATTTTTCCTCTTTTTTTAATGTCATTTTTCTAAAAAAAAAATAAAAAATGATAATTTTTATAATAGCTTTTACGTAAAATATTTTTGCCAAATCAGATTTTAGAAAAATCAGAATGTCGAAAGTGTATATGAAAATCGAATTACTCAATTTTTTTCCTCTTGTTTTTTTTAAGAAAATCCCTCACCTCCGTTCCCTGCTCGATGTCCTCGGTGGCGTTGAGGAGGACATGGAGGTTGCCGTTGAGTATGACGTGTTTCAGCACCGTGTTCGGCTTGCATGAGCGGCGGACGAAGCGGGAGTCACCGCCCTTTCGCCGGCCGTCGATGACGAGCGGCGCGTCAAGCGAGGCCCCCGAGTACAGTACGCAATGGGGTTGCACCTAAAATTTTTTGTTGCATAATTTTTGTTTTGTAAAAACAATTTTTAAAAGGCAGTCTGTGAGACACCCGAACAAGGCTTGGCACAGTTTTTTTCGACCCTATTTTTATGACGCCATCTGAAAGAGCGTGTTTGAGTTAGTAGGGTGGCATAGTTTTGAAAGTTTTAAAAGTTAATTTTTGTGGCTTAAATGGGCGTTAAAGTTGACGACCTCGAAAAACTATCTCGAAAACTTCTGAACCAAATTCGCTGAAAATTTGTGTCAATACCTAATTTGGCATGGGGATCATTTCTCTAATACATCGCAAAACCCAAAATGACCGGAACATGGTTAAATTGCGTACTAAAACAGTATTTCGACACTTTCGAATTTTGGGACACCTCAGCGCAACTGCAAAATAGCATAGAAAGATGCGCCAAAAAATTCTGCGTCGAATGATGTATTGCTCGTGTTGCGCCCAGGTGTCCCAATATTACTATAACGCGATTTGTGTGCGGAAAATGCAACAAAAACGACCCCTAAAAATACAAAATTGTTAGTTTTGAAAATAAAAGACATGATTTTGCATGTAGTCGTCATGCTGAAGCCATTGCAAAAAAGAGCAAAAAGAAATTCGGTTTATTTCGATGTCGTGGAATCGAACCCGGGTCGTGTGCCTGGGAGCCCTGTGGCGCAATGAGGAGAGCGTCGGCCTGCCAATCCAGAGCTGGCGCCAGTTCAATCCCAGCACCCTCTCAAAAGCCGAATTTCTTTTTGCTCTTTTTTGCAATGGCTTCAGCATGACGACTACATGCAAAATCATGTCTTTTATTTTCAAAACTAACAATTTGTATTTTAGGGTCGTTTTGTTGCATTTTCCGCACAAATCGCGTTATAGTAATATTGGGACACCTGGCAACACGACAATACATCATTCGACGCAGAATTTGCGCACATGCTATTTGCAGTTGCGCTGAGGTGTCCCAAAATTGAAAGTGTCGAAATACTGTTTTAGTACGCAATTTAACCATGTTCCGGTCATTTTGGTTTTCATGTATTAGAGAAATGATCCCATGCAAATTAGGTATTGACACAAATTTTCAGCGAATTTGGTTCAGAAGTTTCGGATAGTTTCGAGGTCGTCAACTTAACGCCCATTTAGCCACAAAATTAACTTTAAAACTTTCAAACTATGCCACCCTACTAACTCAAACACGTCTTCAGATGGCGTCATAAAAATAGGTCGAAAAACTGTGCCAAGCCATAATGGGAACAGTTCGAGTGACTGGCGGACAGCCTTTTAATTCCTCGCGATCGGCATAAAAAATCTGGCAAAAAAGGGCCACTCACCGATCCGACTTTTTCCCTGCCCGGGCACTCGCTGGGGAACGAGACGTGGCCGAGGTATTCGATGACGAGGTCATTTTTCGGAATCGCCGCTACGGCCACTAGGCCCTCGACGTCAGGAGAGACGACCATTCGGGAGTACTAAAAACCAGAATTTCCACCGTAAATTTAGCCTTAACAAAAATCAATTTAAAAACGTTTAAAATGACAGCAGTATCGCAAAGTCCATCAAGATCAATTTACCTTCGGCTTGTTTTTGCGGATATTCTCCACAACGAAATCGGCGCCGTGTGTTGTTTGGAAGGCCGAGAGCAGCTCCTTGGCACGAGGGGCTGCAAAAAAACTTATTCAATAAATAAAAAAGGTTTTTACGTTTGCTAAAATAGCCTTTAAAAGGGTTTTAAATCTCTCAAAATTAATTCCTTTTTTTTTAAAATTTGCAAAAGCTAATTAACGATTTCAACCACTTTCAAATTTCAAAAAAGCTAAATTTTGCAAAATTTGAAAAATTGAGTTCTTCGTAAAACTGAAAATTACATAAAAAATCGCTTACAATATTCATTCGTCTTGATCTCGGTGAACTTCTTGTACTGGGCGGTGCTGATGGGGCGCATCTGCTCGGTGCGCCGCCTCTTCTTGGCCTTCAGGGCACGGGCCTCCTCGCGGGCCTTCCGCTTCTCCGCCCGGCGTTTCTCACGACGGTCCTTCTTCCGCTGCTTCTCCTTCGTCAGCTCGGCGAGCTTCTTCTGCTGGTAGTCTTTGGCCTGGAAACAATGAATAATTTCAAAGTATTCAATACAAAATTGATTATTTCGATTGTCGAAATTCAATTCGCCGCTGTCGAAACTTGGAATACCGCTTCCAAAAAAGAGTTTAACGATGAATTTTGGAAATTTCGAAATACCTTCGTCAATTAAAATATCAATAAATTAAGAAATATTAATTTTGAATTAACAATTCCCCCACCTGTCCCTTCGTGAGCTTCATCTTGCGCGGGTTGCACTGCTCGCACAGGTAGTTCTTCGGGGGTTTGGCGGTGGGGATGCCGACACATTTCATGTGCTGCCACACGTCGCACTTGTCGCACGAGATCATGTACTCGTCGTTGTGGCTCATCTCGCACCAACATCTGCAAGGAGGAGTTTTAGGTAGATGCCCACAATCCCTACCTAGTCGTGTAGTCTCCCCAGTCTTCCTCAGCGGTGGTGGCGCTCACTTCAGAGTCGGCATCGGATTCCTCTTCCGGAGCTGGAAAACGGAAGATAGAATAGCTAATTCAAAAACTAGAGTTTTCTTACAAAAGATTAATTAGTTCCTACAAAAATAAACACCTAAATACAAAAATTCCATAACGAAAAAAACAGCATTTTGTGCTAAAAATGACAAATAAATCTTTTTTTTAATAAATTGAACGTTCTTCGTGGCTTTTTACCCATCCCAACTATAATTTATGTAATTTTTATGCGTTCAAACTGATGAAATTTTTTTCAAAAATGTTTTTTGTTCAAACTATTTCTTTGAAATAAAGCTAAAATCTTAAAAGTACTATAAAAATCAAGAAATTTAAACTCACAAGGCTCTCTAACTGGCAGCGAAATCTCCGGCTGCTGTCCATAGCCATTGGAGTAAGCGGCAGTTGGCAAGAAATCCTTGCGAGGTGGCGACTCGATCAGCGGGTGAGAAGCTAAAAAAGCCAAGTAAAAATGAACGCCCATAAAAACTCACCAATCTCTGGTGGAAGCACGGGGACCTGCGGAGGCTTCAACGAGGCCAACTGCTCGATTTCGTCGCCCTGAATCAAAAAGTTTAAATAAAATAGTAAAAATGAAAGTCTTGCTAAAATCCATCTAAGAAACTGACCATCATCATCTTGATCGGGCTCCTGCTGCCCACCTTCACCGGGCTCATCCGCTTCGGGCTCACCGAGGTGGCCACCATTCCGGGGGTGTTCGGCGGCATTGTTCCCTGAAAATGGGATTATAGATCGAAATGGATTAACGTTTTCACCACTTAAAACAAACAGGTTCTCAATAGAATAACATACTATTTAAAAAATAACGCTCGATAAATAAAGCTTTCAAATTCTAATTCAAAACCAATTTCAAAACAGTACTTAAATGAAACGTTTTAAATCTAAAAAAATAGCTAAATAAGTGTAAAAGTCTTCTAAATTTTGGTATGCAGCTTCCCGCACGCTTATTTATCTTATCAAAGAGACACATCCGACTCAATGCAACTGCCATTAGTGCGCCAAAATCCTTTGATACCACAAGTTACCTGAGAAGACAGACGCGTTCTGTTCGTGGATCCCCTCGGTCTGCCTCTCGGCCTCGGCTCCGGCACAGTTTCCATCGGCACATCCGGGAAGGTTCCCTTCAGCTTGATCGTCTCGGTGAAGGGTAGCGTGCGGAAGCAGATCTCGCCTTGGTTCTGGAAAGATATGGTAAAGTTTGTAACAAACAATCGTACCATTTTGTCCATATAGTTGACGGAGAGCGGCTCGCGGTGCTGCATGGCGGCCAGCATGTGCGCACGAGGCTCACGGTCCTCCATCTGCTGCTGGATGCGATCAAGGTGGTGCTGAACCTCGGCATCGGTGTCTTGGAAGTTGGACAGGTCGTCGTGGCGGAACGAGATGGATTCTGGAAAAACGTTGTAAGTCTAAAAAAAAAATCGAAAAATCACGAATTGGGGAGTAAAAAGGGTCTGGATTGTTAGCGGGGGGAGCACCATCTGTACTACAGTGCTCAGATTCTGTACGTACCAGCTGATCAAATGCAATGTATTTTTGTGGCGTTTTTAGCATTTTTGATAGCCAGAAACCTCAAATTTTTTCAACTAGTCGAAAACTCGATAACTCACCAGATCCAGCAGATCCGGGCAACGGTGGCGGGCCGACGACAAGGTTGACGCCAGGCGTGGCCGACGTCGCGCTGCCCGAGCCGTCGAGGAAGTTCACCTTCCTGGGCGAGATTCGGGACAAGTCTTCGTAGGAATCATCCGGGTCGCCGTCCTTTCTCCGAACTGTGCCGGCTAGACGATAATAGGAAAATCGCGCGGGCACTTACATCTTCCTCGGATGACCGGCTTGGCGCCGCGGGCAGCAACGAGGAGTGGAGCAGCGCGAGGGGTGGCTGACATCATTTCTTCTTGCGGCGGTTGCTGATATTGTGGGGTGATGGTGGTCGGGGCTTTTCCCTAGAATTTAAAAAATACTACGGTATTCTCGAGTGCCATTTTGCATTAAATTTTTGAAAAATTCCAAAAAATTTTTGTAAAACAAACTAATTCTTTTAAAGCTTACCGTAAGTAGAGCACGATGCGGGGGTTCGGCCTGTTGCATCGGCGGCATCACGCGAGTCATCGTTCTAAAAAGAAAAGCATATTTAATCGATTTAATCGATAATCCTTTTCAAAGCTATAAAACCCAGGTATATGTCGGCTACGCGGGGGGGAAAATTTTACGCGGGGGGGACGGGACAGGCAGGCCTTTTTGGATGTTTTCGTGATTTTCTCGGAATTTTTGCAACGGCATTCGATAAAGCATCGAAAAATATACTAAGAGTTTTTGTTTTAGCTCAAATTAGTGTAATATAAAAAAGTTATGGGAAATACAAAAATAAGCTTTGAAAATCGGTTTGAGCGGCTGGTTTTCGACATTCGCGCTATTGTTTTTCGACATTTTAAAGATGCCATTCGATAGAGCATCCAAAAATATACTAAGAGTTTTAATTTTAGCTCAAAATAATCTAATATAAAATAGTTATAACAAAAACAAGTATTAAACGTTGTTTCAATGGAGGACATAGAAGGAAATCAAGTTTTCGACATTTTCGACATTTTTACAGAATTTCTTTAGTGCCATTCGACAGAACGTCGAAAAATATACTAAGAGTTTTGTTTGTAGCAAAAAGAAGCGCAAAAAATAGTTAGCTCGGCCCCAACAGTCCGTCCCCCCCGCGTAAAATTTTCCCCCCCGCGTAGCCGACATATACCTAAAACCCATAATTAATACAATCCTGTAAACTTAGAAAAATCTATAATATATTGCTTTTCTCTCTCCAAAATCTCGACGAAATATTTAAATCGGATACCGTAAGACTATGAACAAAAATCTCGCTCATCTACGCACTTATGAGGCGTAATCTGCGACGGGCGCTGCGTCAACACCGGTTTCCGAAGTGTGGCTCCTCCAGGGGGATTGTTGACAGGCTGTACGGTGCGTCTGTAGCTGCCCTGGGCGCCACCACCGTAGTACGTGTTGCTCATCGTGTACGAGGGAGAGGCGTAGGTATCTAAACAAAACTTAATATACCCTGAAAAAGGCGGTATTTTCACCATTCCGGTGTGCGACGAGAGCGGCCCGTTGACCGGGATACTGATAATTTTGGCCGCCGATGACGAGCTTCTTCGAGTGGGCGCCGGCTGAGCGGTAGGTGGTGCCGCCGATTTGCGTGACGCCGGAACGGGGTCTAAAATATGTTTGTCACGGGCTTCTTGATAAATAAAATCACGAAAATTTAGTAATTTTGAGGAAATTTCGCAATAAAATTGATAAACACTCCAAAATTAGCTTCTAAAAATTCGTATCTAAAGCTTACGCTGAATACATCGCTCCGCCCTCCTGATAAAATCGATCGGCCGCCGAGCCGCGCCCAACAACCACCTCGGTTTCGAGGTTTTCGGAGAATTCAAGCGGCGGGATCTCTGGGAATTCTTGCGAGTCACGAACGGAACGCTGCGCCGGATCGGCCGAGTCGTAGTCATGGTCCTAAAGCAAAAAAAAAATGGATTTTTATGGGTTTTTTTTTTAAACAAAAACGAGTGGCTTAAAATTAAAAAAATTTTTTTTGGACGGTAGATGCTGCGAAAAATCGCTAATTCTTTTCGAAAAATTTGCCACATATTCTTAAAATGACGAAACAATAGCCTTGGGCTTGAAAGTCTGGATTTCACGCGTTTAGCAAGTTGTAATAATCCAATTTTCCGTTTTACAAAGAAAAAAAATTAGGCCTGTCGAATTTTCAAGAAAACAAAAATTCCGCGCGGCTAAGTTGACGCTTTTCTCGCGTTTCCGGCGTCTTCCCATTTCTCCCACTTCACATTAATATTCACAAGGATGGCAATGACCTCCTTGAACCGCCACCTTTTATCATTTTCAAGACAATTCTACAATCACCTTTCTAAAAAAAAAACGAACGGCCAAAATTAACGATTTTTCTCTCGTTTCCAGCTCCTTCCCATTAATATTCACAAGGATGTGGCCAGTTTCCCTTGGGCCCCCGTTTCCGTCTTTTACGGCATCAAATGCTGGGAGTGAGTGCGGGGAGAAGGGCTTGAGGCCGGGCAGCGAGCGGGTGGTGGGAGAGCCCAGGGTTGCAGAGACGCAGACACATCATTGCTCCAGCTTCACTCGCCCAAATATTGGATACCCGGGGCCCATGCAGTGAAAAGAAGCCGAAAGGGAACACCTCAACACAACACGCTAGCCCTCCCTGGTGGACCCCCACCAACAAAGGATGACTGGCACGACGGTGGGCTGGATATTCTGTGGAGCTACGATATCGAAAACGATCGATAAGTGACGTCATTAAATGGGATTTAGGCGGGTTTGTGGGTATGATTGCTTTAGAACAATCGTAAATCTTGCTTAGTACCCTAATCATAACTATTTTGACTTTTCACCTAGTTTTATTAGTCAATTATCTTAACGATGTCGATCGATAGGTCACTTTGAAAATTTAGACTCGCCTAAAAGGTGTCGTTCTTCCTTACAAAATCGCACGAAACAGCCAAATTTAACTAATTTAAACAAATCTACCATCTGATCTAGGTTTAGGGCTAATTATTTTATCGAGATCGATCGATTTTTTCATGAAATGAAGTTTTATGCGAGATTGAAAAGAATAATTACTTCAGAAAATCGTAGAATCTTGTCGATGATGTCTACTTATAACGTATTTACCGTTTTCACCTAGTTCTAACGCAATTATATTTCTCGTAAAATTTACCGCCAAAGCCAGCGGCGCCTCCTCGAGAACCTCATTCTGGGCAACGTGCTGCGGGACCATGTCAACGGCCTCCATCGGCACGGACACTGACGGCACCTCGAGTCCGGCTGGTTCTTGGGGATGGGCTGAAAGGAAATGTTATAACTTAACTAATTAAAGTTAATTTTGAAAAATATCTATAAAATCGATTATAGCTTCAAAAAACCGACCATAATCACCGGCCAGGTGGCCGTGAAGTTGGGGCGGTGGCTGGGCGTAGGTGTGCTGCTCGGCCGGGTCGGCGCCCTGCATGGGTGGATCGAGATCGGACATTGTTGAATGTCAATCAATCAATGCAGCATATGGTACCTGGAACGGAAAAATGTATACAAATGATTCGATTAAATTGAAGCGGCAGAAAAGGAGGAAAATAACGAGAGATTCCAAAAACCCTGAGTTTACTTGGCTAAAAACTCGCACGAACTTTTTCGAATTCAGGTTTTCAAGCAAAACGAAAAATTCATATAGAAAATCTAGGAGCAAGTAAAATGGATAATCACGAGAAGAAAGAGCACAAAAAATTTCAAGCAATAAACCAGAATTTCCAGGGCCCAGAAATATTTCAATGTCATAAGACCGGCAAGTGATCGATTTTCTGCAAGACAAAACCGGTTTCCGGGACCAAAACTATTCTAATACTAGCATTAATGATAGCCAAGCATATAAAGCCCTGAAAACCACACGAAACCACCGGTACGTCTTCTAAAGCTTGACCAAGCGGTACGGTGGAACCGTCGTTCGTAGGTGTTCGGGTTGCCGTCCAGGCACACGCGACGCCTCGGGGTGGCGACGCGGCACGCCGCTGGAACGAAGCCAAGGACGCAACGGGATGGGAGCGCCATCGAGGTGTGACAGACACACATAGGCAGGGGAGAGCGTGCAGACAAACAAACAGATGGGCCGGGGCGCCAAATAGTCGTGAGGCTTATCAAAACAGGCCCTATCGCCCGCATAAAGTTGTAGGTACACTCTAGTCGCCCGAAAAAGCCTATTAAATTCCGCTTCACCCCTCATCTTTCGAAAACCAACTTATTGAAGGTTATTAAGAAGATTTTTAACGATAGAAGTAAAGAAGATATAGTTAGAAATAGAATCTCATTCTTTTGTTTTTCAAGTTTTCTAAAATTCGTCTTATTAGAGAAAACGCTTAGAAAAATTACGCAATGTTACGTTTGGCCTACTCAAATTTACGTTCTGGCGTCAATTGGAGCCTTCGGAACCGATTTCAGTTGCTCCAAATGACGTTTTTTTGTGTAACTTTTGTGTAATAGGTGTAACTTGTAGCCTACGGAATTTTTTAATTTTGCCATTTTTACTCTCTTTTTACTCAATTTTTAGCGCGATTCGTTATTTTTAATCGAATTCTTGCGTTTCTCTTTATCTGGAACTTTCATGATTCCGAGCTGCCGATTTTCCTGATCATTTTTTACTTTTTTTTTGTGATTTCCCGTACAGTCCCGAAGTTTGCAACCCTCATAATGATCCGATAGCCTAGGGCCCACCTACCCAAACAATGGGCGATGAGAACTGCTCGGCTGGCGGAGGAGGAGGGGCCATCACCATCGACGGCAACGATTTGACCTTCGCAGCTGTCGCCCCCGGTGCGTACCCCCGCCTTTATAATTACGCAGCCGTTGACTGAGCCCCGGCCACGCGCCCCTTGTTGCATTGGGTGGCGCGGGGTGGAGAAGGGTAAAAGATGGGATCTTGCCGTCTAGGCGGAATTGAGTTTGCGGTTGCCTGGAAAGACTTTCGCGCGGGGAGATCTTTGAGTAAAAAGGGTTAATTTCAGCCCTGGAAAAGCTTGATGGCCAGATTGCGGCGACGAGGGACAGCCAGAAGTTGTTGAATCAAAATGTGGCGGTGCTATCCGAGGTGAGTAAATTATTCCAAATAGCGGCAGTGTTTCTGAGCTGTTTTGTTACTATTCCTAAACGTGAAAACTACAATTTTTCTGAAGAATGCAAAAAAACTATCAATTTTCTGACCAAAAATGACCGTTTTTGAGCAAATTTTGGGTTTTTGAAAAAAATCAAAGTTTATAGCTAGTTTTTAAGGCGTTTCTAGATTAATACAGAAAAATAGGTTTTCCGACCCCCGATAATGCCAAAGAACCTAAAAACCTAAAATTTTTAGTTTCTCCACGCGCTGAACAGCACCGATGAGCCCTACGACCTCATCTCCTACGAGCTGAAGCTGATGGATTGTAAGAAGAGGATAGTGACGACAGGTAGGCTAGAAGAACGTTAATTTTCAGATACCTCGAAAATCATAAAACGAAACGTTTTAGGCACTCAGCTTGGCAATATCCACGATCGCCTCAGCAAGCTTCAGCGCCAAATCGCGCGCGAGGTCTACAAGAAGAAGCAGCTCGTCAAGACCCAACCTGCCCCTTCTGCCCCTGGGCTGTAGATTTCCAAATTTTAGGTTCTCAGCATAATTCCCGTGATTTCACTTGCCAAATAGAGTTGTGATGAGTTTCCCCTGTGCCTTACCCTTCTCATGCTGTGCCTGATACTTATTTCCAAGTGCTTTAACAATAAATTATGTGAATTTTGCGGCCAAAAACCTTTAAAATAGTTGATGACTACAATCATTACAAAGAGGACATTTTATCAGGATATAAAGGCTAGTTTTAGAAAGAAAAATGGCGCAACCAGTCGATTTGTCGGCAGAATCGAAGCAGACGCTGCGCTTGAAGATGAAAGATGTAAGTGAAAAGGAAGAGGAACTAGGTTTTAAAAATTTTAAAAGGCTAGGATAGATTAATTAGGAGTTTTTAGGTTGTATTAGACATCGATAAGCTCTGCGGCTTGGCAATTGGAGAAAAAGAGGCCCTGGCATCGCTTCAACAAGCCATACTCGGCCATGTCGCCGCAGAAAAGGGCATGGAAAAGACGGAAGGCGGTCTGGGAAAAGCGGACGACATTTTGAATCAGGTAGTTAATGAACAATATAGTATTTTCAACTTCAAAGTTATGAAAAATTACGACAAAATAGCGTAGAAAACCTTTTAGATGATGAATTCCCTCGATGAAGTCGAGGAGGAGCTTCAGATCATCGACGAGATGCGCAGCACTTTCAATATTATTCAGGCCACCGGCGGACATCCTTAAATGATGAAAAATACTTTTAATTAATTGTTTTTGGAGCCTCAACAGCTGTCCCGACGTGATCTGTGATCCCTGATGTCACTGTCTGTAATTTGGTCGTTCTTTGGAGTCGCGGGCAGTCCAAAAATTAATGGGCAAACACGCCAAATAGTCTCCCTTCCCGCCCCTCTTCACTTTCTCCCCCTATCTTCTTGTCCTCAATTCCGATTTCTGGCAATTATATCTTCAAATTATCGAAATCTACCCAATTTTCTGTGATTTCAACCGGTTGTCCTGATTCTACGTGATTTGATACTGATCTCTTTCATTTTTCGATGTTTTCTACCTCGGGTGAAAAGTATAAATTTTCCATTTCCAGATATGCTCTCCCGGCTTGTCGCTTCGAATGTGGCGAGAATCGCGTCGGCCCGGTAAGAATTGACCTAAAAACTAAATATTTTGTATTTTTTAGCTCTATGGCCGCCTACCCGATCCCAGACGCGGTGTTCGGCCTGACCGAGGAAGAACAGGCGGTATTTGATACTTTTTTTGCGTTAAATATTTACGTTCTAGCTACGCCAATCGATTCGAACAATTGCCGACAAGGAGTTGGCCCCGTACGCTAATGAGATTGATCGGTAGGGTTTGAAAACTTAAAGAGATACCGACGGCATGGGTCGATCACCCCTGATCGACTTTTTGGCAAGTAGCCAACAGGGCAGAGAACACGCTCAGGGGCGAGACGCAGAGACATTTTCTTTCCCTCGCGTCACCGATTACGCCCGCTCACTTATGCTGTCGTTATCCCTTTAAATAAATTGGCTTTCTAGTGACAACAACTGGAAGGACTTGCGGAAATTCTGGAGGACACTCGGTGATAATGGATTACTGGGAATTACTGCACCAGGTTGGTAATTTGCGCTTAAAATCGGGTGAAACTTTTGAAGACAAATTTCGATGGATTTTTATAAAATTCAAAATAAAATTGTGGTTTAATTTAAAATGCCTCGTAAACGCAGTTTTTAAAAGTTTAATGTGTTCAATTTAGGAAAATTTGAGCAAATACACTTTGTTTATTGAAAAGCTAATTTTATTTTCCAGAAAAGTACGGCGGTTCCGCGATGAACTACTTCTCGCACGTGCTGGCGATGGAAGAGCTGTCCCGGGCTTCTGGCTCGATTGCGTTGTCTTACGGTAATTTTCTTTTACAAAAAATAAAAGAATTTAGGAGCCCATTCCAATCTTTGCGTCAACCAGATCGTCCGTCACGGCAACGAGGCGCAAAAGGACAAGTATTTGCCAAAGGTAATTCTCCGTTTTGAGGTTAAAAATTTTAAGAAAATGGATTTATCCAATAGTTTTTAAAGTAAAAAGCAACTTATTTAAATTTATAAAGTTTTTTTAAGCTAATTTCCGGCGAATACTTCGGTGCCTTGGCAATGTCTGAAGCCGGAGCCGGCAGTGATGTCGTCAGCATGAAGCTCAAGGCCGAGAAGAAGGGCGATCGGTGGGTTTTATTAATTGGAATTTAAAACTATATTTATTTATTGCCGGTTTTTTATGTACGATTTGAAGGTACGTTCTGAACGGCACGAAATTCTGGATCACCAACGGCCCGGACGCCGACGTGCTGGTCGTCTACGCGAAAACGGACCCCTCGAAGCACCAGCACGGCATCACGACGTTTTTGATTGAGAAGGTAGAGTTTGAAAATTTAAAATAAAGATTTTTCTAGGACTTCAAAGGCTTCTCCACCTCGCCGAAGCTCGACAAGCTCGGCATGCGCGGCTCGAATACGTGCGAGCTCGTGTTTGACAACTGCGAGGTTCCAGGTTAGATTCTATAGGTATTAAAAGTACTGAATGAAGTTGAATTCGTCTAAACTATAATAAAAGTTCTAATTTGTAAAAATAGAATAAATCCATGCCTTTTTAAAGATTATTTTCGTCAAGTTTTTACGTTTTTTTTTGCGGAAAAACGTCGAAGAGTTGGATCAAAAAAGCTTAAAATTGACCTAAAATTTTTCAGTTCGGCGATTTTTCCTTTTTTTCAAAAACCATTTTTTTGCTTTATTTTTAATGAATTTTACAAAAAACCGTTTTTTTTTTTGCATAGTGTTTATTTTCCTATTTTTTCAGCCGAAAACGTGATGGGCAACCTGAATAAGGGCGTGTACGTCTTGATGACGGGCCTCGACTACGAGCGGCTGGTGCTCTCTGGCGGACCGTTGGGGTAAGTAGATCCTCGATAAGACTTGATCTACTTTATGTTGCAAGTGAATTTAAGTAAATATTTTTCAGTTTATTAAAATTAAAAATTAAAATTATTGTTTTTCAGCCTGATGCAGGCCGCCTGCGACGTGGCCTTCGACTACGCCCACCAGCGCAAGGCGTTCGGCCAGCGCATCGGGGAGTATCAGGTTGAAAACATTTCTTTTCAATTATAGGGTTTTTAGCTGCTCCAAGGCAAAATGGCCGACATGTACACGACGCTCAACGCCTGCCGCTCCTATTTGTACACGGTGGCCAAGGCGGCCGACAAGGGCCACGTCAGCAACAAGGTCAGCAGTGCTTTTTCGTACTTTTCAGCGTTATATTTTTAATTTAAAGTGAAGATGACCAGTTTTCGATAAAAAAATTACCGTTTTCAGGACTGCGCCGGCGTGATCCTCTACCTGGCCGAGAAGGCGACCCAGGTGGCGCTGGACGCCATCCAGATTTTGGGTATGTAATTTGTATTATCTAATTATGTAATTGTTTTTATTTAGATTTTTATTACTTTTTATTTGCTGTTGAAATTGATTTTTTTTAGGCGGAAACGGCTATATCAACGACTACTCGACGGGGAGGATACTGCGCGACGCGAAGCTGTACGAGATCGGGGCTGGAACTAGCGAGGTATAGCTTTTTAAAGCTTAGGAATATACCTATGGGCTTTTCAACTATTTTAGAGGCATTATTAAATAAAAAACGTTGTTAGACACCATAAAAATATAAATTTGATTATTCACTTTTTAGTATAGTTTTTAAAGTTTAAAAACGTCTAAAAAATGCTGCCTCTTTTTAATGGTCTTCTGAAGTATAAAAACGATTAGATAGATATAAATAACCAGTGTTCGGAAAGTGGTCGAAGTTACGTAACTGGGACCTCCGGGACCTCGGGATAGGTGAAAGGACCTCCGGGTTTCGGCCCGAAGGGTTTTTTTGAGAGTTTTTCAACTCAAAACACAACTCATCACTTGACGCAATGTATTAGAAAAATGTTCGTCTTGTTTTTCTCTATCAGAAACTGCAAAAATGGAGGTTGGTCAATCGGCTTGTTTTCGAGATGCTGGGACCTCCGTGTTGAAAAACTGCTATTTTTCCACTATTTCCCACAGAACTTTTTTACGCCCATTTTTCTGGCTGACGATATATTACGAAAAGATGCAGCATCGAATTCTGCGTCGAATGGTGTATCGCACTTTGCCATGTCCCTCTTCTTTCATTTACTTCCGGGACCTCCAAACTGCCGCCACAACCCATCCGCAACTTCTGCCGTCGCGGTTGGTGCTCTCTTCGGTGCCCTGTCTCTCCAAGCCCCAGGCTTCTCTCGTCCCATTCTTTTCGCTATTCTGTAGCCCTAACCCTACCCTTCCTTTCGGCTATACATCACTTCCCTCCACCTCCGGTTTTTTGGGCCGCAAAACCGGAAAAACTTTCAAAAAGTTATGGTTGGCCTCCATTTTTCCCGTGTTTTTTCGACATCTTTTCCCCTCCAAAAATTTTCTCTGGCCACCTATCGCCACCGCCGACCCATCATTCGATAGCTTACTTCTCGTTCTACATTTTGAGATCATTTCCGGCCCTGCCACACTTCCGGTTCTTCCGGAAAACCGAATGGCAAAGTTATGGTTGGAAACCGGTTACTAAAAAAAAAGCGATTTCGTCCCTCAAAACACCGTTTTTTCGGGGGACCTCCGGAATTTTTTCAAAACCAACATTTTTTGGGACCTCCGACTCTCACCCAACCATAACTTTCCTGAACACTGTAAATAACTTTAAAAAAATTTTGCCGGTTTTAACCCATTTTCCAGGTCCGACGCCTCATCATCGGCCGCTCGTTGAACAAGGAGTACTCCTCTTAATTTTGGCGGATACCTTGAATTCGCATTTATTAGGCTGTGAACGTTTTGAGGACGCTGTGTTTCTACATTTCGTTTGTTTCCTTAGTTTTACTAGAATTTTAGTGATCTGATCACGTTATTGGCACCCAGAACTCGACTCGACCCGCGCCTCAATTTGGCTCCCAAAGAATGGGTATTTTGCAATGTGTATGTGTCTTTTTCTAGATTTCTTCATTATATCAAAGATTTTTTAACGTTTCCAATTATTCTCGAGCCTTCGAATGTAACCCGGTATTTTTCTATGTACAGATTTGTGCCGTTTCTTCTGTATGCTTTTTGTAATTGAAAGGACGAGAGATAGGAGCGGAATAAATGGATTTAATTTTTGTTTTTCTTTTGGCTTTGTTAGGTACTTTTGCTTTATCGGGGGGGGGTATAATTAAGGAACGTCAATGCCGTTATCAGTATTTTAATAGGTTTTAGTAATTTTTGACTATATTTCGGGCGGAAAACTTTCTAAGAACTAAATTTTTTGAAAAATTCGAAATTTTCGTAGAAATAATTGTCTGTTTAATTTTTTATATATTGTTTATAACATTTATAAAGTGTTCGCGTTCAGGAATCAGAAAAAACAAATTTAGAAAAGCTATTTCTGTTCTTTGAAAATTTCATATTACGGAAAAACCTAGTTTCTCTCCCCCCACCCCCCGATAATGCAAAAGTACTAATTTTGTAAAGTTCAGCTTCTCTTTTTGCTCTGAACAGTTCCCCGATTTTTTGAATCGAGCGCTCGAAATCCCCAAAAAGAGCCCGGAAAATGATCCTTATAATTGGACTGGGCCCTTGACGTCGCCGGGCGCGCGGCTCGAATTTCTGTGGTTTCTGGGCGATTTTTGAATATTTTCGAGAATTTCATGAATGGGATCAAATTGGAGATCAGGGTCTGGTTTCTGGCTGAAAATGCGGGTTTTCAACGTAGAAAAAGTTGAACTTTTTGGTTTTACACGGTCGGGCAGGCTAGTAGTGTTTTTAGCAGTTTCCGGTTGTGCCCTCGTGTAGTTTCTGGCCTAGCTTACTTTTGTAAAAAGCTATCATTTAAAATGTAAAAATGAAAAAAATATGTGTAAAAAATGTTAAATCGTAAAAAATTGTGTGAAAATTGAAAAACTTGAAAAAACATTCGATGGATGCCTAGATGAGATCCTTAGTAATTTTCCGTTTTCTGGAAGACTATAATCGTCATTAGATGCATTTTGCAGCCTGTAAATCTAGCTTAGGCAGACCGAAAATGCCTTTTTGTGGTCAAAAAGAGTTAAATTTTCGTGCTTTCTCCGTTGCGCTCTGGAATAGCTCGTAAAAAGCAAGCTGGCAGAGTTTGTTATTAAATTTCCGGGTTTTAGACGTTATTCTCGTGCTTTATTTGCAGTTTCCAGTCGACAAGTTCGTGTAAAAACACCGACAAACTCTTTACTGCTTCTGCTTTTCGAGGGTTGGCGGACAGGGCTATAATAAGCGATTGAACAGGAAGGAGAGAGAGTGGCAGACAGATGAAGCCGGCTCTTTTTTAGGGAATATCACGGTGTGGCGGGGGCGTGGCGGGACCAACCGGGCGAAAGAAAGAGATCAACGAATGGGAGATCAGGTATGTTTGTTGTGTGGAGAACAATTATTCTGTTGCGACGCCGCGGCGGTTTTGGTGTTTATTCTTCCGACCTAAAAAAGAGGTGTTTTTACAAAAATTCCTGATTTTTTAGCTTACAAGGAGACGTTTTTGAGTGTCGTCGGGACTTTGGCACGGGCCCAAGCCTATCTTGTGCAGAATTTTACGCTGATTCCGAATATGGTAACCGTTTTTGCGGAATAGCCATTTCTCGAAAGTTATGAACGATTTAAACCTCAAAACAGCCCAAAATCGGCTACTTCCGATAGTCATAAAAAGCTTCGGAATAGGTTTTAGACAAAACCAGATAGTGCATCTTGTTCAGAAAAAATTCTCTATAAAAGGTACCATCTTTTCCAAAATCATCGAAAAGTTAGAAAAATTTGATAAATTGGGAGGCCCCTAATTTTACAAAAATTTTCAAACATCCAACATTTTTTAGTTAAGTACTCTGCCGGCATGACACATAGGAGACACCGCTAATAGCGAAAACACAGCTGTGAGTGGCCGTTTAGCGGTGGCACAGCTGTGTAGCTAGGAAAATTTAGCGGTGTCACAGCTCGCGTTCACTCACAGCTGTGTCCCCGTTACCGCTGCCCCAGTGCGGTGTCACAGCTGTGTCGAGCATCCCGGAGTGGAATCACAGCTGTGTCGGGCATCCCGGAGCGGAATGACAGCTGTGGCCCGGGACTTAGTCATTTTTTCGGGTCAAAAAATAAAATTTTCGTAAAATATATGTTTTATATGTCGGAAGTTTTCTCGTGACTGCGTTCGACTCCATTTACTTCGGGTTTTTGATTTAACATTAATTTTGGCCGACAAGGAGACGGTCCCAACCGGACATAAAACTGCGATTTGAGATTGGCACACTTATAGAGCTTGAAGAACCGAACCCGGCAAACTGATTTTTATTAGCATGAAGTGTATATGAACCAATTTATAAGCCTTTCAATTTTTCGCTATACCTTCATAGGTTTCGTCCGCTCCCCGACCGATGTGTCATCGTGGTCTTGTGGATAAGGAGTTAGGCGAAGGGTGGGGCAAAGTAACGAAGGTTCGGATCCGCCCAGGATTTTATTTTTTGCTTTTTGGACCAGAGCTACTATTTAGCATCATAAAGCCCTAGAATAAACCATTTCACCTCCAGGAACGCCTCCAAAACAATAAGCGGCGCGGGGGCACAACGGTGGCACAGCTGTGGGGGATACACAGCTGTAGCACAGCTGCGGCACAGTTCAATAATCTACAGGTGCCACAACTGTTGTTCCGAGTGGTGTCACCTATGTGTCATGCCGGCAGAGTAGCTTATTTTATAGAGAATTTTTTTCTGAACAAGATGCACTATCTGGGTTTGTCTAAAACCTATTCCGAAGCTTTTTATGACTATCGGAAGTAGCCGATTTTGGGCTGTTTTGAGGTTTAAAAGGCCGTCTGCCAGCCACTCGAACTGTTCCCATTATGGCTTGGCACAGTTTTTTTCGACCCTATTTTTATGATGCCATCTGAAAGAGCGTGTCTGAATTAGTAGGGTGGCATAGTTTTGAAAGTTTTAAAAGTTAATTTTTGTGGTTTAAATAGGCGTTAAAGTTGCCGACCTCGAAAAACTATCTCGAACATTTCTGAACCAAACTTGCTGAAAATTTGTGACAATACCTAAGTTGGCATGGGGATCATTTCTCTAATACATCGCAAATTAGTAATGATTTGATACCCTAATTACTTAGAGATTTTGCAAAATCCTCTGCGGCTATTTAGTGTATTGTTTCTTAAATTTCTTTTTTTTTGTTAAAATTGGACCGTGGTCATGACGAATTCCAGCAAAAATCCCGACATGTCAAAATACCGACAGCCGAAATGGCAACAACTAAAATATCGACAGCCAAAACCCCGGACAGCCAAAAATCTCGATACCGATATCCCGACATATTCTTGAAGCTAGTTTTGAGTGCTCCTTCCTTGGAAACAGCTGCTTTGCAGGCCGGGTTGTTGGTCTCTCGGTATTTTGACTGTCGGCATTTTCACTCTCTAGAGTATTGCTGTCGGGGTTTCGGCGTTTTCCCACACTAACTTAGCGTAATCGATTATTTGGGCGAGAAAAGACAAAAAGTTATCTTGAAGATCAGATCGCGCGTTTTTTTAAGTTTTTCTAAACGTATCTTAGATTTTAGAGCTTATGCCTCTTCAAGACACTAGAAAGAACAGAATCGACCCTTTTGAACGACTAGGTCTCGACAACGACGCGATACGCCAAAAAACTCCCAAAAACAAGGATATCGCCCAGGGATCGAGTTATGTAGTGTAAAGCGCGTTTAGAGCGTAGTGCGATTGTCTAGACCTAGTGAAAGAAAGGCGTCGATTCGGGTGCTTCCCAGCCCTTCCAGCCTAGCTAGACAAAACCAGAAACTTACTCCTCGAACTCCTCCTCCTCCTCAACGCCAGCCGACCGCTTGCCGAATCGGATCAGGGGGCCCATCTCGGGTGCTCGCCCGAAACGGATCAGGGGGCCGGTGGGGGATCGCTTGCCGAATCTGAAGGAGGTTGATGTTATAGAATTTCTCTGTCTCTCTCTCGCGCGCTCTCTCTCTCGCTCTGCTCTCTGGCTCTGCCTTAACGTCGTACCGAATCAGGGGTCCAGTGCTGGGGGCACGGCCGAAACGGATCAGCGGTCCTTCGGGGGCAGAGCGGCCGAACCTAAAATTTTGATAAATTACCGCATGCAGTATTTACGGCGCTAACTAACGATATATTTATATCCTACCGGATCAAGGGGGAGGTGTCAGGGGACCGTCCGAAACGGATCAGCGGGGCCGACGAGCGCTTGCCGAATCGGATCAGGGGGCCTGTTGAGGGGGACTGAAAGGCAATATTGCTAACAAGAATTTGTAAGCATCGGAAATTTAATATTTTTTTTTAGAGAGACGATGAAGGCAAAAAAAGATCCGGTTACAGTACTCTTCCGGAATTACGGAAAATGAAAGAGAATACTGTAAAAATCGGCGCTAAGAGATCTAGGAAAGCTGAATTTTATTTCTAAAAGCCTGGGAATCCCAAAAACGACAAATTATAAAGGAATTACAGCCCTCGTTTAGAATTTTTCTTCCAAAAAAGCTTGAATTTTTTATTTTTTTTGGGTAGCTTGTCCTCACTGCCTTTCTTTGGTTCTCGCTCTCTCTCGCTCTCTCTCACTCACTGCTCTGTCTCGCTCTCTATCTCCCTCTGTCTCTCTCACTTTCTCTCGATCTCCCATGCCAAAAATAATATTTGTGGATTTTTGCCTGCCCAGTCCCTTTAAGAGCCGTACGTGCCTCCGATGCTGCCACCACCGCCTTAAAAAATCCAAAAGGAAACGCACCCGCTTGCCAAACCTTATCAACGGCGCTGCTCGCTTCATGTAGTCTGCTGAAAATCGAATGATTACGAGTGCTACAGTATCCTCTCTACTTTTCACACTCTCCACAGCAATTCGTCTACGCAGGGGGCGCAATAAATGGTGGAGAAGGGGGATCCGTTTATTACCGTACTCCAGTGAGCCGCCCGGGTATTTGGCTAAAGTTTTCGTAGGGTTTTGTAGAGCGGGAAAGCTAACGTAATTTTTCCATAAGGATAGACTGTTTCTTTCAAACCCGAAATTAAAAAATGAGATTAACATGAATTCCACCTTTCTTAAAATATTTTTTTCCGGCTCTTCGCAAATTTTTTTCATATTTTATGATTTTTTTTGTGTAAGCGACAAAATCATATCATAGTTTCTAGGGATGAAAAGAGGATCCAGACCTACACCCGACTAAAATACGCCAACCAAAAATCCGAAATTTTCAAGGACACTTGACGCATTTTCTGGATACGTGCCGTCGGAACAAAAAGTTGTAGAGTGGTAAGCTACCTAAGCACCCAGGTAACGTCCGGATTTTTGGGAGCTTTTTGTAGAATGTTGTGGTTTGTGCAAAAAATTGTAAACCTTGCAACTCAAATAAAGTCACTTTACGAAAAACCTGCAGATACGACTCTGGCGCGTTTTCTCCTCTCTCTCTCTCTCTCTCTCTCTCTCTCTCTCTCTCTCTCTCTCTCTCTCTATCTCTATCTCTCCAGCGGTTTCGTCCTGAGTCTGTTTTTCTTTCTCGCTCTATCTCGCTCTTTCTCGGTTCTCTTGCTCTCTCTCTCTCTCTCTCTCTCTCTCTCTCTCTCTCTCCTTGCGCTCTTTCTATCTCTCTCCCTCTCTCTCACTCTCTCCCTCTCACGCCCCCTGATTCCCGTAAAACCCGACCTTAAAGGTGTCTAGTAATTTTCACGGCATTATCACTCATGCTTTCAAATGCTAGAAAATGCAAAAAGTGCGTTGAGCACGTTTTAGGAAACGGGACCCGGCTTAAATCAGTAAGCCTGAACTTTCATAAACCAAGATTTTTGAGGAATAGGAGCTTATACGCACGCTAAAAACGTACTCTCATCCTCCAACATGCGAATCTCGGTCGAGTCGAATGGGGCGGCGTGGTGAAGGGCCACCAAGGAGATGAGCACGATGGCAAGGGGGGCGAGATGACTCATTCCAACGATCATTTGCTTGTTAGGACAGAAGAAGGGAACGAGCACGGGGTGGCCCAAGGAGGTGCGTGGCCTGAAAAAAAACACACTTAAAAATCATGTAAAAAACTATCGAATATCAGGAACAAATACAGTAAAGGAGTAAGTGTAAAAGGTGGTTTTGAAAAAACGTCATCGAAAAGATATCGTTTTTAAAAGGTGCCAGTAATACCGTAAAAATAAGTAATTAATTAATTAGAAAAAAATGTAAAAAAATATAAATTAAACGGAAAATACCGAACACTAAAGAATGCCGATACCTTCAAAAGTTCACGACTCGAGGAAAAATTCGGAGCGCCAAACCAAGAGGGAGGAATTTGAGAAAAACGTCTCGTCCCTCATCTCCCAATCGCGAACTCTTTTCATTCCCAATCTTTTTCATATTACTTAGGTATTCAAACGAATTTTTTGCGACTTTGTGGAGGCGGGAAGAAGCCGGACGGGGTCATAAAATGTTGCGTGGCTTTTGGGAGTTCGAAAAGTTGAGAGGGGGAGATTGAAAGTAAGCAATTAGAATTTTCAAAGCACAATTTAACAAACCATTCAGCATCTTATATTTAAGCAATACCGTATAAAGTCTCCGGATCATCTTCCGGTTACACCGGAACAGTCAGGAAGCTCGTAATTCTGCAATATTTTGTTCCCGGCATCGTTTTTTTTTGAACTTTTAAATTCATGCGAGCGTAGCGTTAGAAATTTCCAAAGTCCAGGTTTTCAGAATCTAAAATTCGCGAATTATTTACAAAAATTAAAAAGTGTAAAACTGAAACATTTTTCTACCTAGCCAACCAGTTTTTGGGCCTTCTTGCTAGGGTGATGCGTTTTTTAATTTTTTTTTTGGAGCCGTTCCCCGGATTGTTATGGTTAGCCGCGTTGTCTGCTGTGTTGTGCGGTGCAACGCGGAAACCAAATTTGAATCTCGCTCCCGGCAAGAATTAGATTTTGAGCTGCTGATTCAGCGGCTGATATGGGGATGGAAAGCAGATTGGAACTTCGATTGACTAAAAATATTTAAGATTTCCGAGAATTGGCGATTAAAGGAATCCGGCAATTCTGGTGAGACCGTTCGCTGCAAAAAAAGTGGTCTTTTTGTATAGTTTAATTTTCGAAATTTTTTTTTAGGTTACCAGAGCAGGCTCAAAATAGAAATTTGCCAAGTTAATTTTTTTAGTCAGTCATTGTATAGCTGAAAACGCAATTTTTACGTAAACTCGGGTCTATAAAATAGCGTCTTAATGAGTTACTGTAGACAATGACAAAAAAGGAGCTCATAGGAATGCCAAAATCTTAGAAAAATCACCTTTTTTGCATATATTCATTTTTTTTTGTAATTTCTAGTTCCTAAAAAATACGTTCTGAGTGGACTGTAGGACGCGATGAATTTAAATGACTGTAATCCGTAGTAAAAAGTAGTCACCCGGAATTTCAAGACATCAGAAAGACTGCAAGCCAAACCCGAGCGTGTGCTTGAGCGGAGAAGTGGAGCTGGAAGTGTTTAGAACTCCCCCACACTCACTACCCCCACCCCCTTCCGTGACCCCTCCAGAAGCACAAGAAGGAGAAAAAAAGAAGAAGCTGAAGAAGAAGCGCTGCACGCAAAAGAGCAGAAAGAAAACTAGAACAATCGCGCTGACGCGTGTTCCAGCGGGGTGAGGGCAAAGATTTCGTAGAAGACGTCGGGGTTTCGGGAGACGATGAACCAGAAGGAGAAGCTAGAGGAGAAAAAGACAAGAAGAAGCCGTTCGGCGTGTCGACCCGGCCGGAATTATTCAAAGCGATGCCCTCGAGGAGGGGCCACCGAAACGCCTAGCTTGAAGAAAGGGTCCTTACTCAGCCACTCGACTTCGGGAGGATACCATGGACAGGGTTGGGTGATGATACTACACGTGGGATGAGAGTACGATTAAAAAAAACACAGGAGGAGGTATCTCTCTCTCTCTCTAACGCTTGCTCTTTCTCTCTCCCTCTCTCACTTTCTCTATCTCTCGTGCCGACTAACCGACGATGTTTCTTGTCTCTCGCTGTCGAACTTTTCTCTCTCTCTCTCTCTCTCTCTCTCTCTCTCTCTTCTCTCCTCTCTCCTTGGTGATATTTTAAAACGCTTTCTGAATTTTGGACGGTTCCAGTCAAAACAAAAAGATCCTGCTAGTTTTGTTATTCTGAATTTGGAATCCAAAAATTGTGATCTATCCGCTGGAATGAGGAATGAAATGGAACTGAATGAACGAAAAATCGAGAGCGGGAAATGATCATAATCCATTTCTCGGAGAACATTTGATTACCCAGATCCGACACAAAAATGGCCGATGCTGATATCACCCTGACGGCAAATTATTCAATTACGACTGCAAATTGCATAGAAGCGGCCGGGAAATTATGAGGGCAGAGATCGACAACAATGAACAGAAGAGGGGATAAGTATCGGCAGCAAGTTTCTGGCTTCAATAGACCTTCCAGAGACACAAATCGGAAATTTTCCACGGACAAGATTCTTTAACGGAACCGAGGAGTGTGAAAATCAACCCCTTGTTTCGACTAGGTCTCGACACTTACGCATGAAACCAAAAGAAATAGTGGAACAAGCGTTTTTAAGCCTGCCTTAACATCGAATAAAAGCAGTTGTCGACTCCTAGTCAGCATACAGGGTTGATACCGGCATTGACTGGGCCCTTTAAAATTTATATGACAGAATTTATGAATAACCAGACTAAAAGATGACAAGACTAAGCAAAGCCTGAGCTAAGCCTAACCTAAGCCTAGGCCTAAGCCAGAACGAAGCCAAGCCTGAGCTATGCTTAAGCTAACCGAAGCCTAAGCTAAGCTTAAGCATAAGCCAAGCCTAAACCTAAGCTAACAAAGCCTAAGCCAAGCCTAACAAGGGAACCTCACGCGGACAGGGTGGAATTTCGAAAAACGCTCGCGGCTACCCCTAGGTAATCGACCATTGCGATCACGATGCGCTTGTCAGATTTTTCTGAATACACCTGTGGACAGAGATACAGCACTTCCGGAAAATGATGATTTGCATGCGAAAAATTAGCTTCGAGGGATGGTTTATTAGGCTCTCCCATTACTATGGAATCACCAGTTGAATGGCCGAGTGGTAAGCAACTCGCTTGATAGGATACTGACGAGGGTTCGGATCCTCTCACGATTTTTTATTTTCCTTTTTTGGCCAGAGATTTTTGCACAAGTCCAGAACCTCATCAAAATTGATGAAACCCATACTTTAACCAGGATAATCCCTTGTTTTTCGAAATTTTTTCGAAAAAATATTCGCGACATCGATGCGGACGGTCATGCATCCTTTGGCACACCAGAGAACAAAATTTTTTTGGCTGTTTTGTAAGAATCCTTGTCTGATAGACTGCACCAGAAAATGCTAGAACGGCACCCCTGGCTCGTGCAAAAATCGACACCTAAAGATTTGGGTCTGATACATTAACTGGTCTGGACTTGTGCAAAAATCTCTGGCCAAAAAAGCAAAATAAAAAATCGGGGGCGGGTCCGAACCCTCGTCAGAATCCTATCAAGCGAGTTGCTTACCACTCGGCCATTCAACTGGTGATTCCATAGTGATGGGAGAGCCTAATAAACCATCCTCGATGCTAATTTTTCGCATGCAAATCATCATTTCCGGAAGTGCTGTATCTCTGTCCACAGGTGTATTCAGAAAAATCTGACAAGCGCATCGTGATCGCAATGGTCGATTAACTAGGGGTAGCCGCGAGCGTTTTTCGAAATTCCACCCTGTCCGCGTGAGGTTCCCTTGTAAGCTAAGGCTAACCTAAGTCGCAACCGGAGCCTAAGCCAATTCTAAGCCTAAGCCCAAGTCCAATCCTAGGCCTAAGCCAAGCCTAGGCCTGCCTAAGCCGAGACCAGGCCAAAGCTAAGCTAATCCTAAGCCTAAGCTTAAGTCAAAGCCAACCTAAGCCAAAGCCTAATCATAAGACAAAGCCAAAGGTAAGCTAAGCCTACGCTTCAGGGGCCAAGCCAAAGCTAATAAGCCTAAACCAAGTCGAAGGAGCCGATCTCTGAATGGGCAATAAAACTGATGACCTCCGCCCCCCGCGGTACATAGTACTGCGGCGGAATAGCATACGGGTTAGAAGAGGGGGCGTGGCTTCACGAGGGTGATCGTCCCCTCCCCCTGATTAGCATAAGGCCTTGGATTTCGGAGGGGGGTTTCGAGGGCCACGCTGGGGCCGAAATCCGATCCACCGGGACGAAACCGGGGGCAACCGGGGGGCCGATTCTGGATTGGCCGGGCGTACGGAGGAATACTGATGATGATGGCTGGGAGGCGGTTGAGGATGATGAGGATGCGGTGAGGACGAGGACGATGATGCATATGTTTCCGGTGGTTTTTGGTGGTTTAAAGGGAGTGTGACAGCACGGCAAAGCTCCGAATCTAGAAAGAAATTCCTTGCCCTCTCCTCATCAAAGGGATGAAGCGCCCTCATTTTTACCTGTCGTAACCGGATGGCTTTTTGCCCATTTTGTGGATCAGGATCGTGACCTATTATCCATCCTCCTTCCAAAAACTCGTTTGTCGACAAGGATCTTTTGCGAACCCAAATTTCAAAGGGATGGTGACAGCCGTACTTTTGAGGGAACCGGAAAAAAATACAATGAGCAGTCACCATCCCTTTAGTGAATCTGAACGGAAGCAATATTCAGCATTTTTCGGTCAATTTCTTAAACGGGTATTTTTCCGAGGAGAACGTCAGCAAGGTGTTCAAGCAAAACGATACTGGTAGTTGAAAAAGTACGAAAAAAATAGAGGCACCAATGCCAGGTCGGATAGATCAACTCCGATCTGCTAGCCTTCCCAAACCTTGAGAAAGTTCCAAAACCCTTAAAATTCTAAGCGCATTGATGGTAGTATCAGCCCTTACAACCAAATGGGTTCGGAAAAAGCAAATTCAATGGTGAATGTCTTCGATGAAAATTCTTTTGTTTCCAAAAAGCCCTTTAAAAATTATGCTACAGCTAGCACCATTCCTTGAAAAAGGGAAAAGAAAAATTAAACCCGAAATCCTGATTTCGGCAAAGCAAGCGAGTGAAACTTTGAAATCTCCACCCAATTCCACTGCTTTTATTCATATTTTGCAGAGTACTCGGTTGACGTCGTAAATTTGTCGTCTTCTCCGATTCCCTCCCTTCTCTTTTTTCGTGGTTTCTAATAAAAGAGTAGAATAATTTCGGATTCAGCCCCTTTCCTTTCCTTTCTTTTTGGAAGCAAAAGATGATCCCCGCAAAACGCAATCAACCCAACTTCCGTCTGGGACCCACCAACCACCCATGAAATTTGAGGAGCACCAATATTTTTTTGCGAGGCCACCGGATGAAATATTGGGGGGATCGGGGAACCCACGCAGTTGGCAAAGAAACCGATTTGCATAAATGTTGAAGAGGAGAGAGAGAGAGAGAGAGAGAGAGAGAGAGAGAGAGAGAGAGAGAGAGAGAGAGGAGAGAGAGAGAGGAATGTGAAATTTTGTGAGCCTTGATGAAGCTGCAGCTTGTAAGATGCATAACTTGAGCGTGACGTCAAGCCGCCTTTGAAATGCAAGGATCAACTTCAAAAATAAGGAATTTCTGCAAAATTTGGAGGTGCAGCTTTCGCAAAGGCCAAATTTTGAAATTTTGCCTCAATAAAAAAATAAAAACGCAGATTTCCGGATTCAAATTTTCATAATTTTTTAACATTTAGCTGAATGAGCAAAAAATCAGAAAAGCAGGCCGCTATTCCCATAATCTCAGACAAAAAACAAATTTTTCCGCAAAATTATACTTGAAAAATCGTGGTTTATACGGGGGAAATCCGACAAGTAAAAAACTGGACACAAGGAACCTCCCATACCTACCGTAATCCCGTCCAAAATCGGGCTTTTTGGACGTATTTTTGGCTGAAATTCCTGATTTTCTCGAAACGGAAATTTAAAAAGTACGGCTCCAAAGTCCTGCTCCTACTGTAACCCTTAAAAAATAGGATTTTTTATGTCTGGCTGGATTTCATGATTTCTAATAACGGAAATTCAACCAAGGACAGTACGTTACAAAATGCGCCGAAGCTGCCGTAATCCCGTGAAAATCAATTGGGATTTTCTGACCTATTTATGGGCTGAAATGTATAGTTTTCTTTAAGCGGAAATTCACCCAAGTACGTTAGACCCCAAAACAAACGCTGAAAAAACGTCAATTTGAATGAGAACCGAAATAGGCCATTCCGGATTATTTATACCCCCAAAAACACGATACCAAAAATATACAGAAAATGAGAAAACCCAATTACCGTAACCCATCCTCGTGCTAAGCGGTCTAAAATTAGACTGAGCGCTATTTGCTGTTGTTTTCGTCCCGTTTTGCGGGGTGTAACTAGGAAAATAGTGGAATTTCGGGCCCTGGAGTACGGTAGAATCCGAGGGGGAAGAGAAATTTTGGAATTGGATGGGTTGGGGAGCGGAGAAGCTCTATAGGTTGGAGCTGGAGGAGAAGCACTCATTGCGATTGGAGCCCCAGTGCGGGAGGGGTGGGCGTCGTACCCATCCTCCCCCTACGGACCCCCGTAATTTGTTCAGTGACGTAGTTATTAAAATTGCCCCGATTGGATGGGCTCGTATCGGAGCGGAGGAGGAGTAGCTGTACGGATTTCGGAGCATTTCGTAGGCTTTTCTTAGGTTGCTACACTTTACGAATTTTTGGGGTATTTTTTAGGCAGAGGTCGAGGTCGAACTATTTTTAACGATGAGCTACGCTACGTCATGGGTTGAATCGGCCGCATAACCACCACGATTCAACTAGATATGAGAAAAAGAGTAGTCCGGATGGAATTCCGTTAATTTTCCTAAAATTTGTTGCCTAGAATCAGGGCGATCTGGCAGTTCTTCCGTGGTCACCTAGACTGAACTGCCGGGCGGCCCAAGAACTTTTAAAGGTACAGTCCGCTCTCGTTTCATGGTCTAATATCTTAGACAAATTGTGTTTTAGAACGGCGGGTTACGGTAGGTGCTAAAAGTCGGGCAAAACCGAACGCGGGACGATCGCCTGGGGCAAGCGCTTTAGACCACTCGGCCATGGGAGAGACGGGAGAGGGGGGGGGGAAGGGGTATGAAGTCTCTGCGGACGCGGCCGCCGGACAGCCTAATTCTTGCCGCCGACCTGGGGTTTTTTAACGAGCACGGATTGTACCTTTAATGCTGAGAAAAACAAAAAGATTTTTAGGAAAAATAAATTTAGGATTATCAACGTATGCTCTGCGAATTGGTGCTCCGCGCATCTTTAAATTTTAGAAATCTTACCTTGAAAGCTGAACAACTCAATAAATCGGATTGTTTCGATTCGTCAGCTAAAGCCCACGACGATGTAGCTGAGGCTATGTATAAAAACGCTAATAACGCTTTTTCGCCACGCAAGCTAAAACGATCTTTTTGTCCAAAAGTTTCCGGGCGCTGGTAACTAGAAAAATCTTGAACAGCTAAGCAATGCGTGCAGTTTAATACTTCGCAGAGTTATGTTTTAGAAATGTTTCATTATATTTCAGAAAATGCCTAAATATGACAAGTATTCCCTTGTTTCCTTTCAATCGCTGCTAAAAACTAAGTGAAGGTATGTGATCTCCAGAATAAGGCATGTGATCTCTATCGATTTTTTGCAGCAGCTTGATTTTCGACATTCGCGAACAATTAATGCCAATCATCAGGGCTATACATTCTAATTTTAAAGAAATTTATGCTATTTAATGCACCATCGTTCAGAAAAAATAAAAAAACCATCAGTTATCGAGACGACATAGCTACATCCGAACGTCGTGTCGTCTAGTGGCTAAAGCGTATTGCTGCGTACTAGTCATGCAATTTTGGGGGATGTGTGTGTGGGCCAGAGCTCAAAACATGTCAATCTCAGGCTCTGATAGCCGACTCACCCTCACCGGCCAGTCTGAACGCCTTCCAGAAATAATTTTATTCCTATTTCGACAAAAAATTACGTGTATTTGCATACGTAGTAGCGGCGCGGAGTAAAAGTGATGAATTCTAGGGCCCCCGGGGTGGGGGAGGAAGTTTTTTTGGGGTCTAATATTTCCGCGGAAATGCTAGAATTTCCGCTACATTCCGCGAATAGCCCAAATTCGAATGTCCCAAAAATGACTAGAGTTTTTCTTGACGGATGAGCAACATTAAATGTCGAATGTTTTAAAGGCACCTGCAAGGCAAAAAATTTTCCCTTTTTAGAGCTTGCTGGAGAACTACCTTCCCGCTTCGAGGTGGAAGCCTCATCAAGAATTCTGGAAAACGAAGAAAACCAACCATCAAAAAAAATCGGAATTTTTTGTTATTTCAAGTGGGATACCGTAATCGGGATTGTGGCCTGGCAAAAATGAAATATTTGTATCCAAATTGACTCTGAAATTTGTGAATGAAAGCTATTCTGCCTAACTCGTGCACGAAAAATTACTCACTCTCTCTCTCTCTCTCTCTCTCTCTCTTTCACTTTCTCGCTCTTTCTCGCTCTCCATCGCTCTCTGGCTCTCTCGCTCTCTCTCGCCGCCTGGTCCAAGCACCCCACCCTCGATTCCGGTGCAGTACTAACGACCCTCGCATCCTGGGTTGACGTGTGAATGTTTGGATGTGTGAAATGGGTCACTTCCTCGCCTTTTTTAGGGCCCGGGAAGCGTCTAATTTTGGAAAGTGCCTCTGCCCGGATAGGGAGCGAAAGAGAGACAGAGGAAATTCGAGGGGCCAACGAGCAGCCGGCAATATATTGTTTTTCAGAGGCTAGGGTTTGGTGATTAAAAATCGAGAAGCAGTTACACCGAGCTCGAACTCACTCACGGTTTTTTACAGAAAGGAGCGCTAGAATGATAAGCTTTTAACGGGACTGGGCTGGAGGAAAAATCTAATGCATTCGTTTCGGAAAAATACAAAAACTTTCTTAATTTTCCCAAAAAAAATCAGAAAATTTCAGTTCATAAATTAGCATAAACAACACTCCGAATAACAACAAAAACGCACCCGCAACAATTCGAGGTGTGCAAAACGAGGGTGGACCCGTTTGGGGGTGGTACTTGCTCGTCCTCCCGCCGTGAATCCAGTTACCCCCTCCCCGTCCCGTCATCCGGAGCCTTTCGGGCTTTTCTCCCCTGTTGGTCAACACCCAGATTTGCATATCTTCGGGCCGGCGACCAAGTGCGTCTCAAAAATAGCCATGGAATGTCGTATATGAGGATATTTTGGGTGCAAATCAAGGACAGGTGATTTTAAAGGGACTGGGAAGTCAAAACTCGAGCTAAAAAGATCAAAAGATCTGCCTTTAAAAATTTCAAAAATTTTAGATTAGATGAAATCTGTTTTTTTTTTGCTCCAATCCTTTATTACTTTTAAAAGGACCTGGGAGCTTGGGTAGAACCTAAAAAATCTGTTGTGGGAAGACATTTTATACAAGGCAGCAGCGAAAAGACTTGAAAAAACCTTTTAACAATGCTAAACGGAGCAGCAGCTTGAGAAAGAGCTTCATAAATCTATTATCATTTTTAACCGAGCGGCAGCGTGAAAAAGTATTTTGGGATTTTAGACGGAGCCGCAGTTTGAGAAAGAGTTTCGAAAAAAGTATCTTATGGGTTTTAGACGGAGCGGCGGACTTGGAGAAAGCTTGAAAAACCTTATACAATCTTCAGGGACGCGGAATTCCGCAAAATTCGGAATTGGCAATTCGCCAGCCTGAAAATTGCTACAATCCGGAAATTGCAAGCATCTATCTGGCCCCAAAACCCAACGTAAAGCACCTAAAGCCGCGAAACTCATAACTCACGAAAAGCATGGCAGAGGAGGGCGACCCAAAAGCCTGAGGACCACACTATTTGGTGCCCTCTTCCTGTTTTGCACAAAGATTGATGGGGCGGCACCTTTTTGTGAAGGTACGAAAGGGGATGACGACGTAAAAAAAGGTAAGACAAGGCTAGCGAGCAGAGATTCTTGGAGGAAATGGCCTTGAGAAACGGTTGTTTTGAGACGACCTTAAAGCCGTTAACACTTAAAATTCTCTTCTCGCAAGCCCCCAGCTTCGAATTTTTATCTCATCTCCGGAGAGGAAAATGTTTTTGAGCCAGCTAGTAGGCGTAAACTTGGGAAAAGGTGATGCCTGAATAACAATTAGGGCAGGTGATACCTGAAGATGAATCCAGATTTTTTGAAGACCATTTTCAGACAGTTTTCGATATTTTTAGCGTCACCGCTGTACATGTACCTCCCATGTACAGAGGACGAGTTATCCCAAAGGACGAGTCCATTGCCTTATGGGAATACATCCCAAAAACGTTAAAAAAGGTTTTAACGTCTTGTTGCCTTCCAGCGACCCTTCAACCGAAAAAATTGCTAAATTCGTTACTCTAGGTCCCGAAATGGATCCCGATCATCGCTATCTCAATGGGCTTGCTAGTCTTCTTTCTACACCTCGCCAACTGCATAGCCAGAATTTGGTTCACCGTCTGGGGATAGGCTGATGAGTTATCTGGCCGTTACAGGTAGGGGATAACGAAAAAGTGCATACCTAATTGCGATATTATCTCTTTAGCACTTCCGGATTATCATGCTCTTGGTTACGGTAGTTACTACCGCGCAACTATATGACATTTCTGGTATTAAAATCGACATGGTAACGGCTTCCTAATATCTTTTGGAGTCTAAAAATGTTCAATTACTTTTAAATCTTATAGTAAATTAATAAACTAGTATACCGGCTTTTATTACTAAAAGAGACGAAAATAAGTATTCAAAACACTATAAATAACGGTTTTTCCTAATAGATCCGTTTAATCCATTTTCGGCTCTTTTCCCTCCATACTAAACTTAATAACCTCAAAATCAATCAGTTATAAAAATAATGTTATACCATTGCTTAATCAGTTATCCCCGGAGTGCGCTCGTGCTCAGCGTCTCGTGCTCTTCACCTCGTTCACCTTGTTCGCCAGCCAGGTCTTCTGCAGCTACGCCAGCTTCTGGTTGGGCCAATGGTTCGGGTAATTTTATTAAATAAAAGTGGTGCTAAAATTTATTAAACCAAATAATCTAGCCTAAAATTCAGAATCGGCGACCTCGTGTGGAAAGTCAATCTGAGCTACATCGCCAAACCGCTGTACAGCTCGGTGGCGCCGGTGAGTCAGATTTTCAGGCCGTAACCAGTTCACACCGTTCAGATGCTCTACCCTTGCTCCTCCGGGCTGCGCGAGGACGTCGTCACGCCACGTGACAAACTTGGAGCATTAAAAAACGCCTGCAAGCGCACCTATCGTAATATTTCCCGTTTCCGGTATTTGCCAGCGCTGTTTGGATTACAGGTGGTGCTAACAAGCTTGTCAGCGTCATCTGGCGCGTCGCGTAGCTGTCGATAACTAGGGAGTAGGATTTGGCGCTTCAAGGCTTCTAAAAAATTTCAAAAAACAAATATCGACCCAAAAAAAATGTTAAAATCGATCAACGTTCGTACCAAATCCAATAAATAATTTTCTTTATCGTTTTTCTGTGCTTGATCGCCATGGCATGCCAAAAATAACGCGGGGGTAAATCTGTGTGCGGAAGTTTACGTGCTGACCAGTGCAACGGGGTAAAATCGGGGGCATAAAGTAATCGAGGGGAAACGTAAAATTCTGAAGTCTCAGCCGGAAATTCTCAAACGCCAAAAGCCGGGCCGTGTACATTTTTAGACAAAGCTCGAAAGTTTCAAGCGAAGTTGAGCCCAAAATTAGCGACGTCAAAGCGCTGAGCGTGGGAATTCGAAGTCTTGGGTAAAGCTCGAGCGGCATTTCTCAAGTCGAGGAAGCTTACTGGGCTTACTTTTAGGCTTTAAGGGGCTATCAAAATAATGTGGTCGATCATCGGGAGTGTGTGAATAGGGGCGGGGAAATTGGAGAAACGAAGGCACACGCACCTAACCGTTGAGGAGATTTTTTCGAAACGTGACAAAGTGAAGCGGGCCGGGAATAACGAATTTCTCTCTGGGGGAGACGAGGAGTAAGAGGAGCAGAACGTGGAAATTGGTGTCAAACGGAAATCGGGATGTTTTGGAGGCCTAAGATTTGCATTTTTCGAGTTTTTGGCGCGGAAGAGGTGTAAGAATTTGAAAAATCGCCAAATTTTTTGTGCAATAATTATTTTTCCGCCAAAAAACCGTCCGGAAGACCCATAAAACCCCAGATATTTTCGCTGCACACCTTCCCATAGCGGAAATCGGTGCAAAACGGAAATTTGGGAGCACCTGTAAGCCCAAATTTTGGCAAAATATAGTTTTTACAGGCCGGAAAAAGCCTAAAAAAATTTGAAGAGTCGTAAAAGCTTAAACTGGACTAGAAACTTAGGTCAGAATTTTGTAGAAAATAATTTTTCGTCCAAAAAGCGTTCAAACGCCTACAAAAAACCGTATTTCCGCCTGACACCTCATAACAACACACAAAAAACCATCATCACAACACGCGGGCGCGTCAAAACAACACATTTTCCTTTTGCCTGCATTCTCGAAACGGGCGGGGGGTTAGAAAATCGGGTGAAGAAAGGGGGGATATTCGTTGAGCAATGTGTTCTAGTCAGAGAGCAGAGGAGGAGGGGTACTGTAGAAACATGGTCGGATCGGCTACGGTAGAACATCCCTTGGCCTAGTCGACATTGTTGATGTCGCGCATGGCCGTGGAAGAGGGGTCCGATACCGTGTCATCCCGCCTTACGAACGTCACCTGGAAAGGAGCAGAATTTTACCAAATTTTGTAAAATATTTTCTGGTGATTGTGCCT
This sequence comes from Mesorhabditis sp. LJ9110, assembly GCA_038088335.1. Taxonomy (NCBI): domain Eukaryota; kingdom Metazoa; phylum Nematoda; class Chromadorea; order Rhabditida; family Rhabditidae; genus Mesorhabditis; species Mesorhabditis sp. LJ9110. Next base: position 44,837 of record JBBGBA010000042.1, on the reverse strand, counting down.
GGGGTTAGGTGGCTGGCTGGACAATGTGGGAAGTGGAGATACAGCCGGAAACACAAACTATTTTTCTCGATCTAGTTTTCTACTATTTTTAGCGAAATTAGCGGTGAAAATAAGATTCCCAAACGCTCTCTGCTAGCTGGCCCCACAGCTAGTCACAAAAATTCACAAAGATCACGACCACCATCACCAGAAAGTGCTAATTAGCTGTACCGGTGGAGAATTTCGACTTTACCGTGCCAAGCTTTACATTTTCCCCTGGAAAGGTGCCAATTTTCAAGCGCGTCTTCGTTCTTATAATGACTAGGTGGAATATTATTTTTAACGAGAAAAACAGGGCCAAAAATTGCCTGGAAAGCCGCAAAATCCGAGCCTAATTATTAGAACCAACATTATGTTCAAATCAAAACAGCTATATCGGATTTGCTAAAATTTTCTAGATGCGGGGTAACTAGCAGAGGATGTTGGGGAATTTTCTAGTAAAAGAGCGATTTTTTTAGAAAATGAGAACCCTAATTATGACAAAAAAGGGTTAAAATGTTGCCCTTGATAATCAATTCTACGAAGGTGAAATTGCAAAAGCCGTTCTCGATGCAGCCCCTAAATCCCAAGCAGTAGACCATCACCAAGACCAAGCCAAGCACGCGACGAACTACAACTAGCAACGGCATACAATTCAAAGGATGACTTTAGGGTTATGTTTCGGCATTTTCAGTTTTGTAGATTTTTCAGGAAGGCAAGAAATGATAACAAAACTAAAGATAAACCTATAGAGAAAAGAAACATGAAAAAAAAAACGAATTTTCCGTCGATTCCGAAGCACAACCCTTGGTGCACAAAGTATCTACGTGTAGCTAGCAACTCCGGAGGGTTAAAACACGACACCGACACTCCGGGCAGGGGCCAGGGTACTGGACTGTTAGCGGAGGGGGGGGGGGCTAATTTTCCCAGTAATCATTTAGTACGGCCCTATTAACAAAATATAAATAGTTTTTATCGAATTTTAAACGGTTTTCAGATATGAAAAGCTCATAAAATTGATGTTTAATTAATTTATGACTTTTCAGTCAATAATTTATGAAAAATAGCAAGGAAGAAAGGCGAAAACCTTTTGAAATATTTTACAAATTTCAAGCATCCAAAACCCGATAAAAAACTATAAAAAAATACGTGATAAATCACGAATAGGAGGAAAAACAAAATCCAAGCGTTTCACTCTGCTAAAATTCCCTCCCCCGTTAACAGTCCAGTACCGGGGCCCACCATATTCACTCACTCATCAAGTTTTAGCAACAACGCATCTGAGTCGCTAGCCGCCTACAAAATGAGAGGGCTATTAGAGAGGCTGGCGGGGGTTGTGGGGGTAGCGGAAGTGTCAGAGGAGAAGCACTCTGCACTAGCAAGCAAGCCGAGTTGCACTCACCTTTTGCTCGTGATTCTCGTCGACGACGGTCACTTGAATGGCGCTCGGGCCGAGGACGATAGGGGTGTCGCTGGGAGGGGCCGGCTGGGCGATGATGATCGGCGTCGGTGAGCTGCCGTTTGGCGCCTCGAATGACGGGTCGTCGGGCGGCATTTCTTGCTGAAAAAAGGATTATAAAATAAATATAAACATGATAAAGTTATAGCTATCATTTTCGAAAATAAAAAATTCGGTTTAGAAGTCGATTTTCAAATTTTTATTAATTTAGAGCTTCTTTATTTTCAACCTTTTTCTCTTACGATTACTAATGGCGATTCAAGCGTTTTTCTAGCAAATTAACTGCTTAAAAGTTCCAAAAACTTTCTCTTCTATTTCTAGCATTTCTATTTCCAATTTTCTAACAGTTTTGATATTTTGATACATTTCCCTTCAACTAGCTTCTACAGACCACTAAAATTACGTAAAAAGATCCTAAATGTAATCCAACGTCTTTTATAAAATCTAGGAGAACTAAAAAAATCCCCAAAAAAATTTTGCAAGCTTTCTATAGCGTGATCCATTTTCCGAAAAATTTCTGTTAGTTTGCCATCCTTTTTTGCCTTTTTTTTTGACCCGAAAGTTGTAACAATTTTTTAAAGAGCCTTAAAAACGATTCTAGAAACCTTTTCAACGCCTTTCCCTACGAATTTCTGCTGGTTTCTCATTTTTTCCCTTTTTACGGCTTCGAAATCCAGGAGAAAGTAACCTAAAAATTTATTTTCACGTTTTAGCCCAATTTTAGTGTCTTACCATCATCTTTGCCCTATTTTCCATCGCTACCAGTCGCTGGCGAGTGCAAAAATGAGATATCATCTCTCAATTTTTCAGCTACTTCCTTTTCCAAAGTTGATTGATGCATGATAAAGACAAGAAAAAATAAAATAAGAGTATGATTCACTGCCACTTTCGCGGCGCAGCAATCTTTTTCATGATCTAGGCGAACTTCCGTACAGTACAAACTTTAGTTTATAAAAAATGTGGCTTTTTTAGGCCGAAAAACCCACCGTGCTATCGTCGCCCGGTTTGCAGCGTCCGCAGCAGAAATTGCAGCAGCAGTTACAGCAGAACAGGCAACCGCAACAACAGCAGCAGAAGCACCCGGTGACGACGGCCAATCCGAGGAATATCCACTGAAAACGATTAATAGATAAATTTATTTTCTCTACAAAAATCCCGCCAAAACGCACCTTGAACCACGGGTTCAACATCCAGCGCAACATCCGCTCGTCGTCGCCGAACTGGTCCATCAACTTCAAGCCCGCATCGCCGTATAAGTCGTAAATCTAAGCGAAAAACGTTGAAATCGAGTACTTTTAGCTTTACCTTTCGTTTCTGAGGATTTGAGAGCACAGAGTTGGCGTAGTTGATTTCTTTGAACTGAAAAAGGCAGATAAGATTCGTTTGACACCTTTCTTAAGCCATACTTTCGCAAAAACTCTCATATAAGTAGCTAAAACTAGAGAAAAACGTTTGAAATGATTTGAAAGGCCTCAATAAACTTAAAAATCGATACAAAATAATACCGTCACCAAATAGCAAAAGCCACGAAAAATCTATTTTTTAGCCATATAACATTACTTTACACTTTACAAAAGCTACCGAAAACATAAAGAAAAGCTTAAAAACTGCTCCCAAATAGGTTCTAAAACAAAAAAAAATCTAAAAATAGGTTTCGAAAGGCAAGATTAAGAAAGGAAATACGATAGATCCATACTTTTTAAGCCATATTTTCATTTACAAGGTTTAGAAAAGTATAGAAACTCGCAAAAACCCCCTGTAAAAAAGACGATAGAGAAATTTCTTCCAAAGCTTCAGAAAAAGCTTGTTTGAAGAAAAAAATCTTTACCTTATCCGTCTTCTCCTGGTCGCCATCGAGATTCTTGTCGGGGTGGTAGCGGAGGGCGAGCTTCCGGTACGCCTTCTTGATCTCCTCGTCGTTGGCCTTCTTCTTCACACCGAGAATGTTGTACAGGCGCATGTTTTTCAAGCTGAAAAAGCAAGCGATTATTTTTAGAACGTTTATGTTTTCAGTGTTTTCAAAACAACCAAAAAAACTTACTCGGCGTCATCGCCTTCCTCGAGGCCACGCGGGTGGGCGCTGCTCATGGAAGAAGCTGAAAAAAGGCTTATATACAACGTTTGAAGCCCATGAAAACGGCATATAGGAAATACAAACTAAAATAAATATAATTTTACCGTTTATAGCGAAAATTGGGCTCGATAACATGTGCTAAATTGGTAAAAAAGAAGTAATAAATTTTTCGGCTTTGAAGAACGTCGAAAACGGTTACGACAGGTTTATGGAGAAGCGCGCGGTTTAGCAAAACAAAATCCGAGTCGAAAATTAAAAAACGAGAAGGATTTCTACAAATTACATTTTTTTTTACAAGATTTCAGGGCTCAAAAATCGTCTCTCGTTGTCCAAATCGAGGAAAAACCATCGATTTAGCAAATGAAAATATAGAACGAGTAAAAAAAGATCTGAGAATTCCGTAAAAACAGTCGAGGGCGCTATTTCAGTTTACCGGCCCCACTTATATAGGGCCAAAATTACATTTTTCTGGGTCAGTTTTTTATGCTGGTTACGGAAAAAGACATCCCAGCTCGTAAAAATGCAATCTAATGAGAAAAAAGATTACTTTTCTACCTAAATCTAGAACGCCAAATCGTGAATTTTGAGGAGAGAAAACACACAATTTTCGGTTTTTCTGGTTTGAGTTTGTAAAGGGTTTTTGATGCGGGAGGCCTGTAAATCAGTGGAAAAGTTTTATCCAAGAAGGCTGAGCGATTGCATCCGCTTTTCTTCCTAAAAATAAGGCTTCGTGCCACCCCGGGGCCTAGTCGCTTCGGATGGGCGCGAGCTCGTACAGGGTTTCGAAATAGGGGCGCGCGAAGCGGCCAGGCGCCCCGATTTCGAAAGAGTGGAGCGGCAGCCCATCCGAAGCGACGGCCCGCCTTGCCTGACAATGTTACTGGCTTACTTCATTCATGATAAACCCGTTTTTGGCCATTATTTAATTAAAAACCACAAAAATACTCCTTTTTCGCGACCGCCGTAAATGGCATTTTCCCAACATCCTACTATATATAAAAAAATAGTGTCTGTGTGTTTGTGTGTGTGTGTGTGTGCCACTTTGCATGCAACTTCCGTCAGGGTGTCCGGAGGATATCTCGAGAGGGAAAGGGTTTTAAGCAACGTATGATACGTCATTAGGTGCGTAATGGCGATGAGATGACTGCACACACATCAGATTTTGCAAATTATGCTATTTTCGACGTTAAAATTAAGTTTTTGTTAGAAAATCGAGCACCCACTTTGTTAGGAATCAATTAGCATATGTCGGAAATGGCGCGAGCCTATATAATGGGCGGAGGGAGAGATTTTCATTTTTTTGTCATCGGAATTCGCGAGCCTTATGTAAAATGAAGCATATTATGACGCTAGACGGGGGCCAGGGTTGAAAAGACGCGAAGCGGCTTTTCAACCCTGGTTCCAATTAAATTGTTTTTCTAAATCGCATTTTCCTGGGCCGGGATAGTGTTTTCCGTAACCAGCATAAAAAACTGACCCAGAAAAATGTAATTTTGGCCATATATAAGTGGGGCCGGTAAACTGAAATAGCGCCGATTTGACAATTGATAAAGGGTTAAAAACAGCGATAATTCATCTTAATTTCAAGTTTTGAAGAGACCTATGGCTCAAAAATTTCGTAAAACACGCAGAAATTCGTCTAAAGCAAATTCCTAAATAGATTTAGAACTGGAAAACCTTCATCTACGCGCTAAAATCTAAAAAAACCCTGGGTGCATCCAATTAACGCGACAAGGCCACTCTTTCTGCCCGGCGCGCCTCCAGCAGCGAAATGCGCACCCAGGTGTCCTTGCACCTTTTTCCGAGCGTTCTTTCCTGCTTTTCTTTTCCGAGTGTGTCCCATTTCAAGTCGTCCTTTTTTGGGGCTTTCGGCCTTGTCCACCCCGCTAGACCTAGCCACCCTCATCGGCCATTCATTCGCCAGGGCACCGGGTGGCTGGCGTAAACCCCGCACGTTTTTATTGACCTTTTTTTGCTGTACATTCTTTTGGATGTTGCCTTACCTGATTTTGATGTCGGACAGCGCTTTTTGTCGCTATTAAATTCGGGTTAATGAGAGAAGAGGGGTGACGCGGGTTGGGCAGTTTCCGGGGTTTTGTAGATTGTTTAAACTAGATCGGAATTGTAGGGAGGAATAAGAAGGAATTAATTGTAGGGGCTAAGGACTTTAGAGATCGTCATTTTGCAAATCAAATGTATAATACGATAAGTTGTCAAAAAATGAGAATCTGCCATGATTGTACGTCGATAAAAGCACGTATAATACGAAAGCGCGGGATTCTTGCCAGGTTTTTTAGGTCGATATGAGCTTGGTGCTGCCGATTTCCGGTTCATTGAGTCTATTTTTAGCCGATAAACACTTTGGAAAAAGCTGTTCTACAAATTAAACAGATCAAAACGTTACAAACTCCAAAACCTAGGAATTTCCCGGGGTTTTAGACCGCTATAAGTTTGGTGCTGCTCAATTCGGAAATAGTCATTCTAGCAATAAAATTAATTTAAAAAAAGGTTGCTCGGAAACCCGTGGGAATCCGTTAGGTTTTTGAGCCCACGAAAAACCCCGGCGCCGAACATCCGACACAAACAGATATACGGGAAAACACCGGAATCAGTAATTCGAGAAAGGAAAAGCCGTGTTTACACTAGACTCCTTTTCGATTATGAAATCGGGGGATTTGAACTTTTTATGGACCGTTTTGGGGGGTAGAAAATAGAAAAATATGGCCTGATAAAAGTCAACAATGTGTCATTCGGTGGTAATGACTAGAGCCTGGAGAGCGCTGAGCAAATAGACCACTTTTTGCAAGAATTGATTGTTCTCTCTTTGGGGTGGGGTTTAGAGATTCAAATCGGATTGGTTTTGGAAGAGATTAAAAGAATTAAAATTTGAAAAAATTAATGCAAATGCTTTAGGAAGTCATTAAAATAATTAAAAATTTTTAAAAACTAGTAATCCATAGCATCGAGGTATTTAGTTTTTGTAAAGCAAAAACGAAGGAAAGGAAGTAAAATGAAATGTCTTAACCAAAAAAGCAAGGACCGCATAGTATTAACGCGCTCAAAGGACTGCGGCGTAGCTAAGGATTCATACGAGGCGCTCCTCTGCACATTTTTACGAACCGCGCTTTATGCATTACGTTATAACCTCTTTTTAGTACGTTTACAAACGAAAATATCGCGTTCAGGAGGGATTAGAAGAAACGTTAGATAGAAAGCAGAAGGGAATGCAAGAAAATAAGGTAATATGGTGTTTTTTTTTGGATAGCCAGGGGAATAGAACGTAGGTTTGGACAGATAAAATGCGCAAAAGCCATGACAACGTTTTCAAAAATGCTAAATTTATGCCCCATCGATCATGATCGACCCGCCCGAAAGGCGGAACATGACGATCAGCGCCGGGCGGTGATGTTTCTCCCGTTTTTGGGCCGGCAGAGCCCCCTCCCGGCGGGCCGGTTCGATTGATTGGCCGATTCGGGCGGTGCCTGTTCCGGGGCATTGTGAAAACGGCAAGAATCCATACTTTTATGACGAGTTCGGGCCCCTCGGCGGCTCCTCTGGCTTTTTACTCCTTCCGCACATTTTTTTTGGAGCGGGGCTCTCGAAATGCAAATGCAAAAGCGGCGGGTGAACCCGGTGGTTTTGCAAAAACACAGCAGAGAGCGCTTTTCCGGGGTGTGATATGGGAAATTGGAATGCCGGGAGATTACGGGGGCACAAAATGGGCGAGTTCAAGGGGTGGTGATCAGTTTTTAGCCTGACCTTAGAATTAATATAGTTAGGTATTTAGGGCCGAGAAGGGCGTTTTTGTGATTTATTGCCTGTTGGCTTTAGATGGAATTGTGGCTATTTTCGGGGATCTTTTCGCAGACTAAAAGGACCATTTAAGGACAGCTTAATGGATAAAATGTTTAAATAAATTAAAAACGGAGCTTTCCTGCAGAAAATAATCGCTCGTTAATTCTCCTTGACATGTGATAAGGGCAATGCTGACACGGACGGAAGGATTATGAAAGAAAAGGGACAATTTTTTGAATAGGATTATTTCGGAAAATAGATAATTTTTACATGTATTAGGTGGACGCACTAATGAAATATCTTGCAAAAATGGGGATTCTCTCATTATCGGGGGAGTTTATCAGGCGGCAATCTTAATTTTTCGATTCGATAAGTCCAGAAACATTACATAATACGCTCGACTATGTCGCTCTTTACTTCTTATTTAGAAGCCGTAATTTATCAAGCATAAAAACGCGCAATTTTTAGATTTTTTGAAAATGAGTGGCTTTGAAAGCAAAAATAGAATAGCTTATGATGTCGTAATTTATCAAACATCGACAAATCGCAAATTTTAGAATTCGTGATTTCAAATTTAAAAAAAAGGAATTTTAACCAAAACAGCAAACAATGATTGAAGACCAAAATCGATATCCCACCCCAAATAATCGTACATACAAACCCGGGCAGTTATTCTCGTTTCCGGCCCAAGCGGCGCCCAGGCACGTGCAAATATTTGAGTGAATCAGTCAGTAGGTGTAGGCAACCAAGGCCTATTTCCCGGTAAGGCGATTGCCCGCCCTGTCCTCTGGGAAGCGAGATATTGTGCGCTCTTTGCAACCGCCCCGGCTCCGCCCACACAAATGTGCGCCCAGCGGAAAGAGAAAGAGACAGAGAGAAAGCCGGTCTGCCCGAATGAATGGCCGGCCGATAGGTTGACCCCCCTCCTTCCCACGGCCAGCCGCAGCCTGCCCTCTTCTCATGCTCCTCAGCCTTTGAGGAGGAGCACGAGGAACATATGCTTGCTCATTTCCCGCTCGTCATTTTCTTGCCGGGCTGCCCGAGAGAGGGTGCCCCCGATTTTCATGGCATAATTCTGGGTGGTGCCTCAAATTTGCCCCTATATTTTAGTGCTACAAAATTGACTTGATTCTGTTATTTTTATAATTTGTATTTTTTAGCTTACTGTAATTATATATTTCAAAAAAGCCAGCGATTTTCATGCCATTTTCATTCCGCATTGCATTCGAAAAAAGGTAAGTTCGCTGTCATATAAAATTCAGCTCCAATTTTTTTAGCGTTTCATTTTTGACGCATTAATGACTGTATCTAATTCAAGTTACTAAAAATTGCTGCTGAATCCTAAAAATTTTAATAATTATTTAACGTTAAAGAAGGGTGAACAGCAGACGATTTTCATGGCCTAATGCTCGATTTTGAACGCCAACTTTCTAAATGTTGTTTTATTTCTCGGCTTTTTTAACGAGCTTAATTTTTTTGATTTATGCAATCAGTATAACATTTTATCATTTTTTAGCAAAAAAGGACCGTCAGAAAATCCAGTAGAAAAACAGTTATTTCCAGCTACAAACTCCAAATTTGTCTCGCGCGCAGTTTTTGGGACTTTTGGCAAATTAAGAAACTCATTACGCCATGAAAATCGTGGAGCTCGATCTCGAGTTGGTTCTCTCTGATTTTTCCTATTTTAATTCTATTTATTTCCACAAAATTACTCATTTTGTTTACCTGAAAACATGCTCTCGCCCCCGATTCCAATAACCTTCAAAACCGACCCATTCTCGGGTGGGCTCTTTCAAAATCCACCGGCCGGCCTTTTGGGTGGACAGCCGTTTTTCGGGTGCTGTCCCCCTTTTGCCCGGGAGCGTCAAATTTTCCGCTAGGAGGAGTCGCAGTGCGAAAAGAGCAGCAGCGGCAGTATGGGTGGCCTTGACCGAGTGCCCTTTCGCAATAATTTCGCTATGCAAATTGAGGGGCCCTGGGGGACAAGGGGCAGCTTTTGACGGCGCTTGGAACTCGAAAATGAAGCAAAACCGGGCTAATGAATTGGATTTTTAAAAATTGTGAGAACCGAGATCGAGCCCGGTACCGTGCCCTTAGGAGCCTTGAAAATGCCTAATTTTGATTTCGTGTCAGGAAACAGCGCATGCTGATTTCTCTCTCTCTGGCTCTCTCTCGCTCTCTCTCCTCTTTCTCTCTCTCTCTCTCTCTCTCTCTCTCTCTCTGTCTGTCTCTTTCTCTTTACTTCTACTTTTCTCTGGAATTTCAATACCAGGCGTTGCGTGTCGGTATTTTGCCTATAGGCGTTTTGCGTACGCTCACTTGTCGGCATTTGGCCTCTCGGAATTTACGGTTATTGTCGGAGTTTTGGCTATAACTTTTCCCGGCAGCATTTTGGCTGTGGATCTCTAGTTTTTCGGCATTCAGTTATCGGCATTTTGGCTGTCGGTTTTTTACCTTCTCGGAATTTTTAATTGTCGGGATTCTTGCGGCTTTAGTTTATGTTATTCCTTAGCCATCCTCTTTGCAGCCTGCCTGCTAACCCATTTCCAAAGGGCGGTTAGCGTGTGGGTTAGGGGTTTGTGGGTGGGTGGGTGGTGGTAACCGGATCCGCACAAATCGGAATCTGATACTTACAGCTGTCAACCCGGTACGGTTCAAAGGCCAAGGCCAAGTTTTGTAGGTAATTATTTAATTTTCAGCTTTTTTCGCTCTCGTCCGCTCGCTCCCTCTCTCTCACCCTCTCTCGTTCTCTTTCTCTGCCTCTTTCTCTCCATCTCTGTAACTCTCTCTACTTTAAGAGTTCTCTCGCCTCTTAAGGTTAGTATTTTTCTTATGCCAAAAACCTATTGATTTCTTTTTTACGTGTCCTCATTTCGCAAACTACAAAATTCTGAAACTTTGACGTCTTTCAGGATTTCATGTCGTAAATGGATCTCCTTAGCAGCACGCGCTCCGATGCCGCGTCCGTGCAGGTGGCCCTCAGGTTCGTAGCCTTACGGAATTTCATCAACTGGAGTTTTTTCGCTGTAGCTCTCTCTCTGTCTCTCTTTTGTCTCGCTCTCTCTCTCTCTTTATATCTTTTTCTTTGTTTCTCTCTCTCTTCCTCTCTCTCTCTGTCTATCTCTCTCTCTCTCTCTCTCTCTCTCTCTCTCTCTCTCTTCAATTATTTTATTTATTTTTTGACCGATTTTCCATCACATCCAATTTTCCAGCCGGTCGGGCCATTCAATAGCCATGTTTTTTGTTAGACAACACCGGCGGTGAAAAATGGCTGCCGGCAGCTTGTGGCTGTCCGTGTTGTGTGTTTTTTTGCAACATACGTCGATCGGACAGCCCGGGGGCCGGATCTGACCTTCCTCCCCTTCCTCCCAGCTAGCTACTCGGTCTCCCCGATAATTCATAGGGCCAGGTGGTGGGAGCCACCGACCGAAATTAGTACCCTTTCGGAATGGGGCTCCCGACCATATGACTGTAGAAGGCATTAGATGCTAATTGGCAGGAATTTTTAAGGGAATTGGAAGAGAAAAGAGAGAGAGAGAGAGAGAGAGAGAGAGAAAGATAGAGAGTGAGAGAGCGAGTGAGTGAGTGAAGAGGGAGAGAGATAGCGTGAGAGAAAAGCTAGAGGTTGGGCTCATGCTCAGACTATTAGTAGAATATCAAGCTCGTGCTCACCATCTCACCCTCATCCTCTTACCAGCCCCATTAATTATCCTCAAGCCCAATGACCGGTCCAAGCTTATCGATTTGGTTGACCCAGACTGGGGCCAGCTAGCTGCCTGGGGGGTCACTTGTCATTCTTTGGCACGGGAGGCTTATTGTTAGAGCTCCAATGGGTGCGGGACGGCTGGCAGATGGCCGGAGGTGAAGATTCAACCCGGATTTAAAGGGATTGACAAGGCTTTTTAAGGCCTCTGACTCCTAAACACCCTGAAATTAGGGAAATAACGCTTCAGAAAAAAAATTTTCATTTTCGTCTCTAGATTCGTCATTTTCCGCTTTTTCCAGCTTACGATAGGGAGTCGCGAACGAGCGGATAATCCGAAGCGCTACCTTCCGACCTTCCGTGCGTTCTATCAGTTCAAGAAAAAGGGTAGGAAAGAGGGGGGTAGGATAACGCTAGATTTGTGGATTTTGGCTTTAAATGACCGTTAAAGGTAAATTCATTAGATTTTTGGTTTCCCGGTCCCGTTAGACCCGGATTCCGTGTTTGCTAATTTTTTTGAGAAGCCTATATAGTGGTTTTTGCCTTTTAAAGAATTTCTTTGCGGATTTATTATTTTCCTGCCCATTTAGAGAGCCGTCTCATGTGGATTTTGACTTCGATGGCTTCTTAAAACGTAGACATCAAGGTTTTGGCTTCAACGTGCCCTTAAAAATCATAAGATGCCTTTGGCCCAAAATTTATGCTATTTTTGACATCATTTGAACTTGAGAAACATTTTAAACATTTTAAAAGAGAAATTTATGCTATTTTAAACTAGCAAAATAATTCTATTATTGGGGGGGGTTTTTTTTTTTTTTTTTTTTTTTTTTTTTTTTTTTTTTTTTTGGCCTTTAAATGTAAAAAAAAAAAAAAAAAAAAAAAAAAAAAAAAAAAAAAAAAAAAAAAAAAAAAAAAAAAAAAAAAAAAAAAAAAAAAAAAAAAAAAAAAAAAAAAAAAAAAAAAAAAAAAAAAAAAAAAAAAAAAAAAAAAAGAAAAAAAAAAAAAAAAAAAAAAAAAAAATTTTTTTTTTTTTTTTTTTTTTTTTTTTTTTTTTTTTTTTTTTTTTTTTTTTTTTTTTTTTTTTTTTTTTTTTTTTTTTTTTTTTTTTTTTTTTTTTTTTTTTTTTTTTTTTTTTTACGTCTCATTCTCTTCTCTTCTCTCTCTCTCTCTCTCTAAAAACTAGAAATTTTAGGTAACGATCGGCGGCGATCGCTCTTTCACCTATGATAATGTGTTCGACACGCAGTCTCAGCAGGTATAAAATTAATATAAATTCATATAAATTAATTTGCAAAGAATTTGGATACGTTACGCCTTTTTAAAGCGGCGAAAATAGAATACAGCTTTATTTGCAGATGGACATCTATGAAAAATGCATCGAAAAACTGGTCGAAGGTACCTTTGATGGGTTCAACGCTACGGTGCTGGCCTATGGACAGGTAAGTAGGGCAGAGGGCACCTTAAAACGGATACCTTTAAAGATATGTACTTTATGGATAATAAATTATCAAATAAAATTAATTGTAGACCGGCTCCGGCAAGACGCACACTATGGGGACGGCTTTTGACTCCGGAAATGTGCCGGATGAGCTGGTAAGGTTTTTATCGGTGGTGCGAGAGAGAGAGAGAGAGAGGAGAGAGAGAGAGAGAGAGAGAGAGAGTGGGAGAGAGAGAGAGAGAGAGGGAGAGCGAGAGAGAGGGAGAGAGAGAGCGAGAGAAAGAGAGAGAGAGAGAGAAACAAAGAGCGAGAATGAGTAACTTCAGATTGGTGTCGTACCCCGAGCCGTCCACCACGTCTTCCGGCGAATTGCCGAACTTCGCGGTGAAGCGGCGGATAAAGGAATTGTCCCGCCGACTTTTGACGTTTCCGTGCAGTTCATTGAGGTTTGCCAAAAGCATTTAATAGGAAAATTAGCAAACGCAAATTTAGGTGCTTTTAAGAATGATTTTTAATAACGTTAATTGGCTAGCAATTTTAGCTTTGTTTTAGCTTTACAACGAGGAAATTCTCGACCTCCTATCTGACGACCGGAGCTCTTCGGCAAATATTGGAATTCGAGAAGTAGGTTTTCCAACATTAAAGGCCATTAAACTACAGCTTCCCTGTGCGTATTTATACGTAGAAAATTTCAAATCTCCTAACTCGTTTTAGGACGTGCAAAAAGGCGAGATCTACCTCCATGGGTGCGCGACGAGGCTTGTATCGGACGCTCATCAGGTAAAAATTAACTTTTTTCGAGTTTTAGCTCAAAACGTTTTTTTAACGTTTACTAGAATTCTGATTATTTGAATTTCCTCGTTTTAAAGTACCCTCCAGTTTTTCAGACCCTCGAAATCCTGAAAAACGGAGCCCTGAATCGAACGGTTGCCGCCACCAACATGAACGAACAGTCCTCCAGATCGCATGCCATTTTCACGATGACAATTCGGCAACAGAGAGTGGCACTACAAGGCGGTATCTTTTTATTTTAATGATTAAAAACAAACGCAATTTTTCAGAATCGGCATCAGCTGGAGAGACGGAGCTCGAAATCCTGACGGCAAAATTCCATTTTGTCGATTTGGCCGGATCGGAGAGGCTGAAAAGGACTGGCGCAACTGGAGATCGAGCCAAGGAGGGGATTTCGATCAACTGTGGATTGGTGCGTTGCGTAGTTTTTGCAAAATCATAGGAACTAGGAAGGCTAGCTTCCATGGATTTTCTGAAAAAGATTGATTAATGCGCCAAAACACCGTATTTTACGTTTGAGGAAACGCCACATATAAATCTTTTTTTTGGGTTATTGATTTTTTGGAAGATTTCTACGGATTCTAGCCTTCCTAGGCCCTTTAAACGGTAAAATTTAAAACTAGCGCAAACATCGCGTAGTTTTTCAATCGTTTATGTATACCATTTTTTTGAAACAAAAAATTTAAAAAGGATTTTTGTTTGCAATCCATAGAGATAAAATTTCATGGCGTAATCGATTTTTTCCTGAATTTTTCGGTATTTTAATGCGTTTTTAGTTGGCCCTCGGCAACGTCATCTCGGCTCTGGGCGGTGCTAGTGGAAAGGTGTCCCATGTACCGTACCGTGACTCGAAGCTCACTCGATTGCTGCAAGACTCGCTGGGAGGAAATAGGTAACACTTCAAAGGCTCTTTAAAATTTTCGCATCCAGCCGCACACTAATGATCGCATGTGTCTCGCCATCGGATTCCGATTTCGTGGAAACGCTGAACACGATGAAGTACGCGAACCGGGCGAAGAACATCAAGAATAAGGTAAGGATTTTCCAGATATTTTTATATTCTTTATTTTCCTTTTTTAAATTCTAATAGAAGCTTTCAAGGCTCATTCTGGTAATATAGGATTTTATAATATTTTAATGACAGAAAATAATTAATTTTATTCTTCAGGTCGTCGCCAACCAAGACAAATCCTCCAAAGCCATCGGAGAACTTCGAGCTAGAATTGCGCAGCTTGAGACTGAGATCTTGGAGTATCGACAAGGTACGATAACTTGCATTTTAAATTTTTTTACAGTTTTAAGGGGTTTTTTGCAATCCTTTCATGTGCTTTTAATAAGCTAACACGATTTTTAGGCCGTCGAACTGTTGACGCCGAGGGTATGGAAGTTGTTTCGGATCAATATCACGAGAATATCATGCTTACGGTAGGTATTTGGAGCTGCTGAATTTTGTGATATTCCTCTTTCTCTCGCTCGCTCTCTCTCTTTCTCTTTCTCTCTCTCTCTCTCTCTCTCTCTCTCACTACCACTACCTTTCCTTCCAGGCCGAAGTCAACCAACTCCGCTTCCGCGTCAAAGCCCTGCAAGAGACCAACGAGATTATGCGAGGCAGAAATGTGGAGTTACAGGTTTATATTTTTCAATAATAATTGTTTAATTTTCAAGTATAATTACTGTAGCCTGAGAACCTTCAAAGCTGCTCGAAAAAAAATGTGAATTTGATTATTTTCAGGCTAAGGTCGACTGCGCAAAAGTCGGCGTGGTACTTTCCGGCGATAAAGGTATATTTAGTAAGCTTCAAAAACGTTTTTCCACTCCAGAAAATGACGACGCCTTCGCATCTGTGGTGCGTGGGTACTTGGATGAGGTGGAGAAGGTATGAAAACCCGGTTACCGCGTATTTTCACAAATTCCAGCTCCGATCCCAGCTCTACGAAGCACAAGCCACGTCCGAGCAGCTACGGAAGGAGAACGCGAGGTGGAAAAATCAGGTGAGTACTGTAGGATGGTATTGTTGTAATGTCTAACTTGCGGGAAATAAAAATGTCGATTAAACCGGTTATAGAAAATTTCTACCTATCTTTAAGGCAATGTCCGGCGGAATGCACCAATCGATGGGCGCCTCGGTGTTCGATTCGGGCGGCCAGCAGTTGATCGAAGAAGCCAGAAACGACATCGATCGACTCAGGAACCGATTGGCTACCGTCCAGGATCAGACCAACGAGGAGACGTCGGATTATGCTTCTCCCCTCGAGAATACGGAAGAAGACGTCAGCGATGATGGTACGGTAGTTGGGGCAGATCATATGGATAGTCGGACAAGATCAGATGGAGGCAAAAAGCTCCCCAATTGTCTCTGCTAGCTAGCCATGGCGGCATAAATTCTCAAAGGATCTCAGCTAGTTTGCCCTCAATGCCATTAATTCCTAATGGATCTCCGCTAGCTAGCCCCAGTAGCTGAAAATTATCAACGGATCTCTGCTAGGTTGCCTCCTAACTTCCAATCTTTAGGTGATGGCGATGATGAGGACGACCTCCCAGACGATGAGAGCCCGGCCACGACGGCGCTTCGTGAAAATCTTGCCGACCTTGAGACCGAGATCAACATCAAGGAGAGGTGGAAAAAAATCCTCGAACATTGGAATCCTGAATTTAGACTCATCTCCGAGCTCGAGCGGTCTGAGCGCCGACTTTCTGAAGTTCGACTGACCTATGAGAAAAAGCTGACTGAACTGAGCACCAGGATCAAAGCCACTGAAGCTGAGCGGGACAAGATGTTGGCTGAGATGTCGACGAAGGGAGGGGCGAACAAGATGGCTGAGGAGAGGCAGAAGGTGAGCTATATTTCTCGCGCTCGATCGATCGCTCTCTCTCTCTCTCTCTCTCTCTCTCTCTCTCTATCTCTCTCTCTCGCTCTCTCTCTCACGCTCTCTCTCACTCCCTCTCTGTTCTTGTTCTCGCTCTCGCTCTCGCCTCTCTCTCTGTCTCTCTTTCTCTCTCTCTCTCGCTCTCCTCATTTGATTCCGAACCCCAGAAAATCGCTTGGAATTAATGAAGTCCAGGCCAAAAACGCGCTTTTTGGGCAACTGTCCGCAGTACACCTCCGTACAATGTCCTCCGTTCAGCAAATCCGCGAGGACTACGAGCGCAAGCTGGCCGACATGCGCAACGAGTTCAAAAAGCTGCAAATGATTGAACGGGAGCACAAGCGGATGCAGGCCCGCCAGGAGGTCGAACGACAACAAATGACGCGCTACCAGTCCGAGTTGAAGGACCTGAAGAAGGTTAAGGTAGGGTTTTCGCGAATAGAAGATTGCAACTGTTGTTCCCTAATTTTTGGATCAATTAAGGGCACTAGGAAGCGTCGAAATTGGCCCCTTTTCGACTAGGCCTAGACAACTACGCAGCGCTTCAAATGACGCCTTAAATCGAATTTTTAGCGTCTATGGCCAAAAAAATTTTGTCTCAGGCGTTTTTTGGAGCTCTACGTACTTGTCTGAACATAGTAAATAAAAAAAGGCATTCTGAAGCTTTCTGATTCCGTTAAAATGCATATTCTAGAAATTTTGAAGCCTTAAAATTTTTAAAACTGGTTTTTCAGGTCGACCTCGTCAAACAAATCCGCGACGCCATCAAGAAGTCACAACAGGAACAGATGAAGAGCGCCAAGAAAATTGCCGCGCTTGACAAGGAGGCCCGGAAGAAGGACGGACAGATCAAGACACTCGAGATGAAGGACAAGCAGCGAGAAGCTTTTATGAAGCGGACGACTGATGAGGTTATTTTACGGAAATTTTTAGACACGCTGCAGATGTTTTGCGTCAGTTCCGTAGGGCTAACGCAACGCCTTTAGGCATCATAATTTTACAAATTTTTCTGGTCAATTTTTTAATTCTTTCAGGTCAACCGACTCCGCAAGCAGCAACGCGACGCGCA
Organism: Mesorhabditis sp. LJ9110; assembly: GCA_038088335.1. Taxonomy (NCBI): domain Eukaryota; kingdom Metazoa; phylum Nematoda; class Chromadorea; order Rhabditida; family Rhabditidae; genus Mesorhabditis; species Mesorhabditis sp. LJ9110. The sequence continues at coordinate 27,622 of JBBGBA010000042.1, read as the reverse complement.
ACGTGTGGCAGGCCAGAATGCAAGAGCTGCGGGAGCTGCTGCCAGAAATGCGCCAGGAAGAGGAGTGCAGCGGAATGGAAAGGAGATCTTCAATCCGAGAGCAGCAAAATGGACAGCGCTGGAGAAGAGGCTGATGCGGATTGTGAATGAGAAGAATGCCGTGCAGAGGATGGAAGAGGAATTGGTTAGACAGGGGGAAAGAAAAGAGAGAGAGAGAGAGAGAGAGAGAGAGAAATAGAGAGAGAGAGAAATAGAGAGAGAGAGAACAAGAAGAGAGTGGGGGGGGAGGGAGAAAGGGCCTGAGAGAAAGATCGAGAGAGAAAGACAGAGATAGAAACAGAGCGAGAGAAGTGAGAGAGAGCAAGAGCGAGGGAGAGAGACAGACAGAGAGAGAGAGAGAGAGAGAGAGAGAGAGAGAGAGAGAGAGAGCGAGAGAGAGATAAATTTTTTAAACCCGTTATCTTCAGGAAAAAGCCTTCATCTCCGTGCAAGAAGTCACTGAGCGCGAGGCCATTGGGGAGGAGCTGGAGGGAGTACGGTAAGTAAAGAAGAATTATTTTTAGTGTCTTTTAAATGCCAAATTGGTGACGTTATGTTTATTTTTAGCGAAAAACTGACCTACGTCCAGGACATTATCCAAGAGTCCCAGCTCGCTATCACGTCGGTGGATGATGCCAAGGTGCGTTTCCAATGATTTTAATTTTTTTATTCTTAACTTTATTGTTTTATTTAACCAAAAAATACTAAAAAAATATAATCAAAGCCAAAGATAAAAAGGACAGAATTTCTAAAGAATTCTAGTAAATTTTTCGAATGGAAATTGAACGCTGAGAAATGTAGTAACTAAACAAATCGTTTTCAAAAATATTTATTCCAAAAAAGAGCACAAAAATCCGCATAATAATCCAAAAATAATTATAATCACGAGAAGCCGACTAGGGTAAGGTGGGAGGATGACAAAAATGTAGCATAAAACTTAGGAAAAAACCGAGTTTTTTTGAATTTGAAAAATTTGTTGAGAATTTATGGGTTGGAATGGCGCACCGCGTAGTCCATATGTACAAAAAGGCAAGTAGAAATTGTGGGGGGGGATAGTAATAGTGGAAACTCTCCCATTAATGTGTGGTCTTGAAAATAACGCGGAAATCAGGGCAAATAACGAGAAACCAAAGCCTTCAAAATACTCCAAAAAATCAGAAAAATCGAAAACAATTCGAAAATTGTGAAAATGTTGACCGGCAGCGGGTGGGGCTCTTGAAGTGCGCGATTACTCCTTGTTCTGGACGACGAGAACCTAAGAAAAGAAAATAGTATGATTTTTGGAGTGTAATTCGGAATGTCGCGGATTTGGCAGGATTGGAGGAGAGAGAATTCCACAAGAATCTCCGCTAGCTTGCCTATATAAAATTCTACATCGTTAAGGAAGGGCTAAAAAGTTCCCAAAAAATCTCTGCTAGCCTGTCTACATTCCATTCTAAATCGTGTAGAAAAAGCTAAAAATTCCTAAAGTATCTCTGCTAGCTCGCCTTGGCCTTTGAACGTAGTAGAAAATTCTAAGACGTTTTTTTCCGCAAAGGATCGCTGCTGGATTGCGTTGCAAACCTGAGCTGGGCCGAAAATACCGTTAACTTATCCCAGAAAACCTTCTTTCCTAGGTCGCAGATGCCCTCAAAACTCCGCAAAAAATCTTCGATTTTCCAAAAAATCTGTGCTAGCTGGCCTGGAGCTTTGTTTCTTTTTCCGCAAGGAACCTCTGCTATCTTGCCCTGATCTCGCCCTTTTTAGTTTGGCCAGCTGTACCCTTTCCCTAAACACCTCTGCTAGCTTACCCTCGGCTCCTATTCGCGACCCTTGATTTGGTCGAAAACCCCTACGAGTTTGCCTACCTGCGTTGGCTGCGCTGAGGCCGAGTGATGATCCCCGCTTGCCGAGTGGGCTATCGACCTCTTACTGCTCCGGCCACCAATTGTTGATCTCCGCCGATCCTGGGAGAGGTCCGGGAGGGGCTCCGGTTCTTGCGGGCTAAAATTCAGCGATTAGGTTAGGAATTGACGTCAAGAAACCAAGACCTAGTGAAAAGAAGGGGTTGGTTTCCTGGTCCCTTTAAAACAGAAAACTTACTTATCTATCCGCTTCTTACTGGTGTAGGCCAGAAGGGCGAACATTAGGCAGCAAACTGCTGCTCCGGATGCGAAGACCATACGCTTCCAGAAATAGCCCTCACCTAAAAAATTGGCTTTAAGAGACAGTTCTCTCTCCCTTTCGCTCTCGCTCTCTCTCTCTCTCTCTCTCTCTCTCTCTCCTCCTTGACTTACCTGAGAAAAATGCCAACCAAACGCAAATGGCCAACGAGACGGCGAACCCGAAAACACAGAGCACCAACTGAAAACGGACTCGTTTTGTACTTTCCTGACGTCCAGAGGATCCTTGGGGACTGGAAGACCTGGCGGTGGATGCTGCCAAGCCATATTTGCTATTCATTCCGTTTTGTTTTGGAGAAACAGCGACCGTTTTGTGTGCCTGTCTTTTGCCTGCCTGTCTCTCGCTCACTCTCTCTCTCTCTCTCTCTCTCTCTCGCGCTCTCTCTCTCTTTCTCTCTCGCCCTCTCTCTCTCTCTTGCTCTCTCTCACTCTCTCACTCTCGCACTCTATCGCTCTCTCGCCTGGCCGAGCAAAAGCGTAATTTTTGAAGTTCCAAGAATCTCCCTTCCTAATACCCTTAACCCCATTTTTCCTTTATTTCCGGTCGCAACTTTCGCACTTCCAGAGTCCCCTATAATTCCCCCCATCTGACCCCGTTCCCCCTTCATTGGCTTTAGCAAAGATACGGAAAAATGGCTCTTCCCGGCTGGCTTTCCGGATAAATGAGTTTCAAAATTGAGGGGCTCTCTCTTTTGGGCCCTCTCTTAGGGCCCAGCCCTAAGAGACCGGGGGCTTTTCCTTAATGGGAGCACCCGGGTTTTCGCTTTTCGGAAAGACCCCCTCAAAAAAATGGAGCACCAGAAGCCGAAAGAAGGGCTGCTGGCTTGTGATGGGGCCAATTTTGTCGACTGTCTATTTGGGTTTGTCTCTCTCTCTCTCTCTCTCTCTCTCTCTCCCTCTCTCTGTCTCGCTCTCTCTCATCATCCACCCCCACACAGACACGCCACCATGGCCATTAGAATGGGCTGCCTCGTCTTCGGACGTCTTCCCCCAAAAAACACAAAACCCTCGGGACGAGACCATTGATCTTTAAAGGGGGAGTGACAGGAGTGGATAGCTACACAAAAACCTTTAGAACCGTATCTAGTAGCGGGTTGGAACCGTAGTAAGAGTTTTTACAGGGACGTTAACCGCTAGAACAACTAATTCCTAAAAGGTTTCTGCTAGCTGGGCCAGCGCTTTCATAGATCATGCCTTCATAAGCCCTTTAAAACGCCATTTCTGGTAGGCGTTCTGGTCTACGCTCCCGGTGCCTTTAATCCCCAATGATGACTGCTAGTTTACTCCTTGGGCCCTGAACACGAATTGATTTTTCGGCAGTAGACAGAATTTAGTCTTTCCGGTGCCTTTAATTAGTTATTGGCTCGGGAAACCAAGCAATTCCGCCTTTTCGTTCCCTTTAATCCAGCGTTATCCCTGCTAGTTTGCCCACTGATACCTTTCAAACAATAACCTCTGCAGAAAACTATAGGATTTTGCCTTGCGCGTCCCTTTAGCCTAACAAACTTTGCCTTCTCGGTCCCTTTAAAAAATTCGATTAAGGTTTCAGATACTTCTAGCCCACCTTGAAAGTGACTATACGATTCTGAAAATATCCCGATTTACCCCCCGCGCTCGGAGCTCTCGAAATTGCAATTAGCAATTAGTAACACGTAATTACAAATGCGAGGCCCCCGATTCCAGGGTGGGCAGGTGGTAGGGCCTTGTAGCCAAATCTGGGAGCGTCATGTACGTGTTGATTGTACCCTCGCGTACTCTAGCGTGCTACGTACTCTCTCGTACTCCCGAAATCCCCCTGGACGACTCACCTGTCCGACAGGATTCATGGCCCTCGTTTTGCATGGCGGCCGGCTGGTCAACAACGTCTTCAGCTGCCCCTTGCCGTCCTCGGAGAACGAGGCCTGTAAAAGGAGGTTGAAAGAGCTAAAAGACTGACGGAATCGTATAGGGTAGTGTAGCGTAATTGAGTTTAAAGGGAGTTTAAAGGGAGCGTGACAGGATCGAACTTGCTGGAACCTTTGAAATTGGGATTTTCAGAGGTTTTCTTGAGTTTTGTGTCTTTTATAGGGATGTTGACACTCGATTTTTGCCACAAATTTTAACGAAGATGGCAAAACGATGTTCGCAAGCCTTTTAAAGCGCACGTTCAGGGAGGGGCCGTGTACTCGTCCCAACGTGTACATCCTATGGACGTAGCGACCGCGCGCACTGCCTGCCCGTGGCGTGGCAGGCAATTTCCCTCCTTTGCGGCGTGGGGCGCCCCTCGGCCCCTCGCCAGGTTGTAGCTGTGGCTGACTGGTATGCATCCGCGCCTCCCGAGCGGAGGGCCCGGGTTCGACCCCCGGCCGCGGGAAAATCTTTGCTTTTTTCGAAAAAAACGTACCTGAACGTGCCCGTTAAAGGCAGATTTTAGGTACATAGTCATTCAAAATTCATTTTAAAGGGGTGGTGACATCATTTCCACCAGACGGAAACGGCAGTTTTTCTGGTGTCGCGCTCCTCTTCAAACCCCCAAAACCACCGCGACAGCCTTTTGAAGATCTTAAAACGGTACCAACAACAGTTTTAGCCTAATTATTTCGAAAACAAGGCAAAAAAGCTCAATTTTCCTGGTGTCACACTCCCTTTAAAACGGCCTCCACTCTCCCAGATGCCCCGATAATTCGGATTCCAGCTATTCCGGCCCATCCCCCCATTTCGAGGTTTATTTCGGGTTATTTTCGGGTTGTGTGTGCGGCTGTGGCTGGGGGCAATGCCAAAACAATGGGCTACAATTTTTCCAGCCGATTTTTCTCGTGTGGGTCCCATTTCTCGGGGCCCATTTCGGGGGCTGGCAAAGCCGTAGACAAGCGGGAAAAGCTGTGCACGAGCCGCGGCGGCTCAATGTCCGCCGTCCTGCCCTAATTAATCCGGCACCCCAGAAAAAGGCAAGCCACCTGATGACAATTTTGAGGAGCTGAGATTGGGAGAATGAGAGAGAGAGAGAGAGGGAGAAAGAGAGAGAGAGGGAGGTAGAGAGGGAGAGAGGGAGAGAGAGCAAGAGCACGAGAAATCGCTCAGAGATGATCATGGATAGAAGGTACATATAAAAAGAGAGGAGAGAGAGAGAGACGAGAGAGAGAAATAAAGTATGATTCATAACTTTTCTCCAAGATTCCAGAAATCACGTATTTTGCTGCCGTCCCCCGATCCCCAGATTTTGCGTGGAGTTTGAATAGCCGAGTCATGCGCCCCGATGTGTCTCGTGGACTAATTAGGAGGCCCCTGATTTAGCGGGAGGCAATTTACTTTTCGTATGAATTGAATTCTGGAACACCACTGGTCTCCCACCAATTTACGGAAGGTTCTGGAGGTTCAAGAAATTTTGCTGGGTACGCAAAACGTAGCAATGCACATTTTTAAAGCACTACGGTAAATTTTCATGGTAGAAAAACAGTGCTCAATTTTACTAAGCGTGAAACTATACATTTTCCAAAATTCGGGAGGCCTGGGCTAGAAGTGGAGCTCGATGCACATGATTTTGGGTGTGGTGGAAGGTGGCCGGGCGGGCGTTCCGAGTGATCGGGCGTGACATTTTGTGCTGGCGTACAGTTCGTAGTACTTTACTTGTATTTAGGAAAGTAATGTAGTGAGTAAAGTAGAAGCAGAAAAATTCAGCACTTAATTGAGTACGCCGGAATACTCCGTGCAATGCCGTAGCGTACAGTAACGGAACTCGATTCGAGTACTTGTGGAGCTTGATGTCGATTTAGAATGCTTTCGGAAATCCCGTGGTTTTTAAGTGGTACAGTAATATCCAGTGAACTCCTTGAACTTGATGTAACTGATCTAAGAAAGTCTTCGATTCCGAATATTCCTCCGAACAGCTCGAATATGCTTCCAAGCAAGACGATCGATTTTTCCGGAAATTGCTCTGACGATTCAGCCAAAACCTCGCAGCTGATCTCCCAGATTCCCTGGTGAAAAATCGCTGTTTTGAGGCGCACTACGTAGCTGCTCCCGGAAATAAGCAGATGCCCTCAAAATAGATGAATCTTCCCCCACAGCTACGCTCGATTACGGGCAGATTACGGTAGCCAAATTTATGGCAGAAGCCGGGGTGAAGGGGGGTGGTGAAATGGCCCAAATAAGGGGATGGGGGGTGAGATGATGAGGGGCGGGGTGGGGAGAGGGAAGAGAGAGAGGAGAGAGAGAGAGCTCGTGTTTGTGCACTCAGGGCATTCTGATTCTCTCTCTTGCTCTCTCCCTTCCTACTTCTCTCTCACTCCTGCTCATTCTCACTCCCTAGCTCGCCCTCTCTGTCTCTCTCGCTCTCTCTCTCTCTCTATCTTTCCCTCTCTCACCCTCGTTCTTTCTCCCGCTCTCTCTCTCTCTCTCTCTCTCTCTCTCTCTCTCCCTTTTAGGGCGAATTCTCGTGACCGTAACTGCCCTTGTTCGCCCCGCTGCGGGGAAAATAGCAAAAGCGGATTATCCCCCCGGGCCGGCCATTCCATTCCAGTGGAATTCCCATTGTTGCCGAGTCGACATTAGGGCGGTGATCAGCTGTCCGGAGGTGTCGCTCGGAATTTTCGAGATTTTGCCGGAATCCTGGAAATCTGGGAAGACCTAGATGGGGTGCTTGACCTCGAGAGAGGGCCCTTGGCACTTTGACAAGGCATCAAAAATTGGGGTGCATGGGGGTAAATCAGGAAGTCGTCGATGGCGTGCTAGCAGAGATTTCTGGGGACTTCTGGCAGGCAATCTAACAGAGAATTTTGAGGAAGAGTTGCAGTTCTTGGAGCAAAAGGGACTGAAAAATGTGGCAGCGACCAGCACGTATTTTTCAGAAATTTTTGTTTGTACTCTAGTGCTTTTACGCAGGATCGCCTAGGGCAAGCTAGCAAAGTCCCTTTAGAAAAATCTGTTTACACCAACCCTATTCCCCGATGATCAACTACCAGGTTTTCTACGGTAGAACGGTCAAGTAGGCAACGCCACCGCCACCCTCGCACAAACTTCATTACCCCATCACCCACCCGCCGTCATTGCGTACTCGGGCGGAATCGCGAAAATTGTGTTGCGGATCGTGTTCGCCGTGTGGTGTAAGGGGTAGCGTACCGGAATCTGAGGAGTACAAGGGGGTTTCTGCGTTTTTTTATGGAAAATACTGGCGAAAGTGTCCAAAGAAGTCATCAATTTTCTTTTACTACTTGGTTTGCCTATTTGATTTTGGTCCGTTACTGAATTGCTTGAATGAATTCCGAATTCAATGTTATCTTTTCGTATGCCAAAAATCAGCCCCATTAGGCTCGAAAAAGCCAATTAATTTCCGCAAATATTGGCGTTATTCCAAAACAAATTGGAACTCGCGAAGTTTTGGAGTTGTTCAGGAAATTGGCTCTTGAGCTCGTTTTTATCTCCACCTTAGTCCTCTCTCTCTCTCTCTCTCTCTCTCTCTCTCTCGCTCTCTCACTCACTCGGAGCAACGATAGAGAATAAAACGGAGCGGAGTGGAGCGGAACGCCAAATCCGAGCCGGCTTTCGGATTACAGAAATTTCTAAGCGGGTCTTAGTATATCAGGCGGGAGCTTATTGTCAGCTGATTGAGAGCCGAGATCATCCGAAAGACCTGACTGGAATGGATTTCTTGAGGATTTTTAAGAGAAAGATTATTTTCAGAATCCTGAAAGGGGATGAACGATCTCCAAAACCCTTCAAATCCACAAATTACAAATTAGAAAAACATTTACAGGCAAGCTAGCGGGGATTGTCTGCGGAAACACTACGAAAGTAGGGATTTTTGCCGGTTGATGGTCGGTAAGCTAGCAAAGTTTCTTTGGGGAAAGGCCCGGCAAGCGAGCAGAGAACGCTAGCGGGCGCCAATTCCTGTTCCAAAGAGAGGTAAGCTAGCAAAGGCCGTTTGCGGAAATTTGTCTTGAATTATATAAGAAGTTCTAGTAGAGATTCTTTGTGAAATTTTAAGCACCAAATCAGGCAAGCTAGCAAAGACCATTTACCCCCACCCCCTCCCTGACCTCACAATCAACAAACCCATGAACCAAAAATCGGACATGCGCATTGACGTATTCTAGGGCTTCCCGAACGGATTAACTCGGCTAAGAATATAACTTTTTGGCGATGTGTCGCGGCAAAATCCAACGTGTCACAGGACCCCTTGTGGTCAAGGCCTCTGGATACGTAGTTCGGAGTAAAGAAAGTGTGAAAAACATGATTGCCACGTTCGAGAAGCTGTGTTTTTTGAGAGCGTCAGGGAGCGAGAGAGATAGAAATAGGTAGATGTAGAGCGTGAGAGAGAGAGAGGGAGAGAGAGGAAGAGAGAGAGAGAGAGAGGGGGGGGGGGGAGATAACTAAAACGTCATTACCATACCTTTGGTCCCAAAAACGATCCCTTCCTCGGCTGATCCCCAGGCATAAGACTGTCCCGCTTCACCGGGGCGGGCAATTCTATCGACGGCCGGTTTGACATTCTAGAAAATCGGCAAATATAAATTTGAAGAAGCAAAATGAAAAAACGCGAAAAAACCGAAATGAAAGAGAAAAATATCAGAAAAAAGTTAAAAGTAATCCAGGCGATAAAATCAACAAGGGAAGCGGATTTTGAAGCGAAACTTTAGCGAAAAGTCAAAGAGTGAAAAAGAAAGAGATTTGAGCATGAGCTTTTTTTAGCCCTAGCTCGTGCTCACAAGCATGTAAAACACGCAACCAATTTCTAGCTTCATTAAGGGCTAAAACGCCTCAAACTCCAGCCAAAAATCCCAAAAAATACAGGAAAACGTTTAGAAAAATTTCCTAGTTTTTCTAAGGAGCTCGAGCTCATTCTTATACACCTTAGGAGCAAAAAAATATTCTAAAGACCTAGTCCACGAGGTTATGCCGAACAAAAGGAACACCTTTTTCGTGCTCCCCCTATAAAAGGAGTGTCCATTTTCGGCTTCCCCTTCAAAACACACTGGCCACCGAGTTGATCGAATTCTCGCGCTCATCCATTCTCAACTCGTTCTCAGGAGCGAGTGAGCCTCAAAGATCTTGGCAACATCCGAGCACCAGCTTTTTCCTTCCTGCTCTAGCTCATCCCCTTTTTTGGGGTCGCTCCCCCCAAAAACGTCCAATTTCGAGCACGAATTTGGCGATTCTTTGCAGCCTCGACTCTTGGAAGGTGAGCACCCCGGAAGTGGGCAGGGTGAGGGTGGAAGGGCAATATATGGTCTGAAGATGTATTTTTGGGGAATGGGGAACCAAAATAGACTCTTATTTGGAAGTAAAATGGAGGAAAATCATTTTCACAGCGTAGTAAAAATTTTAGACACCTGGGAATCGCATAAACGCCTTAAAGGTAGCTACATAAGCTCGGTTAATTTCAAAATTAAATGTATGTAAAGAAGCTGACTAAACAATAAAGAAAAAGGAGAAAAAGAAAAGATTAAATACAAATACGATAAATGAACAGCGTATTTCCACAATTTAATGAATATTCAAAAGAATTTTGTGCAATTTCTTATACGTTAATGTAATGGCTAAAATTTAAACCTAAAACCCACGAATTCGGCATTTATCTGGGTACTTGCTCACGTTTTAAAGGGCGCGTGAAGTCGACAGAGCCAGAGAGCAAAGCCGACCAGAGAAATCCAGTGAAAAATTACGCACCGGCCTTGCCAAAATTAGGAATTTTAAAGACGGTAAATGGCACTTTTTTACTGACTAAAATTCGCAAGTCAACCAAAGAGGAATCATTGCCACGAATTCAAGGTTTTCTGAACAAGGAAATATCCAAATTTTGAATTGTTGCGGAAAAACGATAAAATCTGTACAAACCTGACTCTAGCCCCAACAATCCCCCCTAAAATTTGCAATAATTGAAGGAGAATGGCCCCCAAATCCAGGGTCCCCATTTTGCTCCCCCTCGACTCCTTAAAAAAGGCGCATCCGAGCGGGGCGATCCGATGCTGCGTAATTGCATTCATCTTCCCCCTCTCCTCTCAATCCACTGAAGCCACTGTGGTGTGTGTCCGTTGGGTTGGCCATTCCTTTTTTCGGCTTCTTCTTCTTCTACAGCCCGGCATTCTCTGGGCGGATGGGGGTAGGAAAGGGAGAAAAAGGAGGAGAAAGAGCTTTGAATTCTCAGTCTCATCGAGCAGAGATCGAGCTTCCGGAAAAGGAGGGACCAATTGCAATTTTTACGGATTTCCATATTTAAATAAACACACAAAATATCTTGGGAATAAACGTAAAGAGCTCAGAAAAATGGAAAATCGAATTAACCTGGATATGGATCCTTAAAGCGAGCGTGACAGTAAGCTATTTCTCATGCTCTCTCTCATGCTCACTTTTTCTTGCTTCATCTCGATCGTTCTCTCTTCCCCTCGCTTTCTCCCACGCTCATGCTCTCTGTCTTTCTCACGATCTTGCTTCTCTCTCTCTCTTCTCTCTTCTCTCTCTCTCTTCTCTCTTCTCTCTCTCTTTTTTTCCAAATTCCGCTCCCCTTATTAGCCTGTAGCAAGTAGTTCAAAAGTTAATAAACGTATAAAAACATCTCTACCTGGAGCTTTTTTATTTCAATCCAACCCGACTCCCCGGAATCACTTTTTCACATCGTTCTTCTCAGAATTCGAGAAAACAAAATTTGTATCTATCCAAATATCCGAATCAGCAGTTAATTATTTCTAGTTATCCGGCTCGGAGTCGGAATAACAAGCGTTTTTGCGATAAAAATTGAGCCCGGACCTGTTTTTTAGGGAAATGTGAGCGACCCAGGCCCTGGGGTGGCAGTCAGCCAGACCCGAAAAATTTTGTAGTCACCAAAAAAGTGTATTTTGGTTTGGGCGGTCCGAGATTTTGCAGAATTGGCGAAAAGGATGCAGGGGGTAAAGAATTTCGTGAGAATCCGAACTGGGGCTGTTGCAGAAAAAGTTCTAATTTAAGGAAACAATTAGAACAGTTAAGAATTGAAAAACTTGGCTTTAAAAGCGTAAAACAAAGCGCTTTATCTAGATAAAATACTCAGAGGTTATTTACGCCTATTAATGCACTTTATTTTGAAGAAATCGGGACACTTGTAAGAATTGCAAGGGGCAATTCGCCTTATTTTGAGAAAAGTCAAAAGTTTAAATACTCCGAAGCAATCTTTCCAAAAATTCGGACCTTTCACGTCCCTTTACGATCATCGTAAATTCGAAAATTGCCCTCCTCTGCCATATTTGCAGCCCTTAGGCGAGGGTGGAGTGAAATCGCGGAATTCTGCTGGTCGTGCTCTTGTCTTCCACTTTCCCGCCCCAGGGTTGTGATTTGGAATTTTTGATTTGTTCGCCGCGCGGGACCAACATCGGAGATGCGAGAGAGAGAGAGAGAGAGAGAGAGAGGACAGAGAGAGTGAGAGAGAGAGAAAGACGGACTCATACACACACGCCATTTATAAATAAAAGATTTTATGGGGTTGAAGGGGAGGAGGAGAAGGAGGATGCGGATGAGGAGCAGAAAAAGGGATGTTAGATCATGAAGGGCAACGACTTGAACAACATGAAGGGTGGGTGGTCCATAGCTATGCAATCCTAAAAAGAGCTGTGTTTTGCAGATTCTAGAATCCAAACTACGAGAGAGAACTACAGTACGCAATTCAGCATTTTAAAAGGCTTAGAAAACGGAAAAATCGACCCCTTAAATCGACTAGATCTCGACAACTACGTTCAGCGCCAATTTACGGATCAAAGGGAATTTGAAATTTTCTCAAACCACGGGGTATTGTCGAAATTTCCATATTTTGGAGTGTCATGTGGTTGTCGAGGCCTAGAGGGTCGATTTTCGAGACTTCCAGGCCCCTTTAAAAATTAAATATGCTAATTTTGACTATCTAAACAAGCCGCATGGCCTCTAAAACCCGTAAAACAATAAAAGTGACATGTACCCTTGCTGCAAACCCCAGATTTTTGACCACCCGTCTGCACCGGAAATGTCGAATTTCTGGAAGTTGGTCACCCGGAAAACGGGAGCCGGGTGGGGGAATGAAATGGCGTAGTGGGATGTAAAGTTTGAGGAATTATTGTATTTAATAAGGAAAGAATAAAAAACTACAGCGAAAAATTAAAGTTATAAGCTTAAATTCATCACGAAAAATCTGTCCAGACTACGTAATACACCTAACAACGGTGTATAAATTACGCTATGTAATTAAAAAAGGTGCATTAAATAAAATTGTATAGAAAAAATTAAATCGTCTCTGCGCTCCATACCAAAAAACGGATAGCCGATTACGCTATTTTATTACGTAAGCTAATCTGAACATTGCAAAAATTGTATAAGCAAGAGGATTTATCTATTTTAATTGCAAAACAAATTATAGTAAATAAAGGGATATTTCATTTTTTAAGCGCGAACCTTAAATAAGACTAACCAATTTCGCCCTTTAATTCGATAAAAAGAACAAAAATGAGCATAAATACCAACCTTTAAGCTCTAAAAAACCTGAATGAACCCGTTTTTTGCAAGGATATCGGACTACCCCGGCTTTTTGAGCCTTCCGAAAATGAGCTCTTGCTCGCCAGGGACCCACCCTCCTTGACCCGTAAGTGGCCCGAAAAATTGCCTTTTTAAAGGGGGCCCCCAGGGGTGAGCTGGTGCTTTTTGGTGGACGGCACAGAAAAGGATACATGCAGAAATTGGATTTTTTGAAGGACTCTGCTGCTTCGGCTTTATGTTGGGAGCGCTGGAAACACATACACGCAAATGCACCCACACGGCTTGGAGATGTGCCACACAATGGCCCGGTGATTGACCTATTGATACCCGGGGGGAAGAGAGAGAGAGTGAGAGCGCGAGTGAGTTAGATAAAGAAAGACAGAACAAATTAAGCTTGTCCAATCCTCGTCAAAATATATGCCTTCACGACCCCTTTAAAAATCGAAGCTCATGCTCAAAGCACCAAAATCGAAAGCGACCCAAACCGCACGTTTCCCAAACAGACCCGAAAATAGAGGGGGTCGAACTTCGAGCCGCCAGGCAGGAATGGGTCCTGGGCCCACCGGGTGGTGCTCCCCCGGGAATTCTTGGCCATTTGGGGGATGACCCGAAGGGGGAGGAGGAGCTCGGGATGGAGATAAAGGAGGGCAGATACAGGAGAATGAGAAGGAGAGAGAAGAGAAAAAGGATGGAGGATGAGAAGAATAAGCGCGATGAAGTATAGTCCAGAAATATTGTGATCAAGTTCTGCAAGAGAGCAAGAGAAGGCCGACCAGCAGAAATCTTTGTGGAAATTATTAGGCAGCCCTGACCCTTTAAAATCACAGGCGAGCCAGCAGGGTTTTTTGCAGCATAATTACACAAAAACGAACACCACCCCTGCCAAAATGACCCCGGAAAGTATAATAATAACCCTTGACTCCCCTCTGGGCCCTAAGAAAGAACCCTTCTGAAGGCCCAGAATGGCGGCAGGGCAGGCGGAAGACCCGGGCTTCCGACCGGCCATCTCCATATACCCCAACCCGCCCTCCAGAAGCAATGGCCAGCAATGGCCAGTAGTCCATGGCCCCCTCCCCCCTAGGGCCCTAATGCCCCCATCCGCCCTCACTTTATGCCCCCGGCTTGGGCCCTTCTTAGGGCCCTGGGCCCTGAGGAGCGCCCAGTGGAAGGCCAGGCTGGAGATTAAACAGAAAAGAACCGAAGAGCGCTTGGCTTAGGCTTATGACTGGGACTCGGCTTAGGCTTAGGCTTGGGCTTGGGCTCAGCTTAGGCTTGCCCTAGTTTTGGCTTAGGTTTAGCTTAGGCTTAGGCTTGGCTAAAGCTTGGCTTAGGATCTGCCTTAGGGCCAAAGAGATCCATGACTTCTGGCCCTAGCGGCCCAGAAAACTAGGACCCAGACCCGGACCTTGGCCCCCCAAGCGAGACCGGAAAAAACAGGAAACCCACCCGCGCTACTGGCTTGTGCTAAGGCCCGGGCCCCGGGCCTTAGGGCCCAGATTTTGTGAGCTCTAACGACAATCAAAAAAATTATATTTGAGTATAAAGGCTGCGAAAAGCTTAGATATAGATATTAATAAAAAAATATACAGATATTAATATAGATATTAATAATAAAAAAAAATATAGATTTTAATAATAAAAAAATTAATCTAAAATGACTGGGGCGTTAGCATCAAAAATCTTGTCGGGTTTTTGGCTCAAGTTGATCCCATTTTTTTCAGAGCGACGAAATCGACCCGAGCATCAGCATCAAGGAGCTGATCGAGAGCATCAACTCGGTGCCAGAAGCTGCCTACATTATGCACCACATCGTCCAATTTGCCACAGATCAGGCGACGACCGCTACAAGGGCAACCGCGCAGCAAAAGGTCGATTTTCAGGGTAACTAGCAGGGCTTCCTGGGGAAATTGGGAAATTGGGGTCCGAGACGCTTCCGGCTAAGGCCTTGTGATTTTCGGGATAGTACTTAGTGTTTCAAGCCCATCAAAAAGGTCGAACGTGCTGATCAGTGCGAGGCAAACCGGCAGGGTAGGCGGGGTTACGGTGTTGGTTACAGTACCCTGGTGATACTTTGGCTATGTCCATCAGATTGAAAATGCTAACTCTAGGTAATCTGACGTACAAAGAAATCTCTCGTAATATGGTGAAAGCTAGCTGATGCAAACGTTCAATGGACTCATACGTAGTCGTACTTTGTAGTATCATCCAATCAGCCTCCATTTTTATTAAAATCTCATACTCCTTGCGAGCAAAGACCCGGTTCAAGGTTTTTTCCCCGAACTTCAGACTCTAATCAGAGTAGTGTGTTTTTCTTAGGCGCGCCTTCAAGGCACGACCCTTCGTAAATAAGTATTAAGGGAGAGAGAGAGAGAGAGAGAGAGAGTGATGTTGTGTATACGTGGGGGCCGCATTCTCCATTTTTTAGCAGGGGTGGTCGGGCCCCTGCCCACCACAAATAATGCATCCCTAATTATCTGACCGAAAGCCCTCCGAGGGTTAGAAGCTAGAAAGGTTTTTGGGATGGAGGTCTATAGTTAATGGATAGATACCGTATGTTGAAAACTGGAATCTGAGATTTAGAATGATGGGGAACTTAAGGAGATAAATTCTGTGCTTTTCAAGGGTTTCCTGATCACCGAAACTCGTACAAAAACCGTTTCGGGTTCAAAATGTGGCAAATATTTGATTTTGGAATTTTTTGTGAGTTGGAAAAGCCTTTTTTTTTCTCGGTGAACCCTGTTGGCTTACTGCCAATTTTCTTGCACTGTTTAGTAATTTTTTTGCAGATTTTTCTTGCCTAGAGCTCAATTATTTTTGCACCAAACGTTCTGCTAATCTGGCGCTAATCCAAACCCCAGCCTCTAGAGGATGTATAATTGTCGTAGTTTTGCTGCAGATTATGCACCAAAAAATATCAAATTAGAGCTAGAATCTAGTCGTCAAAATTCTCAAGGTATTTGAAAAGGGCAAACAGTAAAGTGCTACAAAACATTATGAAAAAAACGCTCTGGAGTAGAGAAACCAAGTCGGCAAAAAATTACTAAAATTCTAATTTTCAGCCTTAAATTACTCTTAAATTATCTTTTAGACAACAATAGGCTTAAATTAGATCCCTAGAATATGAAGTATCTGCAATCAATGCTAGTGGTGAAAGCTAATTTTAGAGTTTGGCTTTCCAAGCAAACGAAAATACCTATTAAGATTAAGAAGACGAAAAACAACACCAAACTTCTGTGAAAAACCCTACCAACCCCCCAATTAACGACTTGTTCCGGGGAACTTAGTTAGGAAAGGGTGGAACACATGATACACACCACCTAGCTCTCTCTATCGCTCTCTCTCTCTCTCTCTCTCTCTCTCTCTCTCTTTCTCTCTCTCGCTCTCTCTCTCCCCACCCCCAGGGGCCCAAGTGCATGCCGCATCGTTTTTCTGGCCATCACCCAAATCATGATCAGCAGCTCCCCGGTTAAATGTTCTTTCCTTCGCGTCAGGTGCTCCAAGAAAACGACATGGTATATCGGGAACACGGACAGGATGGTTAATTGCCCCGGCAATGGCTTATAGGGTAGAAAATGGAGCTTGAATTTTTGAGCACGAGCTCGGGATCCGCTCCGAATCACGAGCTTGAAATCATGGTTGTTGAAATTTCGACGCAATGATTTTAAAGGTCACCGGAACTCATATTTCTGAACCAACGTCAACCGCTCGACAAAAACAATCCTTCTGGAGTTTCGATCATAATTTCAAAAACCTTAATGTCTAAATTTCAGAATGGCGAGATTTTAATACGTAAAAATTTCATATTGTCTAGATTCACAATGTTGAACACCATAATGTCAAAATTGCATAGTTTCAAAATTTCAGAATGTCGAAATCCAGAATTTCGACACTTCAAACTGTTGATATTTTTGCATAAGATTTGGGGGTTTTTCGGCAGTTTTGCCTATGTAATTCTCGGTATTTGCAGCTTCGACATCGAAATTTGGACGTCCTGAAATTTCGACAACATGGTTTGCGATTAAATTAAATTTCTTCAGATTACCGTAGGCCTGAAAAAAAAATTAAACCCTGGTCAGTCTTGCTCCCTCAAGGCAAGGGAATTTTTATGGTGGCCCAATAAGGGGTGGTGCTCACAGGGAAGGGAATATGGGGTCGGGGGCCATTCCTGAGGGCTTGTGGAGGATATTAGATGACGCTGGGTGTCCCGTAGAGCACGAGAAAGAGGGAGAGAGAGAGCATTGAGGAATGACCTCTTGTCCACTAGAGGTTTTCCGGGCTTTTGCCCTGGCCTATGGGGAGGGGCTTTTCTCGGTTTTTTGATGGCTATAAATGGAGGTCGGGAATGGAAAAAACAAACGATCGGCCTCCGAACAGAAAGAGAGAGAGAGAGAGAGAGAGAGAGAGCGAGAGAGAGCGAGCGAGAGAGAGCGAGCGAGAGAGAGCGAGCGAGAGAGAGCGAGAGAAAGAGAGAGCGCTAGAGAGAGATAGAAAGATGCACGAAGTGAGAACGAGATCCAGCAAGTATTTCCACCTAAACCTAGTTATATCCCGAACACCCTCCAAAAACAGCCCGGGGGCACGCTGCTAAAAATTGCATTTCCCGGGTCCTCATCTTCCCCATTCGGAAGGGGTCACATGGCACGCTGGGGAGGACGACTGCGCGGGTTTTGATCATGGGTCATAACAAGAAAAAAAGATTGGGGCCAGGAACTCGAGCGAGAGAGAGAGAAAGAGAAAGAGAGAGAGCGATAGAGTGAGAGAGAGCGAGAGAGAGAGAGAGTGAGAGAACGTCTACCTCCAGAATTTCATCATTACAAAGCTGTCCCAATCCAAACAATAGCAATGTCTAGTCGCTGAATGATGCGTAGTCGAGATAAAGCCTCCTAGTCACCCGCCCAAAGGACCCAAAGCAGGGCCCCGTGGGGCCCTGCTTTTTCTTCTGGGTCTTTCGAATTTTCTGGGGTCTTCTGACTGAGCGATGATCTTCCCCTCTCCCATCCCTCCTTCACTTTAGAATGTATAGTGGCAAAACAATGGAATTTATGGACTTTACCTCCCTCCGGCTCGCCGCCTCTGAGGCACTAGCCAAAACAACCAGTTTTCGTTGACTTTGAGCTTTTTGAAGAGAGAGCGAGAGAGAGAGAGGGTGAGAAGGTAGCGAGCGAGAGAGAGTGAAAAGCACAGGATCAGAGAGAGACAGAGAGAAGCTGTGAGAAAAAAAAGGAATTTCGAAATGACAATTGTAAGGACCCACTTTCAAAAATCAAGGAAGTCTCGAATTTACGGGGGGAAGGGGCAGGCGAGCAAAGAACATTTGGGAATTCTGGAGGATAGCTTTGAAAATTTCACAGACAGAGCTTTGGCGGCTTATTTTAAACGTAGATTCGTTCAGCGAAATTTACGGTAAGCGCAAGCTAGCCGAGAGCCTTTCAAGCCGGAGTTAAACGTGATCCGGAACGTTCCGGAATTTTCGAGAACATTCGTCTCAAACGGAGAGCAATCGAAAAGTGATACACCCCGGTCTGGTCGAACTGGGAGGGGGGAGCGAAAATTGAGAAAAATCGCCTCGAGGCATTTTCGTGGCGGGACCCCAAGGAACTCACAGCCACCATATCACCCACCCCCACCGAAGAGAGACACGGAAAGAAAGGGAGAGAGAGAGAGAGAGAGAGAGAGAGAGAGAGATACCAGCACTGGCTTGAGATGGGGATCCATCTCGGGAGCAACAGCTGTCCACTCCAATGGCTGATAAAAATAGTCTGGGTCCTCTGAGGGTCTTTTGACGCTCTTTTTCCGGGGCCCAACCCGCTTGAATGGGCCAGACCAAACGCTGGTTTTCGGGTTTTCGGGGTCATGGCTGCCGGGGATTCCTTTTCTTTACCCCCTGCCCGACCGCCATGAAACAACACCACCACATCGCGATGGGCCATCAAAGCGGGGGGATGAGGCGAAGAGGGAGGAGGAGGAGGGGATGAAAAGCCGGCAATAAGCTGCCGATTGTGTTTTCAAGGGACTCGAAGGGCAGAAAATCAAAGTCATTGCGTAAATACCGACAATGAAAATGTCGTTTGCCCAAATGACAATTGAATTCGATGGTCAAAATGCCGACATCCGAAATTCCATCCGCGCCGGCCGGACGCCGGCAAGACAAAATACCGATAGTCAAAATGCCGTCGAAGGTGAAAACGCCGACGGCAGAAATGCCGACAAAACAGACTGCTAGCAGTCGAAGGTCATCAAACGAAATTTGAAGATTCAGAATGCGAACAACCAAAATTCCACCAAGGCAAGATAGCAAAATACAAGCAAACAAGCAAGCAAAAAACAAGCAAAATACCGACATGAAAAGCGTAGAATTGAAAAAATACCGACAACTCAATTTCAAAATTTCATTACGCTCTCTCCTCAGTATCGTCTCTTCTCTTTCTCTCTCTCTCTCTATTCCTCTCGAACTCGGCACCTTCCGGAATGATCCAGAAATGCCGACAAGTGTTCGGAACCACTAATCAATCTGGCTACGGGGCCAACTAGCGAAGATTCTTGAGGATTGCCAAAAGTGCTCGGCGATTGAGAAGAAAAAGAAGAACGGCTTTGAGTACGGTATCCTCGGTCTGGTAGCTCAAAACTCGGAAAATCTGTCAAAAAATGAACTTTGCAAAAGCCTGCCTCCCACGGCTGACCTTACCCAATTGGCCGGCGGAATTCAGAGAGTCTACTGCCCGTTAGTTGCCCCCAAAAAACGAGCCGATGAATATTCTAGTGGATATGGTGGGGGTGGGC
Source organism: Mesorhabditis sp. LJ9110 (assembly GCA_038088335.1). Taxonomy (NCBI): domain Eukaryota; kingdom Metazoa; phylum Nematoda; class Chromadorea; order Rhabditida; family Rhabditidae; genus Mesorhabditis; species Mesorhabditis sp. LJ9110. The sequence goes on along the minus strand of JBBGBA010000042.1, from coordinate 8,192 downwards.
AGCCCCGAGAATTTGGAATGAATTCCAGAGAACCGCCAAAAATTCAGAAAAATACCCTGCCATTCGCCCTGGTGAATCATTTGCATCCAGCGCTTTTCGCTGGCCCTTCATTCCCCCGGGGCAGAATTTATTATTATTTTATAGCAGCCGGAAATTGGTTTTTAAGGACCAAATTTGTTGCTAGGATTGATGCGTCTGGGAGGAGTAGATGGATGAGTGGAAAAATTCAGGATTTTTTGGATTTGGCAATGTATCATGAGAAATTGGTTTGGAATTGGCTTGCCAGGTGGGGTAGAGAGAGCGAGTGAGAGAGAGAGCAGAGAGAGAGAGAGAGAGAGAGAGAGAGAGAGCGAGAGAGAGAGTGGGAGAGAGATAGAGAGGGCGAGAGAGGGAGAGATCGAGAGAGGCAAAAATGATATATAGAGAGCGAGAGGGACAGAGAGGGAGCGAGAGGGAGAGAGGGCGAGAGAGATACGGAGATGAAGAGAAAGACAGAGAGAAAAAATTCAATATCACCAGATATTTCAATATTTAATAAATTCTATTTCGAACTAAAAAAGCAAGCCGCCAATTTGGACGTCGACAAGCCTAAACATCTTCCCCAAAACGGAATCTCCGGAAATATGTCAGCTTCGGGGCTAAAAGCCCCCTATCCTGGGCCATCCCATTCCACCCACCCACCCATTTTTCGACTCTTGCTCGGCCTCTTCCGGGGGTCCGTTTCCCTTTCGGAAATGCACGGCCCGACCGGTACTTATGTGGGTTTTTGGATGAGGCTCTTTTTGGGGTAAGGAGACGCAAATAGCCCGTTTCTCGAGGGTGGGGGGAGGAGGAACATCATCCCATTTCGACGGCACATCATCTGGCACACGAATTTCTGTCTGTCAGGGTTGTTTGTCTCGGCAATATCAAAATTTGTGGGAGCGCCAGGCGAGTGAGCTAGCAGAGAACCTTTAGGAATTCGCTAAGCTTGCTTTTGGCAAACTAGCAGCGAATTGTGAGGAATTCAAAACTGTTCTTTCTTATGGAAAATTATTAGGTTATTTAAAGAACCTAGAATTAAATAACGGAGCGTAAAAGTGTCGGAGTCTTGATAATGGCGATTTTCGGAATACCGACAAGCTTTTCGATACAACTTCTAAGTCCCTTTAACCATCTAAGAAATTCGGCAACGACCCTCAGATGATCAAAGTTCATCCGGCGGAATTTAGTTGCCTCCTCCTTCTGCCACCCATTAGCCATGCAAATTGGGGGTGGCTGAATAATTGGGCGGACCAGGGGGCCGAGGAGTCTCGCGTGACATCGCCGAATTTGAGGTGACGATTTCTGGTTTAGCAAAGGCGAGGAAGCGGAAGTAGTAAAGTATGGAATTTGGGAGATTTTTCGCTAAAACTGTCAGAAAATCACGAAAAAATGAGACCCTTAAATTCGTCTCTTAAGAGAGATTATTCGAGAGCGAGAGAAACACCGAGAGAGAGCGAGAGAGAGTGAGTAGAGAGCGAGAGAGAGAGAGAGAGAGAGAGAGAGAGAGAGAGAGAGAGAGAGAATATAGAAGTCCACTATTTCGCTCTCAAAATGGCAACATTGGCATGAAAAACCTCATGAGTTCTAATCATGCCAAAAAATCTGCGGCCGCAAATTGCTCGCCAGCGGCGCAACACAATTTTCACCCTCATTTGCCTCCTTCTGCCAATCTCGTGATTTGAAAGGATTCGCAACCCGAACTTCGGACCGATCGGCTGGTGCCATTCCGTTCCAAGCCGCAACTCTTGGAAGGGCAGATTATTTTTGAATTAATTGGTTTGGATGCGGAGAGAAAGAAAGAGAGAGAGAGAGAGAGAGAGAGAGAGAGAGAGAAAGAGAGAGAGAGAAAGGGAGAGAGAGAATCCCGATTCAAAATCACGACAAGCCAAATTCCGTTTCAAAATGCCGATATAGAATTCGTCGGGATGTTGGTTTGTTTGGATTTTGGCTTCTCAGGAGTTAGCCCGGCATTTGTTGTCGGCATTTTCGCGATCCAGATTATAGGTATCGGGATTTTAGCGCTTCCTCATTGAAGGCGAGAAAAGGGATAAAGGGAAACGACGAATCAAGCTACAAAAAAATCCGCCCAGAAAATGCAAAATTTAACCGATCCGATCCAGCCGAACACCAAAAATCGAGCTCATAAAAGCAGCAAAAAAAAACACAAAAAAGGGATGGGTGGGCGACCTCTTCGAGTCGTACAGCCCGTTTTCTAAGTGCGCGCTTTTTCCGGAAGGGGGATGAAGCCTGGGCGGAAGTCTCGAGGGGATTCCATGGCCCGCCCTTTCTTATCCTTCCTCCTTTTTGACTGTGTTTTGCCCTATGGTACGACCAAGGAGGACCCGCCCTTTTTGTCTATTAGTGCTGATTAGGTTAAGATGGGGGCACCTATAATCTAATTTAATGCTTTTTTCGGGGATTGGGTTTTCAAAATTAAGCCTAGCAACTAAGTTTTAATTGAATTTAAATTCCTGTTAAACTTTATTTTTCAGGAGGCCGAGGCGAGGATCATGCAACTTGAGCAGCAGACCTTCATCAACGAGCAGCTGCTGGAGAGCGTCATCATTGATCATAATTTGGGTAAGAGAGAGACAGGAAGAGAGAGAGAGTGAGAGAGAGCGAGAGATCGAGAGAGAGCGAGATATGTAGGTAGTAGAGATGTTTTTATTCAGATACGACTAACCCGGAAATTCAACTAAGTCGATTCGGCTCATTCATATTCAAATAAGCATTCTTTAATCGATTACGGACATCCGAATCTGAATAAGGAATCCGTAATTCGACTAAGCTTAGTTGAATTAGTCGAATCTTAGTCGAATAAGTTCAGTCCTGACTTTGCTTTGCTAAAATATGGCAAAGCTAGATTTCCATCAACAGAATTTCCGGTATTTCCATTTTTTCATAGCAATTCCTCGTCAAAATCCTCATTAGCATGTTATTCGACTAAACTCGGCTAATTCGACTAAAACGCGCCTATCTGAATAAGATTTTGCTGATTTGGTTAAGCTAATCGGAATTGAATAAGGAAATTTGGCATTCGGCGAACCTTAGTGCGAGAACGTTAGTTGCTTGCATATCTTAGTTGAATAATAACATCTCTAGTAGGTAGTGAGAGACAGAGAGAGATAGGGAGAGAGAAAGAGAGAGAAGGAGAGAGACTTAGAGAGAGAGAGAGAGAGAGAGAGAGAGAGAAGGAGAGACTTAGAGAAGAGAGAGAGAGAGGAGAGAGAGAGAGAGAGGAGAGGGAGAAAGAAAAGGACTAAGACGAGAAAAAGAGAAAGCTAGTATGAGAGAAGAGTAAAAGCGAGAGAAAGAGCGAGAAAGCGAGAGAGGTGGAGAAACTATTTTTCGAAAATTCAGGTTATCGAAACTAATTTTTTCTCCTCTATTCGAAAAATCTCGGCCAGGCAAATTGGGTAAAAAGTAATGCAATTTTTTTGTATAAATTTTTGGGTGGTTTTCGAAAAATAATCTTTTCGGTAAAGTGATTTTCGAAACAATTGTAAAATTTTTTAAAAAAACAACATTATCTTTGAGCTATGAAAAACCATTAACTATAAAACTCGGCTGCGTGTGAGGAGCTTCCGAATGTATGTAGGGGGGTATGTGTGGGGTGGGGAGGATTTGGAGAGGCGTGGGAATCAGACGAGCGCAGGAAATCCGAGCCGCAAAATGGGGCTGAAAAAAGGCAGACCCGTCCAAAGAGGACTTCTAAAGGACTTGAGAAGGTTCGGAGAGATGGATGCAATGGATGGAATGGGTGGAACTGTGCTGTTGAATTAGCCAGAGTTCATTCATCACGTTCCAACGTGCCAAACGGCAAATAGAAATGAAAATAGGGGAATTTCTGTGAATTTTGGGGCGGAAAAACACTTCAGACTTGGCAGAGGATCTGAGAAACTGAATGGGAAATTGGCATACCGTAAGCTTACGTATTTTTAAAACTAATTATACATTAAGTGTACTTTTGACGACCCCTTAAATACGCTAAAACGGAAGGTCTTACCGATTACGCCATTTAATATAATACCCGACTGAAAGGGTTTTTATCAATTACGGCTTGAAATTACAAAAATAACAGTAACCTAGCGGTCAATATAAGTATAAAATATACGAATACATAAGAGAAAAAGGACAAGCTAACCGGTTGCGCATAAAAATGGACCGATTTGGATCAATTACGGCATCAATTTGTGCTCAGTGAGTTTAAGCCCTGAGTCGGTATCGAAATAACGGTATCAAAAAGGCTGTCTTAACAAAGCATATACCAAATTTTCCGCAAGCCACTGATTACGCTATGAAAATCTAGCTGTTTAATTGATTACGGCACGAAAATCAAATTGCACTCTCGCTATGCATAGGCTATCGGGATCATCTTTATCCTGACTAGAAACTACAAGAAACCACAGGCTTCAAGAAGCAAAACCGTAGCCGCCGACGGGACTCGAACCCGGGCCCCCAGTTTCGTAGACGGCGCTCTATACCCCGAGGCCACGCCCCGACGGGAGGGCGGAGCCGTCTTGGCCCCGCCCTCCACGACCCCCGTGGTACGTGTGGTGCAGAGGTTAGCATGTCGGACCCCCAATCCGGAGACTCGGGTTCGAACCCCGGCGCGTGCAAAACATTTTTTGCTTTTTGCTTTTTTTTGCGTGGCGATAGAGGAAGGTTAGTAAGGCCTATTTTTGATAGATTCAGACGATCTGATTATTGTACAGACCTAAAATATGATTTTTAGTAAACGAGCTCGGACAGCTGGACGGAAGGCGAAAGATTTCGAGGTCGAACTCGCGGGCTTCCGGTTCTTCTGCCAGGAATTCAAGTCCATCACATGGAAATGGTACTGGTTTGTTTATTTTTAGGTTTGCAGTGAGAGGAAAGCTAGCAGAGATTCTTGGGGAACTTTTTCTAACGCTCTTTCTGTAGCTCTCTCATTCTCTCTCTCTCGCTCTCTCTCTCCATGTCTCTCTCCCTCTCGCTCGCTCTCGTTTATCGATATTTCTAGACGACTACGATCACAAAATCCGACGTCGTGCCACGACCGCTGAAGAGCTACTGTACCCCAACGACGATCCCTCCGAATCGCTCCACTCGAATGCTAGTGACGGTCAGCTGTCCGATCGGCAGAGGAGGAAAAAGTAGGGTTTTTTTTGATAGATTTTGACTTGTCTGTCCTTTTAAAAACCTTAGCACCAACATTCGGTTTAATCTAATTTACTTCCAATTTTTCTATGCAAATTCTGTGTGGCTGCGAGGATGGTTTTTATGTTTTTTTTTGGATGGCTTCTCTTACACAGCACAGCACACTAATGGCTAGAGACTCCAGAAAGTTAAATAATGTTAATTTTCGAAACATATAAAAATTTTAGACAAATTCTATTCAAATCTTTCGCAAATTTACGCTAAAAATTAAATCGTACAAAAACTGATAATATTATAAAGTATTTATTTACACCATATAACCATTTTTTTTGTTTCCGGAGTGGATTAATGATTACTTAAATATTTTTAATTAGAATAACATTTTTATAGCAATTTATGTCTAATAACAACATTTCAACAACCCTGCTTAATTTTCCTAATTTTTAAACTATTAAAACCAGTAATCTAATGTTGAAAACCTTTACGTTAAGTAGTTTAATTCATTAATGAACAGATTTAAAAACACCAGTAATGTTTTTAAGCTAAAATTACTTAAAACGAGTTACCATACCCCAAAAAACCGCTTGCTAATCCGTGGATAGTCTCTGTATGGTGTAGTGTCGTTCCGCTGCCGTCGTCTGCTTCCGCCACCCATCCGCCGGCATTTCTACGGAATGGCCGGCTGAGGTCGACCATTGCGTCGATCCCATCGTCTTCTTCTTCATCGTCGGCTTCCGCTTCTACGACATCTGCCTCGACGTCGACGACGACGACCACTACAGGAATGACACCTGGTGCTCGTATTATTGCCAATCGGAGGGCCCTGGCCGAGAGACGGTAATTTGATTTTTTACTGGTTTTCGGAAAGGAGGAGCAGAAGGGGAGCTTAAAGTGAGCATGACAATACGGCTGGAAAGGAGTGAGAGATTGAGAGATAAAACTTAGGAGAGGTGACAGAGAGAGAAAGAGAGAGCGAGAGAGAGACATCGAGTGATTGAGATAGAGAGAGAGGACATCGAGAGAGAGACATCGAGAGAGAGAGGGAGACAGTGAGAGAGAAACAGCGAGAAAGAGTGGGAGAGTGAGAGAGAGTTAGAGACAGAGAGAGGCAGCGAGAAAGAAAGAGCGAGGAAGCGAGGCAGAGAGAGGAAAGAGAGCGAGAGAGAGAGAGACAGAGAGAGAGAGAGAGAGCGAGTGGGAAACAGTGATTGCTGAAAGTCCCCACCTGTCACGCTCCCTTTAAACGATGCCACAAAAAAACCCGCAGTTTTGAATGTTCAAAAATACAGAAACTTACAGAAAAATTTCGATATTTTGGCTTTCTAGGTCCTTCAATTCAAAATTTTCACCCCTCCTGCTCTCTCCATTTAATACCGTAGTATAGTCCCGGAATTACATTGCCTAATGTACTACCGTAGTGTGCGTGCTGTTTCAGCCAGGCGGCCAGTGCTTCCCGACTGCCACCGCTGGCCGAGGTATCGTCATCTACCCTCAACCCCTCCACCTCCACAACCCTACACAAGACGCCCTCAGCCCCCAGTCTCCAGGCTGCGGGCGCCTGGCGGCCGGCGCAGCGTCTTCGCCAGGCTACATCCGGCTTGGGCCAATGAAAACTCGCCGTCGAATATACTGAACCGGTTAATCAATTAATGCTAATTTTAATTAATTTTATTTATCCCAATTTTTGGTTCGATTTTGGCACTAGCACCTACTCATCAACACCGGCTATCGTAGTCTTGCACCTAAATTAATGCTAAAAATTGAGAACAAGCAAAATTCCGGATCGTTTCCGAACTTGGATCGAAAAAATTATTTTTAATCATGCTATTTTTTTGTTTTAAATAGTTTAAATTTTTAATGAGTTGGTCTAAATTTGAGTCTAGTTTTAGTTTCATTGATTTAACTTCCCATATTAAATTTTCAAACAATTTTAAATGATAGTTTCGGTTTTAGGGGATTCGAAAAATTGTACGATTTTCAGTTTTGAAAGGATTTTTACTCTGATTTTCTAAATGTAAAAGTTTTCAAATTAGAGCCAATTTTGAATATTGTACTTTCGAATTGTTTTACTGTATCTTCACATTTTTTTAGTTTTCCTTATTTTCCTAAATTGCACCAGTTTTTCCGCGCACCAAATAAAAATAACAAAATAGAATAAAAGAGACCGAAAATTAGCAGAGCTTAATTGTTGCTTTTTTTGATGAATGGATGGCAAATTTAAATCAAACCAATTGAAATTACCTAAACTGACCGATTTAATGAACAAACCCTTAACTATAATTCAACCAATCAGGGTTTGACCTAAACAGATTAGGTATAATTCCACATTTAATCAACAAACTTAACATAGTCCGGGCTTTAGACCGCTCGGGCCAGATGACTGCTAGTGAGTAACCGTAACTTTAACCTATTTCGTGTCCAAAAATGTCCAAAATAATCGTCAAAATTGTCCAAATCTTGTCCTAATCGCTAAGCCTATTACCTATTGTAATCGAATATTGTAGTCAATTGCCCAGAGCACCCCAATGTCACTGTGTACGCTAAGCTCCCATGTGCACATATTGTACGAAAATGACGGTTGTTTTAGCAAGAAGGGCGAGATCGTGGCGGCAAAGGATCGAGGAACCGGGAAGCTACTCCGAACAGCCATTCTGGACGGCCATGCAAAACCTGTACTTGCCGTTGATGGGCTGGAGAACTTGCTGGTGACCGGGTCGAAAGGTATTTGATATTTTAAAGGGGTTAGAAGTCGCTAAAATGGCCCCTTTCCTCTGCCGGGTCGGGACCGTGCGTTTTCGTGCCAAAACGCAATGTCAACGGCTTTTTTGACGAGCCATTACGTCCTGTATTGCGACACGTAGTTGTCGAGACCTAGCCAAACAAGGGGTGGATTATGGCGATCCCCGGTCACCTATTAAAGAAACGTGACAAACGAGAAATCGAGATTTGCATGGGCAACATGCCCGCTCGGCTAAACGAGTTTTCAAATTTAAAATTCTAGGGGAAGGAGTTGAGTAGCGTAATGTAAG
>JBBGBA010000386.1:0-42377 GCA_038088335.1 Mesorhabditis sp. LJ9110 | reverse complement strand
TTTTGGTCGTCTACTGCTTATCTACAGTTTTCAAAATATCACGAATTTCGTCAGTTCTTTGACGCCCCTTTAACAGATCCTTCTCCTCCTCCTCGTTCTCTTAACGTTTTATTTTCGCCCTTGACCCGAAGCCGCTTCAGCCTTTTTTGATGAGCGAGAATGATCACCCGACAAATTCGCGGAAAGTCGGCGTCGTCTACCTGGAGCCCCCGTACTTTGAGCTGCCGCTGCTCATCCGCGACTCGTTCTACGAGCGCGGCTGGGATTGGGTGACCAAGGTGCGCCGGATGGTCCGGCGCAAACTGCGAGGTAGTCCCGGAAATGAGAGCCCTTCAAATAAAAAAAAATTAAAGAATTAGGCACAAACAAAATTTACCAAGTTTACCAAGTCGATTCTAGGCATCGAGTATCTGTTCAACGGCGAAGAGACCGAGACCGAGGACGAGGACGACTCGATGCGGGTCAAGGACCAGAAGCAGACGTCGCAGCGGGTGATGGAGGAGATTGCGGCAAAGGTAAATTTTTCGAGGATTGGATTTCGTAAAGTTAAAATGGCCAGCGTTGCGTTGATTTTCATACAATTCATAATTTTAATTCCAGGAGCCCGATCTGAAAGCCGTCCCGACTCGCCCGGTGCTCCGAAGACCCGGCCAGCCGTCGCGAGTCCGACTCCGCCAGCCCAACAACAATTCGCCCAAGGTTCGACGATTTTGCGTTTAAAATTTACCCGCGTTTTCCCCCGCTCTTTTTTTTGACACTTAGACCCTGAAAACTACTTAGCTTAATTTTTTAAAACGCACCGTCCGTAATATAGAGCATAACTGGTTTCGCCACATTTGAAATTAAATTAGTTTAATTTTCTCAATCAGTTGAATTTTTATTTTTGACATCTGAGCTTTGAAATCACGAATCATCGTTTTTTTAGAAAACAACGAGCGGTGAGCGGAAGGCGGTCATCGGTGACGACGGGCTGGTCACGCGGCTGACCGACGACAGCGACAGCGACGGCGAGATCCAGTACAGGGACGACCCGCCGCCACCGCCGCCTCCACAACAACCACCCGTCAACCCGAACGCGGCAAGTCGCACTGAGGAGGAGGACGAGGACGATGTGCCGATAGGTTTGGGTTTTTTGGGGAATTTTTAACCACTTTTTTCAGCTGGAGGCCTGGCATCAAAGGTGATGCGCAAAGACACGCTTGCCCTGCGCCTCGACCAGCAAGAGGATTTCAACGGGCAATCGGCCGACGAGCGGAGGGAGAACATGCAGAGGTAATTTATTTATAGTTTTTGGTATTTCGATTTTCCTGGATGGAAAAAAGTGGCGGCGAATTTGGTCTAGGTTTTTTGGTAAAGCGTTTTAAAGTGTAGTACTACATTTTTTGAATCTTAATATGAAAAACGCGAAAAGATTCGTTTTTGGATAGAAAACTCGTCATTTTAGATCTTTGATAAGTATTTGTGTGCTTTCATTTTTTTGAAAATTGGGTGAAAGTAGACAAAACATTCAGCGTCGGTTGTTATTGAGATCTAGAATCTGAAACAATCGATCATAATTACTTTTTGGTAAAAAAGCGCCATTTCCTATGTCAAAACAGCAAAAAATTTGATTTTTTCCTCCCCGGGAAACAGCACAGTAATCTTTTTTTTTGGCAGCCAACATAATTCGACTTTCTGCCCTTTAGGCTTCACATATTTTTCCATTCGTGGGAGCAAACGCGGAGGTAGTGTCGGTCGACTTGTCGCGCTTACGAGCGCCTTCTTTTCTCGGTGCGGCCAGGAGCGTTCGGATCCTCAATTAATGGAAATAGGATCCGTGCCCCCGGGGCCGCACTGCGCCTGAAACCCCCCGCAAAAACCCCTTTGTCTTTTTTTTTTGGTTCGGCGCTGCCGCAGCGCTCCAACTTACTCGGAAAGCGTGCCCACACTCACCATGTTGCGCCTGGAATCCCGTATTAAAGTTGGCTGTTTCAGCGCGTCGGCCAGGTTGCTGCGCAAGCTGAGCGAGCGGCCGACGGCCACCGAGCTCCTCGACCGCAACATTCTCCGTGGGGACGAAGACCAGCGCGTGATCAGCATGGAGGAGAAGCGGAAGATGCTGCTCAGGAAGGTAGCGTCTCTTCGCTTAAAGAGATGAGGACGGCATCTGTTGAACCCCCCTTGGGGAGGGGGGGTTCAACAGGTCCCGCGGCGATCTCGCGCGAGAGGGCTCCCAGGGGAGAGGCGCAGAGACATTTTCTTTCCCTCGCGTAATCGATTGACTTATGCCGCCCCTATCTCTTTAACGTGAACTTTTCAAATAAAAAACTGCAAAAATTACACAAAAATAATGCTTAAGATTTTCGTTAACTTTTTAAATCGGACTGTTCATTTTTTTGCGTCAGGGAAACCGCTAATTCGAAGAAAATCGGCTTCTGAATTTTCAAAGATGTTTGGCATTGTTTTTCGGCACGAAACTCGACTTTTTGAAAATCATCATTTTCAATCGTAGACGATATAATTTTTTCAGCTCTCCTTCCGCCCAACCATCCAGCAGCTGAAAGACCAACAAATCATCCAGTTCAACGACTACGTTGAGGTAATGCCCCGTTGTTCTCCTGCGATTTCCGCGAGATTTTCCAGGTGACAGAGGCCGAGGTGTACGACCGAAAGGCCGACAAGCCCTGGACGCGGTTGACGCCCACTGACAAGGTGCGTTTTTAGTTACTTTACAAGTTTTTAGTCGAAACTTACCGCATTCCCTTCAAAACCACTTTTCAGGCGCTCATCCGCAAGGAGCTCAACGATTTCAAGGCCACCGAGATGGACGTGCACGAGGATAGCAGAATGTTTACAAGGTACGCATGGTTTCGCAATTTTTGTGGGGTGAAATTTTTCGTGTTAGACAAAAATGTCGTAATAAGTAATAAATAACGTGGTTATAAGTTTGTTCATGGTGTATTTAATAAAATTTGGACTAGATTTAAAGTGGAAAAACAATAAAACGGGATTTTTTTGTTGACATTTTTATCGAAAAGTCTTTTTTTTATCACAATCTCGGTCCACTTACTCCGCGTCGGGTTTTTGGAAGACGGTTTTTATTCCTGTCTGGATTCGAGATATCGAGATTTAGCCAGGATGCGTTTTAACCGGCCCATTTCCAGATTCCACAAGCCGTAACCTGCCACCACCATCTTCCGCTTTTTCACCGTCGTCGTCCCATGGTTGTGCGATCATCAGGAACTCTTCACCAATTCCCCCGTGGCGGCGGCTGCTGCTGCTAAATTCTTATCGTCCACCCCGCCCTTTCCATTTCACTTAAAATAGTCATAATGTTGCGCATGTGCTTGTGGTCAAAATTGACGTGTCGCTGCTGCTCGCTTTTCGCTTGTCCCCCTCATCTAGCCGCCCCCTTGAACAAATCCTCTTTCACTTGTGTCAGCGTCGTCTTCGTTTCCCGCCCCAATTACGGTGCTCACAAAATTCCCCGGTTCGCGTCTGCCGCTCCCCCGTTCCAAGCTTCTCTTCTCCTCTTCTTTGTTGTTGATATATGTGGGTAAAAAGCAACGGATCCCAACCTCCACCGATATCTGTTTGTTTGTGTACTTCCCCGTTCCCCTTGTCGTCGTCGCCAGTTAGTAAAGCTCGAGCTGAAGGGGTTCAGGGAGCCCAGAACGATTTTGCAGTAAGCTGTTCAGAAAAGCCGTAAATCGCGTTAAATCTTGTAATAATCGACTATGAATAGCATAATAGCTCAAAATCAAGGCTAATGATACTTTAATAGGCTTCCAGAAGCGTTGAGCTCCCGGCTCCCTGGGCTCCTGGCTCTAACTTTACCCGATGCCCCCGTCGTCTATATATCTCGAGATCCCCTGTGCATAGAAACTGTTCGCCTCTCCTCCTGTGTTTGGGTTGTGCCGATTGGAACTGGCGCTCACGCCACGCCCGGCCCTTCAAATTTTCTTGTTCCTCTCCGTCTTTGTCGGCCGTCAATGTGCGCCGTTGTGCATAATAAATTGTGCAGTTGGATGTGGAGCTCAAATGCTATATTGATGCGAGATGAAAATTCGAGGAATTATCTGCGCATATGTAATTTGGAGTGTATTTGAGGGCTTTCCCGGGTCTAAGATGCTCTAATCCTTGATCTCGTGAGGAAATCGACCCTCTTTCCGTTACTTGTGCAGAATCCCGAGAGAATACAAGCTTACAAGGTTCAAGTCAGTTTTCACCGATTTCGGAAATGGGTGGGCTAATTTGCATACTGTAGAAATAGAATCGATGAAGTATCTGCGGCCAAGACTTGAACGACTTTATTTGGAACAGGAATGGTTGTGGTAGCAGATAAGGAGTGTTTGTGGGTTCGGCTTCTCAGCAGCTGCTGGCGGCGGCACGGCTTACTGCGGCTTCTTGGCGGACTCGACCTGGAAGAAGCGGATGTTAGAGACGGTGAATTTCCTGGATTTTCATAGCTTGTAGGCAGAATGGCTTCTGGCCAAGGCTAAGCCTAAGCCCAAGTGAAGGACCAAGCCTAAACCTAAGCCCAAGTGAAGCCTAAAGCTAAGCGCAGGCCCAGAAAACAACCCACCTCAATGTACTTGATGAGATCGGCGCGCTCGTCGGCCTTCTTCAGCCCGGCGAACACCATCTTCGTGCCCGGGATGTACTTCTTCGGGTCGAGCAGGTAGTCGAACATCGTCTGCCGCTCCCACACGACGCCCTTGTTCTTGTTGGCGGGCGAGTAGTCGAACCCGGGCACCGTGCCACTTTTCCGGCCCATCACCCCGTTGAGCGTGGGCCCGGTCTTCGTCTGCAGCGAGTCGACGACGTGGCACTGCGCGCACCGCGCCTTGAACACCTAGAAGACGCGGGGGTTGATCAGGTTTGCAGATAGAAGTAGATTTGCGTTGGCGCAATTTGCATAAAAGCTGCAGCCCACCTTCTTGCCCTTCTCGTAGTCGCCCTCCGGAATCGAGCCGCTATCGTCGCCCTTCGAGGAACCCTTCTTTGGAGCCATCCTGCGCGATCGATGTAAAAAAGAAAATAATTCGTTCGTTGTCTGGCCTTTTTTATATCCGGAAATACATGCAAAACTGGAGGAACTTCCGGGCCATTTCCTGATTGCTTTCTGGATGATTTTGGATGCAAATTCGGTTCACTGATTGAAATTTCCGGTCCGTTCGTCGAAAAGTAGCTTTAAAAATGGGGACGTTAGCAGAGATTCTATCGGAACGGGCAGGCTATCAGAAATTTTTTAGGAAAGGGCAAGCTAGCAAAGATTATTTAGGAAAGGGCAGGCTAGCAGGGATTCTTAGGCTTAAGGTGGTAATTTGTACAGTGTGCTTGCTCAAGAAGAATCCACAAATTTATTCGTTGACTCCATTCCAATAAAAAACGGGGTCCCGGGACGACAATCAAAAAATACAAAAAACACATCGCATTAAGTATATTTGGGCGCAGGGCAAAAACGACAAAAATGACAAGAATAAACTTCCGGAAATGGGTGCTATTTACACATGAGATCATTCGGCTACGCTGGACACCAAGAAACACAAATCGGAAAATGGGAAAACACGAAAAAGTACGGCACTGTCCTATTTACACATGAGATCATGGAAAGCCTCCAGCATTAATGAGAGGGTGGAAATTTCGATTTTTTTTTTAACGTGGATTTTGCGCGCCGCCACGCAACGCGTAACCGCGCGCGCAAATTCCATAATTTTGCCTTGCCCATTCCTTTAAAGCCAGAATATCGAAAATTGCAGCCTCCCAATTACAACAAAAAAACGCGATAAACGGAAAAATCGTGGAATGTACGGTATGCGTGTCACAAACAAAAATCAAGCACAACCAAGGAATTACCTTAAAATTTTGGATTTAACTTATTAAGCGGAAAATATATAGTTTTTTCTTGTAAATTTAGATATTGGAATCAAAAATGTCGATAAAAATACAATCTTAAAACATTGAAACTCATAAAATCTTCACAACCAAGGCGAGGGTCGGTCCACAAGGGTTTGGGCAACAGAAAATTGTCGAAAAATCGTAAGAAATGGGTGAAAATAGCGAGAATAAATTTGGGTAAAAGGAAATTTAATTTTTGGCGTGGTGCAGAGGGTGAGATTCCAGGTTTCGGTAAATTGAGATCCAGAAAATTAGAATAGATCGCCCTACAGGACTAGAGGGGAACTCGGCTAGATGGGTGGTCGCGGATTGCACATTAATGGCCGTTGAAAACACAGGAAAGTGGAGGTTTAGACTTCGGCTTAGGCTAGGCTTAGACTAGGCTTAGAATTAGCTTAGGCCGACATAAAAACAGAAAACTATAGATTACAAACTTCAAAAAACGGATGGCACTTTCCGGAAACGGACACGGAATTCACGGGTTTAGGGGATTACAAATAGGATCTTAAATGGAATGGGAAGACTGCCTTCTTCTAGTATGGCTTGTCGGAACGCGGCCGCTTCAGCTGAACTTTTAGCCGCTTCATCCCGATCTGGAAGCCGTTCATCGCCGTGATGGCGGTGTTGGCCGACGCGGCACTGTCGTACGACACGAAACCTGGAAAAACACGCCATAAAAGATGCAGTTAAAGTGTTTTTAGTTATCGGGAACTGTATCTCTCTCTCTCTCTCTCTCTCTCTCTCGCTCTCTCTCTCTCTCTCTCTCTCTCTCTCTTCTCTCCCTCGCTCTCCTTCTTTCTCTTCTTTCTCTCTTTATCTCTCTCTATTTCTTTCTCTCTCTCTCCCTCTCTCTCTCTCTCTCTCTCTCTGTCTCTTGTCCTGGCTCTTACAGAATTCCGTATTTTTCGAGCCACTCTTTGCACGTTTTTACTTTAATTAAAATCCGCTGTTTTTTACAACATTTTAAGTAATTTGAAAACCTTGAAATTCGCGAAAATCCCCGCTTGGACCACTCTCCAAACCACCAAAACTGGCACTGTACAAAATTAAACAGTACGAGATCGATTTTTCAAGATATAACCAGGGGGCTCTCTACGAGAAAAGCTACAGTACCCGAGTGTACAGTACGTTCGTGTACAGCGTACGGCCGCGTACACAATTCCCACCTACCGAAGCACTTGCTCTGGTTGTTGGCCCGGTCGACGAACACCTTGGCGGAGATGACGTTGCCGAACGGGGCAAACATTTGCACCAGCTCCGGGTCGCCGAACTCTTGCGGCAGGTGGTAGATGAACAGGTTGCACCCGTCGGGCCCGAGCACTAAACGCACCAACCAATAGACCACGTGTCGACGCATTAATGGGAGGGGTGGGGGAGATTAAGGGGCTCGGAAGGTGGCATTTGGGCTGGACCTAAGGCCAAGCCTAAGCCTAAGCCTAAGCCTAAGCATAAGCCTAAGCTAAGGCTAAGCCTAAACCTAAGCCGAAGCCTAAGCCTAAGCCTAAGCCTAAGCATAAGCCTAACCTACGCTTAGCCTAAGCCTAAGCCTAAACCTAAGCCTAAGCCTAAGCCTAAGCCTAAGCCTAAGCCTAAGCCTAAGCCTAAGCCTAAGCCTAAGCCCCTAAGCTAAGCCTAACCTAAGCCTAGCCAAGCCTAGGCAAGCATAAGCCTAAGCCTAAGCCTAAGCCTAAGCCTAAGCCTAAGCCTAAGCCTAAGCCTAAGCCTAAGCCTAAGCCTAAGCCTAAGCCTAAGCCTAAGCCTAAGCCTCTCCAAGCCTCAGCCTTTAATTGCCCCCTACTTAAATACATATTTATGATATTTATAGCCATCTCCACACAATAACGACCCACATCGCGAGACACACTGTATATTCGGAGGGCACGGGCGGCGGCCAGAAATGGTTTTCCCAAAATGTGTTTGCTAGTTTGCCCGGAGTCCAAAATTCCCCCTAAAGTCTTTGCTATCTGGTCCTCCTCAAAAATCTCTACTAGCCTGCCTTTCCTAAAGAATCTCTGCTAGCCTGTCCTCTCCCTCTTCACTATTCCACTCCGCTTTCCGGCCAAAAACCGATCCCTGCCACCACGACGCCGACATCCAACAGTGTAAAGCGTGTTGTTTAACGGGGCCGAAAATAGGAGCCAAAGACTACAGACTACAGTACCAAAGTACAGTACCCCAACGGGGTACTGTAGCGGCGCGAGACGACGAGGCGCAACCACGAAAAGGAAAAATATCGAGCGCTGCGGGGCTAGCCGGAATACATAGAGAATATTTACAAAATATCAATGCTTGTGGTGATGCAAATTTCGAGAGACGAAACTACAGCAAAAAAGGGGGGCGGTGGGGGAAAGGGAAGAAGATTTTGGGGCGCACGACGCAACGCACACGCGACGCTTCAGGAAGGTAGCCGATTTGAGGACCCGAGTTATTTGGAGGTGGAAAAGGTACTGTAAAGAGAGAGGACGAGAGAGCGAGAGAGAGGGAGAGAGAGAGAGCGAGAGTGACACAGAGATTGATGAACCGGGAGAGGAAGCTAGACAAAGCCAGAAAGCCCGAGCGAGAGAGACAGAGAACGAGAGCGAGTGGGAGAGCGAGAGAGAGATGGAGAGAGAGCGAGCGAGAGATAGAGAGAGAGAGAGCATGAGAATGAGATAAAAATACCTCCATCTCCTCAAATTGATCTCGGAACACAAAATCCAGCGCTCGCGTGCGCGTCACGGTTCGCCACTATTTTTTCTGGGTAGCCGAAAGACACCACAACTCACTATATTTATATGCCCTCGCCTTTTTGTCCTTTTTCTCTTGCTCAGCAGCAACGCGCCGCGGGACCTAATCAAGGGCACGGGTTACGGTACTGGGGTTTGGCCCCGGCGCATTAATGAAAGCTCGAGAAAGGCGTTTACCGTACCCTCTTTTGGAGCGACGAGTGGTGTGGAGAGGGCGGCTTGTTGAAGGAGGGCGAACTGCTGCATCGAGATGCCGTCTGGAAATGGGGGGTGTCAGCGGCTTCAAGCAGTCTGGTAGAGATCATTTAGGATAGGTCGTGCTTGCAGAGGTTCTTGTGGAAATTCGGGAAATCATTTTCTAAGGAATCTCTGCTAGCCTGCCCAAAAACCTTCACAAGAACAACTACAAAATAATACCAAAAAACGTGCACTCACCCGGACTACCGTACCAAATCAACCGTACTTTTTGGGTGAATGGGCAAAACTAACTGAACGTGGTGAGGGAACAGAGACGCAGAGGGGGGCACACGTCAAAGACGCAGAAATATTCCACAAAACACCAAAGACAATTTTTTTAGAAACTTCGCAAAAATATCAAATTTATTGAACAGTAACTCTGGATAAAAGAGCTTTGGTATAGATTTTGGGGTACGGTAACGAGTACGGTAGTCCGAGTGTCGCGTTGTAGGGTAGCGTAGCGTACTCATGTTTTTGCCGGACGGGTCGACGCCTATTAGTGTGGCTGGCTGCGGGCTGTGGAATCCCATGGCGGCCGAGGCGGCGAACGGGTCGGCGGCGGCGGCGGAAGTCGGCGCTGAAAAAGGCCCTTTATCGCCTCTCCCTTTCTCGCTCTCTCTGGCTCTCTCTCTCTCTCTCTCTCTCTCTCTCTCTCTCTCTCTCCCCTTCCAACTCACGCGAATATCCAAAGTCGCTGGCCGACACCTGGCCGGCGTGTTGCCCCGCCGCAGCAGCGAATTGCTGCTGCTGGAGCAGGGCGTGGATCTGGGCCTGCTGCAGCTGGAACTTGGGGCGGGTTGGGGACGGGTCCTGCTGACGGAGGTTAGCGAGACTAGTAGAAATTTTATAGGAAAGGGTAGGCTAGCAGAGATTCTTTAGGAAAGCGCAAGCTAGCAGAGATTCTTTGGGAACGGGGAGGCTAGCAGAAATCCTTTAAAACCAACCGTCGGGTGCTGCATCGCCGCCGACGTCAAATAGGCGGCTTGATTGGCCTGGTGCGCCAAGGCTTGCTGTTGCAGGAGCTGAAAATAGATGTTAAAACCCTTATTTTTTGAGATTTTGGACTAATTTGCATACAGGTGCCGGCCAACTAGAGAAACAATCGTGCTCCAAAAACAGAATTGGGCTTGAAAAAGCAAAAATCAGGGCATGCGAGCGGGGATTCTTGAGGAAGGGTGGGCTAGCAGAGGTCCTTTAGAAAAGGCAAGCTTATAAATTTTCTTAGAAAGCTTGGCGTTAGAAAGTTAGAAAGTTTTACATGCACGCACAACAAAAGACGGGGTGGTAAAAAGTTTTACTAAAAACGAGGAAAAACCAAAGCAAAAAAAAAGTTAAAAAGCTGGCGAGACTACGCAACATTCCGGGAATTGACACCTGTTCGAGGCCGGGCTGCTGCGGGTGGTGCTGCTGGGCTTGTTGGTAGGCGACGGCCATTTGCTGGGCGGCCGGCTGCTGCTGTTGAGCAGCTGCGGCGGCCGAAGTTTGCTGGGCAAGCACGGCAGGAAGGACGGTGGTCGGCTTCAAAATGGGGGCACCGTTTAGGGAAGTGAGCGTTTTTCTGTTGTGAATTTTATAGCTATTTGTCGCTCTTTCTCCTTATCTAGTTATCTCTCTCCCTCGCTCCCCATCTCTCGCTTTCTCTCTTCTCTCTCTCTCTCTCTCTCTCTCTCTCTCTTTCTCTCGCTTCTCAAGGCAAGAAATTCCTCAGGAATCTGGGACCAATTGTCCTAGTCATTTTTCGATGACACCAATCAACACGGGACCACAGAATCATGGACACGGTAGAGGTACCAACGACGACAAATTTACGCCCAATTTTTCGGGGTATAGAGGGGCCGATTTCTGGCATCCAGCCAAGTGGTCGAGCTGCCGGTTGGCCTCTTCAATTCCCCTTTAAAATCGGGTTTCCGGGACTGGGGAACTTGGCAAATCATTTTCAATCAGTTGCCAAGTGTCCCAGTCCCTTTAAACCAAGAAAAATTCCGAAACTTGCTGCCAACCTGTTGATAGGCGCCGGCGGTGTATTGGGTGTTGACCTGGTTGATCAGCACCGGGTTTAACAGGCCCATCTGGGCGGCCATTTGCTGCATTCGGCGGACCTGGAAAGGGAAGGTTAGCAGTTATCCTTGAGGAGCAAAGAGACTAGCAGAGATTCTTGAGGAGGGAAGGGATAGCAGAGATTCTTTAGGAAAGGGCAGGCTAGCACAGATCTTTGAGGATTCCCACCTGTCGCTCCTTCTCCGTGTCGGCATATTTCACCACCAAACTGCTGCTCGCCCCGGGCATCGTTTGGCTCCCGTGGAGAGCGGTTATCGACATCTAAAAGTGAAAATTTTGTTGGGCAGGGCAAGCTTGCAGAGATTCTTTGGGAAAACTGCATAAAAACCAGACAAAAAATACCTGCGCATCCAATGCATTCATGAATTTGACGAACGCGCAGCCCTTGGAAGCTCCGTCGGCACCGCGGAGTACGGTAACCTGAAAATTTTGGATTTTATTGATTTTCTGGATTTTCTACAAGGCATGGGGAAGCCAGAGCCAAAGCCAAAGCCTAATCCTAATGCAAAGCCTAGGCCTACGCCCAAGCCTAAGCCTAAGCTGACTTCCTGGTATCTCTAGAGTAACGTTGCGTACCTCTTCGAGTTGGCCGAACGGGCCAAACACTGCCGGACCTCCTCCTCGCCCTGCTGCTTGGAGAGCATGCCGACGAACAGCTTGCGGTCCTCGACGTTTTTCGGCGTCACCGGCCGGCTCTCCGTGTCCGCGGCTTCACCTGCATCGCGCGGTTCATCTGGAAAATGGAAATGGAAAGTTGCCAAGGGATATTTCTCTATCTTTCCGCTCTCTCTCTCTCTCTCTCTCTCTCTCTCTCTCTCTTTCTCTCGCTTTCTCTCGCTCTCGCTCAAGTAAGTTAATTTCTTGAAAAAACCGGCTAGCCAATAAAATTTGCCTAAATGCGTAAGAGAGAGATAGAGAGAGAGAGAGAGGGGTTGCTTGCGTAAGAGAGAAGACTTAAAACAGCCTAAAAACAACCCTAAACTCCGTAGTAAATCAAAGTTAAATCCATAAGATGTTCATAGGAGCGTAGCGTACTGGTTATCTGAGACCCATGAATGGTGTGGGCCCTAGGCCAAGGCCCATCCGTCCCCTCCCTGGCCCGTAACCTTGTTTCCCTCCTGCCCGCCCGCACCGCAATTCGGTTGGACGGGATGTGACTAGAGACAGGCCATTTTGAGAGGGGAGAGATAGGGAGCGAGAGAAATAGAGAGATTTAGAGAAGCAGAGATCGCTGCCCTTGGCCCCGGCGGTGTGTCACTGATTGGGGAGAAGGAGGATGGGAGAAGCTCTTGCTCTTGTAGAGGTGCGCCTCGGGGATGCTTCGTTTAGACGCTGCTCTCCGCGACGATGCGACTTTTCGGGGGAGTTTTCAGGCATTTTGGCCTTTAACTTACGATTTTTGGGTGATACGTCCTTTTTAAAGTGGCTGGGAAGGTGGAGAAAGCGAGAGAGAGAGAGAGAGAGAGAGAGGAGATCTGACATGCCTCGTTTAGACTCTGCCATTAATGCTTCCTTTCTTTTCCTCGACTTTCCCCCTCATGTTCTGGGAGTACAGTCCGCTCCTCTGTACACCCCCCCTGGCCATCCTGAAATGGGCTTAGAGCCCGGAGGCCAGATGGTCGCGCATGGTTTGCCCACCCCTAGTTATCCAGCGCCTCTCTCCCTCTCTCTCTCTGTCTCTCTGTCTCTCTCTCGCCTACTCTCTCGCTCGCTCTCTCTCTTTCTCTTTCTAAAGGCCCAGTGAAGACAATCGATCATTGTCTTGATCCGACTGCCCCCCGGGTAATCGAACCCATCTTATTGAGCTGTGCCTAATTAGCATAACGGGATGGGAGATGTTTCCGCAAGAATCGCTGCTAGCCTCCCCTTTCCTAAGGAATCTCTGGTAGCCTGCCTTTCTAAAGAATCTCTGCTACCTGGCCTCACAAGCTTTCATTTTTGCCCCTTTATTGCCCTCATCCCCCGAAGGCACAGCCAGCCGGTAGCCATATATTTGACAGATCCTTGAGGCGAGAGAGTACGTAGAAGGAGAGAGAGAGATAGATAGAGCTCAGAGAAACAGTAATCCGGTCCCCAGCTGGCGCGTCTTGACCGGCCTTTGATCCCGGGGGCGCATGCAGATTAGGGCCACCGGCAGATCTGAGCCTTTCTAGAGCCTACTCAGCAAGAAATTGGAGTTTAAAGGACCGATGAAGGCAGGGCCTCGGCTAGCCTGCCCTTTCCTAAAGAATTTCTGCTAGCCTGCCCTTTCCTAAAGAATCTTTGCTAGCCTGCCCCCGGCTCTTTTCCTTAGCTTCCGCTGTTCCTGTTTTCTCGAGCATCCCTTGTCTTGTCCTGGAATCGTGACTCCCGCATCAGAAGTGAGCCGCTAGGGGGGCGTAATTTCAGTGTGGCATGGTCGGGGGAAGGAGAAGCCGTGCCGGGGTTCTTGAGAGCAATTGCTTTGGCTTTTGCTAGTCTCTCTCTCTCTCTCTCTCTCTCTCTCTCTCTCTCTCTCTCTCGTCTCTCATCCCCCTCTCCCTCCCCTTCAATCAATAAACGTGCCCTCCGGGGGTATTCAGGCCCACCGCGGGCCCATCTCACGAATTCTTGCATGCAAATGAGGCAACCCCAGGCACTAGAGAGCCCATTTTTCACGCGCTATGGCCCAGCGGGATCGGGGGATGGTTCGAGCGGATGATTCGAATGGGAGACACTTTGTCGGATTGAAATTTTGAGGCTAGAGGGTGAAACGGAGGAGAGAAACAGAAAATTCTATAAGGAATCTAAGGTTAAGGTTTAATAATCTTTTTCAAGGATCAAAATCTTTTTTCGCAGTGGAGCGAGAAAGCGGGAGAGAGAGAGAGAGAGAGAGAGAGAGAGATTGTTTCTCAAATTCTCAACTGGCCTAGCTGGTATCGATACGACTTTTGAAGGGGTTAGAGGCTTTCCGTGAAATCTTTGCTAGCCTGCCCTTTCCTAAAGAATCTCTGCTAGCCTGCCCTTTCCTAAAGAATCTCTGCTAGCCTTCCCTCTTCCAGCCGAATTACTCAACTTTTTATTTTCTCGATCCAACAACGCCGCTTCCCTTCCCCTTAAAAAAAGCCATTTCTGGCCTCAAAATCCCTGCTCCCCCCAGATTTCCAGGTTGTAAACAGCTCCATAATGCCGTTGGCGCCTATTATAGTAATCAGCGCCGGGCCTCACCACCCGCCCACCGTAACCCACCGGTAATGAGTTTTGCACGGCCGCGCCACCCCGCTAATCACCAGGTGCATTTGCGGGGCTGGTCACCGGAAATTACGATCCGATACTAATAACGGAAACCGGATTCTAAAGGCAATGGGACTTTGAGAGGCCGCTGTTGAGGTTTTTTAGGAAAAGCAGGCTAGCGCAGGTTCTTAAAAATGGCAGGCGAGCAGAGATTCGTTAGGAAAGGGCAGGCTAGCAGAGATTCGTTAGGAAGGGGCAGGCTGGCAGAGATGCTTGGGGAATGGCAGTCTGACTCACCCCAGGCAACGTCTTCTGGTCGTGCAGGGCGGCTTGGCACTTGAGCGCGGCAGTAGGTGAGGAAGGCGCAACCCTTGTGCATCCCTGAAATTAGAATTTTAGCTTTGCTTGGGCTTAGGCTTAGGCTTAGGCTTAGGCTTCGCTTAGGCTTAGGCTTAAGCTTGGCTTAGGCTTAGGCTCGGGCTTAGGCTTTATTAAACCCCAAAATTTACCTGTATATTTGTCCTTGAGTATCGTAAACTCGTAGATCTTGCCGAACTGCTCGAAGAGGTGCCGCAGATCTTTTTCTTCGAGGTTTCGCGGGATCTGGAAAAGGTGTCTCGACACTTTTTTGCGCATTAATAGACGGTATGCGTTTTTCCTAAAGCATCTTTGCTAGCCTCCCTTTTCCTAAAAAATCTCTGCTAGCTTGCCTCCTCGCCCCCTTTCTCCAATCCCCCGGCTTCAGCCCAGATCCATCTCAACTGTTGGGTGGATGTGACTTCTAGGGTTGGTGAGGCTCAGAATTCCCGGGGGACCTGCCGAAGCCTCCCCCATCAATTCTGGCTGCCGGCAGATATCTGACCCCCAGATCCCGGCGCATTCCAAATGCCACCCCGGCCTATATCTCCCCGGGGAGCCCCTCAGCTTCACCCTCCACGCCGCCTTGAGCACGAGCTCATGCTCCCCAGGGATTTCGGTCGAGTCTAAATCTTCCATGCTGATCATCCCCCATTCATTCGAATGTGGATGGAAGGGAATGCAAGGAGGGAAGCGAAAGTACGAGTGGGCGGGCTAGCAGAGATTCTTTAGGAAAGATGGGCTAGCAGAGATATCTTTAGGAAGGGTGGGATAGCGAAGATGTCTTCAAAAGGGTGCACTAGGAGATTCTTTAGGAAAGGGCAGGCTGGCAGAAATTCTTAGGAAGGGGAAGCTAACAGAGATCATTGATTTTAGCTTTTAGCTCAATTTTAAATTGTTATTTTGCAAAGCAGGCTAGCAGAGATTCTTTGCGAAGCTCGTCGCCCATTTTTCAGTCCATTCCGCCCCTCGAATACCCCTCAAATTGGGCCGGTAGCCCCGGGGATATATGGCAATTTGGTGGGGGCCCGAAAAAGGGCCCAGCAGGGCCCAGGAGCACCCAGAATTGGGGATTGTTTTTTTGCGTCTGCCTGAATACGAGATGGCAACCCGAAAAAAGGCAAAGAAAAAGAATAAAGCCGCCTCCGATTTTCGCATTAGAAATCGGGCGGTCCTATGCTAATTAGGGCCGGGGATCACATTCGGTGTGGCTCCCCCAGGGGAAGGGCTAATTTTGGGCGACATGTCTACGATTTTTGTGAGTAATCGGGACGTTATTTGGTGCCTGGCGCACTGTATTCTTAGGCCAGCTAGCAGCGATCATTGGGGAACCAGAACAGTGAAAATTTAGGCGCGAGTGTGCTAGGGGTGATTATTTAGGAAGGGGCAGGCTAGCAAAGATTCTTTAGGAAGGGGCAGGCTAGCAGAGATTTTTGGAAAGGGCAGGCTAGAAGAGATTTTTTAGGCAAGCGCAGGCTAGCGAAGATTCTTTGGGAAACGGCAGGCTCGCAGAGTTTTATTAATACAGTATCTTACATCTGATACATTTCCCATTTTTTTCGTCAAAAAATCAGCGCTATCCCCGTGCCCAATTTCCATATATATTTCCGGTTATGCGCGCTCGAGATGCCCGGGAACGGGAAATTGGAGGGTCCGGCCACGAAGAGGTGATCCCTCAACCCAAAAGCCAGGGCAAAAAGGCCCATTTCGAGAACCCCCCAATAAATCCGCCCACTACCAAGGGGGTGATGGCAGGGAATCGCCGCTTCGGGACCCAATTTTGGGCCGGGGAACTTGTTCTAGGCGTTCGTGAGGGCGAGTTCGGCTCCTAAGAGGTCTCTGCTAGCCTGCCGTGGGCCTCGAGATCCGAAATGGTCTCTGCTGGCTTGCCGTTGTCCTAAAGGGTTTCTGCTAGCTTCCCAGGGCTTCCAAAATGGTCTCGGCATGCATTTTTGCTACTCTATCCTTTTCCTAAAGAATCTCTGCTAGCCTGCCTTTTCCTAAAGAACCTCTGCTAGCCTGCCCATCCTCAAAAATCTCCCCTCGTCAGCACCCTGCTCACCTGTCCGACAAACAGCTTGATGGCGTCGTGGTCCTTGACCGGGAACCCATTACTATCCGTCGATGAGGTGATGAGGCCCTCATCTCCGGGTTCTGAGCATGATGGTGATGATGGACCATCCCTCCTGCGGCTCCAGAAGATGAGGCTCCGAGACGCTCGCCCACCCACGCCACGGTGATCGAGGAGGCGAGAGGAGGGGCTGGAAACTGGAGTTTGTGGATTAAACACTGGAAAACAAGAAAAAAAAGCAGAATTGAATTGATCTAGGTAGCTATGATTCTAGAAAATGCATTAACTTGAGCCTAACCTAACACTAAGCCTAAGCTACGCCTAAGCTAAGCCGGCCTAAGCCGAATCCTAAGCCTAAGCCTAAGCAGCCTAAGCCTAAAGTGAGCCTTGACCGAAGCCTAATCCTAAGCCTAAGCCTCATTATTGTAGTCAAAATTCGCGTGCTGCACTTTTTAATTTTCAAAATCGGCTAGTCAAGCCAAATTCATCACGCGAAAAACAAGGCCAAAAAATCGATATGCCGCAGTGTAAAAATCGTTAAAAAAACTTAAAAAAGGCGACAGAAAGCGGGTTTAATTAGTCAAATCAGGCAAAAACTGAATTAATGAATTGTGAATCCATCGATCATTTAAAAAAATTGGATGCAAAATGAATCTAAAACAAGCAT
Source organism: Mesorhabditis sp. LJ9110 (assembly GCA_038088335.1). Lineage (NCBI taxonomy): Eukaryota > Metazoa > Nematoda > Chromadorea > Rhabditida > Rhabditidae > Mesorhabditis > Mesorhabditis sp. LJ9110. The sequence goes on along the minus strand of JBBGBA010000386.1, from coordinate 25,189 downwards.
AAAAATTCGGCTCTTTTACAACCAAAGATTTCTGCGGTACCAAAAATTCCAGTTCACACCTAGGTAAAATTTCGCGTAAATTGGTACTGTATTTGTCTTCAAAGTATTGGAAGTCGAAAACCTCACACATACGAGTTACAGAGACGGCGGCGATACGCCGAAAAACAGGTAAAATTCCGCACGAATACGCCCATTCCGGCGTTACGGTAGCCGAAAAATTCCCTTTGACGCCTATCACCGGAAATGGCAAAAATTAGAACATTATAAGCATAAGCTGACAGTCAGAGAATCAAAAGTTACAATCACGAAAACTGAGCAAAATTCCACAAGGATACGAGAAAATCCGGGTTACGGTGGCCGAAAAATGGCGTTGACACTTATCACCGGAAACGGTGTAAATCGGATCGTCGCGGGGCGAGCGGAGAGGCAGGGCCCCGATTTAATAGAGTTAGGGGCCCAAGAAGGGCCCAGTGGCCCGTGGGGGGCCCTGGGCCCCCGTGGCCATCCATGCCCTGAGGCTATTGGGCATCCCAGGGCAACGGGGGCCTCATGGCCAGGCCACGCCCCCGCTTTCTCTCGCGAGTTCCCTCTCTCTATCTCGCTCTCTTTCTCCCTCTCTCTCTGCCCTCTCTCTCCTCTCCCCACTATTTCCGGAAAGGCATAGGCACCAGCTGCCCCCCCCCTTTTCTAGTGCCATTTAGGGGCAGAGCCGGGCTCCCGGGTATTCTTGTGAATGGTACTGACAGATGGTCGACCCAAGAATGGGGGGTTCGCCTCCCCAGGCTGGAGGGTTTGACATGGATCAGCCGAGCGGAAACCATTGGGGAACGGGAAGAGGAGCTTCAGGGGTCGGGAAGTCAAAGAATCTCCGCTAGCCTGCCTTTCGCAAACGATCTCTGCTATCCTGCCTTTTCCTAAAGAATCTCTGCTAGCTCGCCCTTCCCAAAGAATCTCTGCTAGCCCATCTGCCCACCCAAAGCTGGTAATTACGTCCGGTAACCTGATCCTCCCCGGACATCATCTTGCCCTCGCGATACGCTGCGGATTACCGTCGGATCGTGCTACCAGGGCAAGCTAGCAGGGATTCTTTAGCTCTCAACACCACAGAAATTCCTTCTTAAAGAGCCATGCAAGGCCAATCCATAACCCGTAGACCCTTGACAATCAGCTCAGCGACCTTTAGCCGTCTGGGACGAAAGAGCTGTTCCCGTAGGCGCTTTTTGGGATTTACAAGGGGTAAACTGTATCAGAGATTGTCTAGGGGCTAAAAATCAAGTGATCAGGGCTCGACTTTGCCTTCAAGGGCCCTTTAATTACGCCAAAACTATGTCCGGCTATGGCTTCCAGAAAATCGAGTCTCCGGCCACGGCATGCGCGCTCTCCTTTCCAGCTGGCTGCGGCTCGGGTTTCTCGATGTTGGCAAACATGCCCCCCCAGGGCATGTGCCCACCACCACTTGTCGTGTATTAAATTTTTCGCCTGCCCGGGAGCCCTAAATGGGTGGCGAGAGGGAGAGAGAGAGAGAGAGAGGAGAGAGGCAGCGACAGGTAAATGTTTGTGCAGCTTCCCCCGAAGTGCTTGAACCAGTTGGTGTTAATAATGGGCGGTAAAAGATGGGTATCCGTGTTTCCTAAGGAATCTCTGCTAGCCTCCTGTTCCTAAAGACCCTCTTCTTGCCTGCCCTTTCCTAAATAAACTCTGCTAGCCTGCTCTTTCCTAAGGAATCTCTGCTAGCCTGCCCTCTCTTCAAGAATCTTTGCTAGCACGATTTTTCCCTAAAAAATCTCAACATCCGCCTTACAACGTCCCAGCCCCTTAAGAACCCGGTTTCCGTTATTAGTATCGGATCGGAATTTCCGGTGCCCACGCTAGCAGTCATTTTTTAGGTGGAGATAACCCTTAATTGCCCCACCCAAAAAAGGTAAATTTGGATGCCCGGATTGAAGGGGCTGTTACGCGAGCACCAGGGCACCGAAGGAGACCGGGGTGTTCGACCGAACCGAGCAGATAATTGAGTGGCCGAGGCTTAAGAGGGCCCCCACCACAGCCACCTGCTTCTTCTGACCCCCCGTTGACCCCCCGGGGTTTCCTTGTGATCATCCATTATGCATTCAGCCGACCGTGCCGGGGATGCAGAGGACAAAATTATTTCTGAAAAATGGGGTGGGAGGGAATTTTTCGGTGGCCGAACTTGGCGAAGTCGCCACGCAAGAATTTCGATGGTGCTTGATCGATCTCGATGCTCATCCGAACTTGCCGAACTCGTCGTGGGATGCATCTTGCTGGTGACGTCTCTTACAGAATCTCTGCTAGCTTGTTTTGCTCGGTAAAGGTCTATTAAACATTCATCCGACATGAAAACCGGAAGCCCGCAAATTTGGCAATCCCAGTTTCAGGTCACAACTTGCTGCTCATCTCCAATGCTCGCTACTAGCTTGCCAAAGACGTCGGGCTCTGCCTCCAGCTCCAATAGAACTTCTGCGAGCTTGCCCTTTCCTAAAGAATCTCTGCTAGCCTGCCTGTTCCTAAGAGATCTTTGCTAGCTTTCACATTTATAAGAGATCTCTGCTAGCCTGTTCATTCCCACGATAGGCTAGCAGAGATTCTTGAGGAAAAGACATGCTAACAGCGATCCTTTGCCATTTATTCAGACCGTTCCTCCCCTTCTGACGCCATTTTCCGACCATTGTTTTGCATTTTCCATTCTTCCGACACTCCCCTTTCATAAACTCCCGCAAAAAACACGGGCATGCCAACCCGGGCCATGCGTATTGGTGCGTATTGAGTGTCCGATGGGGCAGCTCCTTTGAATGGTGGGCCCTTCACACCATTCCCCCTCACCTCTCTGACTGTCCATAGCATGTTTGCGTCCGTTACCGGGCGCGCGCCAGCGCGGAGAGGCTGTGTGGCGGCGCCTCCCCGTCAGGCGTCAAAACGCGCGCGGTCGGCTTCCTGTCACCCCCGTGGCGTGATGATGACCAGCGGACTCTTCACGCGTATTTTCCCCGGCCTGGCAGTTTGTGGCGGGTGTTAATCCTACTATCTATAAAAAAATAGTGTTTGTGTGTGTGTGTATATTTGCATGCACTTCCGTTAGGATGTTCCGCTCCTACAGCCTCGGGGAAGAGTTTTTTGGATAGGGAAGGAACGACAATAGGTTTAGAATGGTCCGGAATCGATTGCACACACATAAAAATTTTGAAAAATTGTGGTTTTCGCTATTAAAAATAGGTTTTTGTAAAACCCTGTTTGTTAGGGGAAATTACCATGCGCCGGAAGTAGGAAAAGCCTATATAAAGGGACAGAGGAGTCGCTTTTCACTTTTTTCTTGCTAGAATGAGGAAGAAACATGCAAATTAAGGACTTTCACAGGTCCCGGACGGGGCCAGAGTTGAAAAGCCGCGAAGCGGTTTTTCAACCCTGGTAAAAATAAAAATAATATCTTTTGATAGCTAAGCCTAAGCCTAAAACGAAGTCTAAGCCTAAACCCAGCTCCTACTACTTCTCGTCAAGGGATTCCTAAATTTCTTTGCTCGTCCTCGTCTATCTCGCTTTCTCTCCATATCTTTCTCTCTCACTCACCCTGACTCGGGCTCCATCACTCATTCTCTCTCGCTCTCTATCGCGCTCCTCTCGATTTCTCACACACTCCACACTTTTTTCTCTTTTCTCCTTCTCCCCTATATCTCTATCTCAGCTCTCTCGCTCCCTCTCCATCCCTCTACCTCGCCTGAATTAATTTCTAAAAGCTGATCTTTTACCCCGCTTAAACGTCATTGCACGTTTACAAATTGTCTAGCTAGCAGAGATTCGTTAGAAATCTCTCATTTCACCTTCCCTAGGGTCAATTTCCAGTTTTTGCCATCGTCACCCTCCGGGTAATCCACACGCACGAACCCAAAATTTCCCGCGCCACCGCGGCGTCGGTTTCGCGGCAGCAGCCGGGGGTCGCGCCGATTGGCCGGTGTGTTTGGGTGGAAAGAGCGGGTAAACAATACGCGCCGCGCGCACGGATCCGCGCTGGAAGGAAAAGGACTCCTTAGAAAAAGGGCGAGGCTTGGAAAGGGGGGAGAAGCCGACTTGGACAAGAGACATCTGGGGGTCCATAGCCCCCCGGGGTCCTCATCTCCCGACACAACCAGCACCACTTGAGTCGAACAGCACAGGAGAAGCCGCACAACATTTTTGAGCTCTGTTTTTACTTTTTTTCGAAATAATCTTGGCTAGCTCGCTTTTTCCTAAAGAATCTCTGCTAGCCTGTCTTTTCCTAAAGAATATCTGCTAGACTGCCAAAACCAAAAAATATTTCTATTACCTTTTCCTAAAGAATTTTGCTAGCCTGCTTTTCCCAAAAAGCTCTGCTAGCTGGCCGTTGCCCATTCCTCTGAATTCTACAGTTTTTGAGCTTAATTTCCTTTTTTTACGATTTGTTCGTTTTGGCTGGTCGGCCTGAAAATTTAAAACTTTGATTTGAAGTCTTTTTCTCTGTCTCTCTCTCTCTCTTTCTCTCTCTCTCTCTCTCTCTCCCTTTCTCTCTCTCTCTCTCTCTCTCTCTCTCTCTCTCTTTCTCCCTCTCTTTCCGTTTCTCTCTCTCTCTCTCTCTCTCTCTCTCTCTCCTCTCTCTGTTGTTTTAATTGACCTTAAAAGCTGATCAAATCAATTTTCAGGATTTCCGCAGGCCGGATTCAAGGAGGTGACGGGGCGCTAGGGGTTGGTGGCCTTTGTCCCTTTCGGTTTTGGGCCTGTCCCCCTTCTTCTTCGAGAGCTGACATCCCCGACACGGACGACTACGCCACATTCCTATCCACACCTCTGACGACCTGGCTAGGGAAAGAAGAGAAGTCGACCCTGGAATCGATCCGAATCTCGTAAAAAGACGGTCGGGCTTGACGGTAAGCTGAAGGCCGATTTTTTCCCACAAAATCTCTGCTAGCCTACCAATCCTGCGTTTTCAGGAGTTTCCTCTGATTTCTCGATGTTCTACGCGATCCTGAAGTTGCTCTTGACGCTGAAACGGGAGACCTCGCGCCTTTTATGAACGCGACGTCTCGAGGAGGGCGCCGCCAAACGGGCCTCTACGTTTTTGCACTTTTTGCCGTTTTGGTGCCAGGTTCGTGGAAGCCGTTGATACGTTAGAATACGCTAAGTAAGTTAAGATACGTTAAATTCCGTTTTGCTACGCAAAAGTACGATTCAGTACGCTACAGTGCTCCCAAAAATTGTATAAATTGCGCTACATTACGTGAGAGTACGACGCAGTACGCTATAGTATGAAAAAATACGGTGAAGCATCCTGTTGTGCTTGGGACTACGGGCCAGTATGCGCTACATTACGTGACCCTTACGAATCTTAGGGTAAGCAGTTACAGTACTTTGGAGTACGCCACAGTACGAAAATTCGCAAACGTATTTTTTTTCCTTCCCCATTTTAGGCTCTCTCCCTCTGCTACCAGCCCTGGGTCCCCGAAAATGGACACGTTATTTTTGCAGAAGCTGGTCCTTACCCTCACGGTACCGTAGCCAGGTCAGTTTTTAGGAAGTGACTGGAGAGAGGTTATTTAGGTACAGTTGCGCGCTCGGGTTCGAGAGAGTCGGAGCTGAGGAGAGAACGGTAAGTATTTTTTTCTCTGTCTCTCTCCCCCTCTCTCTCTCACTCTATCGCTCTCTCTCTTTCGCTCGCTTTCTCTCTCTAACTCACTCGCTCGCTCTCTCTCTATCGCTCCCTCTCTCTCTCTCTCTCTCTCTCTCTTCTCTCTCTTGCTCGCATATTCTTTTCATCTTTAGTGTCAATCCAATGGCCGCTGGTCCGGTCAGCCGCCGGTTTGCGCCATCGACGTCGCCAAGTCCAAGCCTACGGAACAGTCCTCTGGCGGGCCATCGGAGGCGCCAACCAAGAGTCTCTGCACGTTGTCAGGTGAGTTAGAGATGTTCCTCAATGATCTCTGCTAACCTCCCCTTTCCCAAAGAATCTCCGCTAGCCTGCCTTTCCCAAAGATGCTCTGCTAGTCTCCCCTTTCCAGACAACGAGTCGCGCTCCTGGTGGGCCGTCGAACTGCTCGGCGAGTACGAGGTCCACTCAATCGGCCTCCGTCTCGGCATCGATTCCTCTGAAATTGACAGTGTGGAACTAGTGACAAGTGAGGGAGGTTCTCAGAGGTAAGCTAGTGACTTCTATGACCCTATAAACTCGAGTTTTCAGCTGTGACATATCGGCCCATACGTTCACAACAAATTCCACGATTATCATCAAGTGCCGGGCTGCGAGAGTGAGTTATGGGATCGAGAGAGAGAGAGAGAGAGAGGGAGAGAGAGTGTGAGAGAGAAATAGAGTGTGAGAGAGAAATAGAGAGTGAGAGAGAGCAAGCCTAGAGAAAAAGAATATTTTAGATAACGAGAATTATCGTCACTGCCGTGGCCAGGCTTCATTTATGCGCTGCCCATGTTTACGCGACGAACGCAGGTTTGGCCTCTCTCTCTCTCTCTCTCTCTCTCTCACTTTCTCTCGTTCTCTCGAGCGGGCTCTCTCATTCTATCTCTCCAGCTCCCTCCCTCATTCTCTCGCTCTCTCTCATTCTCTCTCTCTAAATTTCATAAATCCTGAGCTCTTCCGGACCGTTTCCGGATGAGTGGGGGTTCCCCCTTTATTTGCGTACGGTAATTTGAGAACCTGCCCGTTTTTATGCGCTCTTTTTGCAACCGGAATTTCCCGAGAACACTCATTCATCTTGGGAGGCGTGTAACCTGTTGTTGTACGTACAATGTTTGGTGTACCAAAGGTGTCAGTAGGCGTGTGACGTCTAGGCTAAACACCCTCTGAAATATAGGGAGTTTCCAAGATAAAGACCTCCAGGATTTGCAAGAAAGAATGGCCTGAAAAATCGGAAATGATCATTGGCCTGCTCTCTCTCTCTCTCCCTCTCGCTCTCTCGCTGATGAGTGGGCCCTCAACTGGGCCCTTGACGTTGCCCGATCCGGGCTGTCAAAAACCCGACGCGATTCTAAACAGGGTTGCTCTCTGGGATTTATGACCGTGTGATGGCTGGCTAGCTGGCAAAGATCCTTTAGGAAAGGGCAGACTAGCAGAGATTCTTGAGGAAACACCCCCTCCCCTTTTTAGTGTCAGCCTGGCAATGCGCCGTCTCCGGCATGGAACTCGTCGGTGTCCTCGACGGCGTCTGCCTCGCCGCCTCCAAGGACGACAAAACCGACTGGAAACAGGCGCAAGCAAACTGTCTAGATCGAGGTGCAACGCTTCCGATGAGGTATCTACTACTCTAGGCACCGGGATTTTTATTTTGTAGGCTATCCCCACCTCCCGAAAGGGGCTTCGAGCCGCGCTGTCGAGCGGAAACTTTGCCGCCTCGTTTTATTGGATTGGTGGGTTGTTTTGGGATCACAAGAAGCTTAGGCCTAAGCCTAAGCCTAAAGCTGAGCCCAAGCCTAAGCTCAGCCTAAGCATCGTCGACCTTTTAGGCCTCTTTGCCGGGGAGTCCGACTGGAAATGGGCCGACGGCGAGCCGGTTAGGGAGGGTGAAGCCGATTGGCCGGAGCCGGGCAGACCACCGGCGCCGAACAGCCCGGAAGCGGTGAGTTTTTGTAACTTAATGAGGGTAATTAGAGGGTTATACCCGAGGAGAGAGAAGAGAGAGAGAGAGAGATCTGATCCCATTTAGGTACTCGTCGCCCGGCCTCTGGAATGGAAGTGGATAGCTTCCTCGCAGTCGGCTTGGAACCAATACATTTGCCAGAGCAGTAAGTTTTAAGTCTTGAACTTGCCGGGCAGGCTAGCAGAGATTTTTAGGAAGGGCAGTCAGCAGAGAATCTTTGCTTATTTTTCTTTTAGAACCCAAATTCTGCACGTCTCCCGGCGTGGGAGAGGCAGGACGGGTCGCCTTCTCCTCCCACTCTTATGCCATTGGTACGCAGTGCTACTATTCGTGTGAGGATGGGTTCCGATTGCTGGTAAGTGTCAGCGTGGACTTTTAAGCCTAAGCCTAAGCCTAAGCCTAAGCCTAAGCCTAAGCCTAAGCCTAAGCCGAAGCCTAACTAAGCCCCAGCTTAAGCCTAGCCTAAGCCTAAGCCTCAGCCAGCCTAAGCCTAAGCCCTAAGCCAAGCCTAAGCCTAAGCCTAAGCCTAAGCCTAAGCCTAAGCTTAAGCCTAAGCCTAAGCCTAAGCCTCAGCCTAAGCCTAAGCTAAGCCTAAGCTGAGCCTAAGCTAAGCCTAAGCCCAAACCTCTTTCTGCCCTACCTCCGACTTTTCCAGGGAGACCAGACCCGCGAATGCATGGACGGCGGCAGATGGTCGGGCTCGATTCCGAGATGTCGACGTGAGTGAGCGGGTTTAAAGGGAGCATGACAACCGGCTTCTGTTAAGCATACCTGAGCTTTAAAACTATTTTTGAATTTTTAGGCCTTGATTGCGGCGACCCGGGCCAGATCGTGAACGGCCAGGCAAACTACCTGAACGGGACGACGCTGTTTGAGGCGCAGGTGTGTTTTAGGGGGGCTAGCTAGCAGGGATTGCTTAGAGAGAGCGGGCTAGCAGAGATTTTATAGGAAAGCTGACCAGCTAGAGAAGGTTGTCATTTCAGGTGGAGTACGACTGCCTGCCGGGCTACGAGTACGTCGGCGACAAACTACGGGTCTGCCAGCCGGACGGGAGGTGGAGCGGCGAGCAGGGGATTTGTGAACGTGAGTTAGGGACTTTTTACGCAAGGGTGGGCGAGCAAAGATTCTTTAGGAAAAGGCAGGCTAGCAGAGATTCTTTAGGAAAGGGTAGACTAGTAGAGATTCCTTAGAAACTCCAGCTAACTACGCAGCTTTCCAGCGTACGACTGCGGCCTACCCCCATCTATTGGCCACGGCGTATTCTCCGTATCGAACACGACAGTGAATGGGAGTGCACAGTACGAGTGCGGAAAGGAATTCCGGCTGATTGGGCACGATATTGTGTTTTGACCGAGAGGGACCTGGGACCGGCGGCGCCAGTGTGTTACGGTAGGTTTTGGAGAGAGAGAGAGAGAGAGAGAGAGAACGTATTTTTTAGACCTGGCCACGCTGCGCGAGGTGAAAGTTTCCTCGTCAGGAGACAGCAATGTTTATCTTGCTAGCCCCCTTCCCTAAACCCCATGCTGGACCCTTTTTAGCCCCCGACCCCCCACGCCCGGCGTTTTACTGTTCGACCACGGCCCCCCGAATCCCGCCCGACTGGGATGCGGATACGGAAATCGCCCCAGAATCATTTTTGGAAGTTTCCGCGAAAACCCAAACCAACGGTGCCGATTTTGCCAGGCGGGGCCCCCAGCACGGGTGCCCCCCCAAGGTTTGTAGGTTGTAGTTTGGGTTTTTTAGCAGGGTCCCCAGAAACGTTTTTTTGGGAAAAAATAGCGGTAGAGGATTCTTTGGAAAGGGATAGAAAGGATTTTCGCATTATCGAGGGGGATGGGAGGGGAGAACCTACTTCTTTCTTCAGATCTAACTTTTCCAATATAAATAGTGGAAATGTTTCTCAATGGTTTTTTTATGTTCTTGCAAAAAAAATTTTAAATTTTTTAAAAAAAACAACCAAAGATATTTTGGGGTCCAAAAATGTTTTTTACCAAAATTACGACTTTTTCGATTTTTTTAACCTTTTAGATATTTTCTGGGTTTAAAATTTTGGTTAAAAATTTTAAAATTTTGGGGGAAAATAAACCCTTTTTATTTTATTAAGAAGGGGAAATCTGAAAGACCCCGTTTCCCCCCGGATCCCCCTCAGAATACATTTTTTCTTTTTGAAACCCCCTTTCCATTTAAAATTTTTTTTTTTGTATATTTTGTTTTTTAATACTGTATTTCTTTGATTTTTCCATTTTAGCCCACAACGATTTCCCCAAAATTTCCTCGGGCCCACAAAGACGATGTTTAAAAAAATGATTTTCTGAACTTCCTAATTGTCATTTTGATAAATAAACATTAAAGGGAAAACAACATTTTTTTTTAATTTTTGGTGGGCCAAATAGGGAAAAAGGAAAAAAAAGGGGAGGGGGTTTTTCGGGCCCCCGTATAACCCTGGAAAAAAGGGGAAAAGGGAAAAGGATTTCATTCTAAAAACCCAAATTTGGGTTTTTTTCGGGGGAATTAAAAACCTGCCGCCCAAGCCTCCTTAAGCCTAAGCCTGCCGGTCTAACCCCCCCCCTTCAGCCCTTTCCCAAAACCCGCCTCCCTTTAAAATGTTCATCTTCCAATTTTTTAAAAGGTTTTTAAATTACCCCAAATATAAAAAAAATATTTTTTTTGGGGGTTTTTCTTTTTGGGATTTTTCGGTGGGGGAAAACCTTTTTTTGGGGCCCTGGAAAAAAACAAAACCAAAAATAAAATTTTTAAAAAAATTTCTTTTTGATTTTAAAATTTTGGTTTTTTTAAAAACCCAACCCTTTTTTTAGGGGTTTAAACCCCCTGGGTTTAAAAAAAGGGAAAAGGAGTTTTTTTTTTTGGGGGTTTTTGGCAAAAATGAAAGTAAAATTTTTACCGACCCCCGCGGGGGCCGGGTTTTGGGTTTTTAACCCCCCCAAAAAAAAAACCCCAATAAGGAAAAACCCAAAAGGGGTTTTTTCAATTTCGACCCGGGATACACCCCCACCACCGGGGATCGATCGTTTCAGCGGGGTCGCCGGCCGGGGTCAGGGAGGGGACCGGGTCGATGAAAATGCCAAAGAATTTTTTAAGGGGTTTTAACCAAAACTGTCGACTTTTAAAAAACCCAACCCCGGGCCCCTGTTTTGGGTATAAATTTTTTGGCCCCCTGGTGGGGGGCCACGGGGCCCAAAGAGGGAAAAGGGGTTTACGGCCGGGGCCGCTGGTTAAACGTCTTTTAAAAAGGTTTAATTAAAATTTTTTTTTTTAATTTTTTGCTTTCCCTTTTAAAATGCCCCCCCCTTTTTCCCCCCTTTTCCCCCTTTTCTTTTTTCCCCTCTCTCTCTCCTTTTTCCCTCTCTCTCTTTCCCCCCCTTTTTCTCCCCCCCCCCTTCCCCCCCCCCCCCCCCCCTTTTTAAATCCAACCGCCGGGGCCCAAAAAGGCGATGGACCAGAAAAAAAAAGGGGGCCGGGAAAAAAATGCCGACAAAGGGAAAAAAAGGAAAATCTTTTGCCCCCTTCCCCTTTTCCCCAAAAATTCCCCAGCACCCCATTTTCAGGTGATGGACCCCTAAGGAAAGGGATCCCAAAAAAAGGCCAAGGGGGGGGACGGTTTAATTTTTTTGGGAAAATTTTTCGGGGCCCAAAAAAACAAGGAACCGGGGGGAAAGGAGGGGGCGGCCGGGGGGAATGCGGTGCATTTTAGTTTTTTTGAGGATTTTTTGGACCCTTGTTGGGGGGGAGATAAAATTTTTGGGCCTGACTTTCCGACTTTTCAATTTTTGGGGTTTAAAGGGGGGTTTTTTTAAAGAGTTCGCACCCCCCTTTTTAAAAAACCCCAGCCTTTTTCCTAAAAAATTTTGCAAGCCCCCCTTCCCCCAAAAATTTTTGCGGGCCCCCCCTTCCCCGACAGGGGCCCAAAGACATGAAAACAGGCGCTAAAAAACCCCCGGGGGTCGTCAAGAAAAGATGTTTCCCCATTCCAAACCCCGAAGGTGGCCCCAAAAATTTAATATAAATGTCAAAAGGGCAACTTTTAACATCATTTAAAAAAAAAGGACTCGGGGGAAAAGGGATAAAAACTGAATGGCGCTCGATCAGGTCCAAAGTGTGGGGAGACAGGTTTTTTTCTCTTCTCTCTCCCCCCCCCTTTCTCCTCTCCTGAAATGAGTTATTTTACAGGATCAAAATCCTCAACAACATTGGTGTCTCGTTTATCAAGCTGGGAAAGTACGATGAAGCCGCTGGGACCTTCGAGCACTGCGTTGAAGAAAGAGCTGAATATTCTACGGCGTTGAATCTGGGTGGGTGGGGCAGGCTAGCAGGGATTCTTCAAGAATGGACAGGCTAGCAGAGGTTTTTGGTTTTTAGGAAAGGGCAGGCTAGCGAGATTCTTTAGAAAGGCGGGCTAGCGAGATTCTTTAGGAAAGGGCAGGCTTGCATAGATTTGTGCGTTTCAGTCCTAACCGCCTATTGCCTGGAAGACGTCGACAGAATGCGAGACGCCTTCCAACGACTGCTCGACGTTCCTCTGGACATGGACGACGAACCGAAACCGGGGGTTAGTAATCTAATGGCATATTGCCGGATAGACGCTTTAATGTTGGGATTACCTTAGGATAAAGATGACGTCCTGATGTCGCAAGTCCTCAACGGGGACGGTCTTCGCCAGTGGGAGCGTCAGCGACGCCAGCAAGCCGAGCGGGCCATCATCACCGCGGCCAGGGTCATCTCGCCGGCGATAGCTAGCGAGTAAGGCAATAGGCTAGGCTTTGGCTTAGGCTTATGGTTGAGCTTAGGAATAGGCTTGGGCTTTGGCTTAGGCTTAGGCTTAAGCTTCGGCTTAGGCTCAGGCTCAGGCTTAAGCTTGGGCTTTGGTTGATGCTCCAACCCTAATTTTAGTTACGCGGAAGGCTACGAATGGTGCGTCGAGACGATCAAGCAATCCGTGTACGCACCATTGGCAACGGAATTGGAGATGAGCAAGGTACGGTAAGAGAAAGCTAGTGACAGAGAGAGAGAGAGAGAGAGAGAGAGAGAGCGAGAGCGAGAGAGAGAAATCGTTCATTTATGGCTCCAAATTTCAGGCAGCAGAACTAGTCCGTCGTGGCGACCTAGAAGCCGCAGCGGAAGTGCTGAACGTCTTTCAGGTATTTCCAAGGTATACGGTAACTAGGGCAAATTTTAGAACAAAGAACCCAAGATTGCCGCCGCAGCTGCCAACAATTTGGCCGTTTTGCAGCTGTTGGTAAGACCGCCATTTCAATCTTCTTCCTAAAGAATCCCTGCTAGCCTGCCCTGCTTATGGAATCTCTGCTAGCCTGCCCTTTTCAGCAAGGCGAAAAGCTGCTAAAAGAAGCGGAAATCTCCACCGAGCAATCCCTTGCCCTCGACCACTACAACCCAGCCGCTCTCGTCAACCAGGGCAACATTCACTACCAGCGGGTAAGCCGGGTGGAGAACTTTTAAAGGGACAGACAAGGCAAATCCATGACCCCTATGCTCTTGGCAAGCAGCCAGCCGATCACTTTAGGCGTAGCGGGACCCGCCGTTTGGATTTAAAAGAAGGGTTACTGGAGCTGCGGTTGGCTTGGGGCCAATAATCGAAAGGGCGGGTCCTGATTTGCCTTCAGTGGTCCTTTAAACGTCTTAAGTTCGGGATTTTTCAGCAAGAGCTCCACAAGGCAATGCAGTCCTACAAAGAAGCCCTGGCCAATGACTCGACCTGTGTACAGGTAGGGCTTGCAGAGATTCTTTTGGAAAGGGCAGGCTAGCGGAGATTCTTTTGGAAAGGGCAGGCTAGCAGAGATTCTTTTGGAAAGGGCAGGCTAGAAGAGATCCCTGAAGAAATCCGATTTTTAGGCGCTCTACAACCTCGGCCTGGTGCAACGGCAGCTCGGCCAAATGGAGCAAGCCCTGGAGTGCTTCTTCAAGCTCCACCGGATGCTCATCAACAATGTTCAAGTATTATGTCAATTGGCTGTTTCTAAAGAATCTCTGCTAGCCTGCCGGCACACTATCCAAATCCAAAATCTTTGCTTTCAGCTACGAATCGCTTGAGGACACTGCGCAAGCAATCGAACTGTATTCACAGGTACATAGATAGAAAATAGATTTTAAAATACTCTACAGGCGAACTCCTTGGCGCCGACGGACCCGGCGATCCTGCAGCGGCTGGCTCAGATTTACGATGCTGAAGGCGATAAAGCACAGGCTTTCCAGTGCAATTATGATGTGAGTTTAGAGATATCCAGAGAGAGAGAGAGAGAGAGAGAGAGAGAGAGAGACAGAGAGAGAGGCAGCGGGACAGAGGGACACAGAGAGAGAGAGAGAGAGCCAAAATCTGTTTTAGTCCTATCGCTTCTTCCCTTCCAATATGAAGGTAATCGAGTGGATGGGCGCGTACTACATCGATGCCCAATTCAGCGAAAAAGCTGTCAACTACTTTGAGAAGGCGGCGATCATGCAGTTCGTTCGTTAGAGAAACTTTGCTAGCCTGCTTTTTCCTAAAGAATCTCTGCTAGCCTGCCCTTTCCTAAAGAATCTCTGCTAGCCTGCCATTTCCTAAAGAATCTCTGCTAATCTGCCTACCAGCCCAAAAAGAAGTATTCCAGACCCAACGAAATCAAATGGCAACTCATGATGGCTTCTTCACACCGCCGGGCCGGAAACTATCAGCGCGCCCTGGAGCTCTACCGAAATATCCACCGGAAATTCCCGGCCAACATTGAATGTGGGTTTGGCTTATCGATTGTTGACTTATAGTGAGTGACTTTTAAAAATTTCGCGATTGTTTATCCTTGCCACTTCCAGGCCTGAAATTCCTGGTCCGGATCACCACCGATCTCGGGATGCCCGAGGCGAAGGAATACGTCGACAAGCTGGAAAAGGCTGAAAAGGTAAGTAATTTATGAAGATTAAGAATAAGTTTGGGGCCAAGTCTAAGCCAAGCCTAAGCCCAAACCGCAGCCTAAACCGAAGCTTAAGCCCTACATTTTTAGGTCCGCCAACTCCGGATGCAACGCGACGCCGACTCAAGCCAGGGGAAGCGATCTGCTCACTCGGCTCATAGTCTCCCAGTCCCGTCAGGTACCTAAGCCTACCTAAGCCTAAGCAAGCCTAAGCCGAAGCCTAAGCCTAAGCCTAAGCCTAAGCCTAAGCCTAAGCCTAAGCCGAAGCCGAAGCCTAAGCCTAAGCCTAAGCCTAAGCCTAAGCCTAAGCCTCAGCCTAAGTCTGAGCCTAAGTCTAAGCAAGCCTGAACCTAGTTTTTTAGCGGATCGTCCGACCTCGCGCTCCTCGCTTCGGATGAACAGCGCGCAGCCGTTTGTCTTCGATGACTCGGGCCAAGAATATCGGCCTGCTTCTAAGGATCAAGTTAGTTCTCGTCTCTCCTCTCTCTCTCTCTCTCTCTCTCTCTCTCTCTCTCTCTCTCTCTCTCTGTCTCTCTCTCTGCGTTCTCTCCCTTTCAGGAGAGCTCGACTTCTCCTACAGCGACCCGCTCGGTCCCGCCGCGGCACGACCAAAAACTGGCGCCAGACGCACCGCCAAGGAGGACAGCTTCGACGAGTTTGACGACTCACTTTTGCCGCAATAAAGCGTAATAAATCCTTTATCTTGTAGTTTTCGATCAAATTGGTATATTGAAACATCCGATCTTCTCGTGTATCATTCTCATATGAATCAGCTCGGCCTCGAACTCGACGCAGCCGCTCACCAGGTAGCGCGTGATGTTGAGCTGGGATGGAATGAACGATAAGCCTAGGCCTAAGCCTAAGCCTAAGCTTAAGCCGCTAAGCCTAAGTCTAAGCCTAATTTTAAGCCATAAACTGCCTACGTTCTCAAACTTCAGGCAGGCCGAGAGGATCTCGCGGGTACCCGGGATTTCGGCGCATACTGGCGGCGGGTTACGGGCTGAAAAAATTCCCATTTTTGATCCTTGGGAGAAGGCAGGCTAGCAGAGTTTCTTGAGGAAATATCGGACGCGCCTGAAATTTCATAGGTATAGGAATATTGATCAAATCCGAGCGACAGATCGAGGGCCAGCCTCGGCTTGTTGTAGGACATGTTGGCGCAGACTGAAAAAATGATTTTAGAATAGGGTTTTAGGGGACTGGGCCATCTCACTCTCGCACTCTCTCTCTACTCTCTCTCTCTCTCTCTCCTGCTCTCTCTTACCCCTATGATGAAACTGTGGCATCGTGAACTGGCGACAACAAGAACAGATTCCGACCGTGCAACCGCAGCTATTGGGTTCTAAAAGCATTTTGGTTTTTTTGGTTTTGAGAAAATTTGCAATCAAATTCGCGATTTGGAAAAATTAGAAAATTAGTTTTGTTCCCTTTAGACCCTACCAGGATCGTGGATTCCCGCTGCCTTCGGCTTCCGCATTTTCACGGTGCATTCAAAGCGGGCCGCTATCACCCCGACGGTTTCAAAATCGTTCCCGAATGTATCCGCGCGGACTTCGTGTGCTGAAAATATCGCTCGGATAGTAGCTCCTAAAGAATCTCTGCTAGCCTGCCCTTTCCTAAGGAATCTCTGCTAGCCTGCCGTTTCCTAAGGAATCTCTGCGCCTGCCTCTCCTAAAAATCTCTGCTAGCCTGCCCTTTCCTAAAAATCTCTGCTAGCCTGCCCTTTCCTAAGGAATCTCTGCTGGCATGCCCTTTCCTAAAGGATCTCTGCTAGCCTGCCCTTTCCTAAATCTGCTACTGCCCTTTCAAAGAATCTCTGCTAGCCTGCCCTTTCCAAAAATCTCTGCTAGCCTGCCCTTTCTATCTCTGTAGCCTGCCCTTTCTAAAGAATCTCTTCTAGCCTGCCCTTTCCTAAAATCTCTA
Organism: Mesorhabditis sp. LJ9110; assembly: GCA_038088335.1. Lineage (NCBI taxonomy): Eukaryota > Metazoa > Nematoda > Chromadorea > Rhabditida > Rhabditidae > Mesorhabditis > Mesorhabditis sp. LJ9110. The sequence goes on along the minus strand of JBBGBA010000386.1, from coordinate 8,742 downwards.
GCCTGCCCTTTCTAAGGGAAACTCTGCTGGCATGCCTTTCCCAAAGGGCTCGCAGCCTGCCTTTCCCAAGAATCTCTGCTAGCCCGCTTCTAAAGAATCTCTGTACCTGCCCTTTCCTAAGGAACCTCTGCTAGCCTGCTCTTTCCTAAAGAATCTCTGCTAGCCTGCCCTTTCCTAAGGAACCTCTGCTAGCCTGCCGTCTCATAACCTACACTCGTCTCCAAAACGTGTACTTCTCACTCGAAACTTGAGCGCAATTTCTTCGGGATACAGGTGGAATTTTCCGTAGAAGCGGCCGGTTTCGGGGACTGAAAATTATACTACGAATCAGCGTCTAAAACCCCGGGTCTACCATATTTAAAATCGACGAGCCTCGTCCAGTTGCTGGCTAATGCTTCGACTCGGAAGTGGACTAGTTCATCTTGGTGACGTTTTTTAGCTGGCCGAAGAAGGAACCGCGAGTTCTGAAATTGGGACAGGCTAGCAGAGATTCTTTAGGAAAGGGCAGGCTAGCAGAGATTCTTTCGGAAAGGGCAGGCTAGCAGAGATTCTTTCGGAAAGGGCAGGCTAGCAGAGATTCTTTGGCTAGCAGAGATTCTTTAGGAAAGAACAGGCTAGCAGAAATTCTTTGTCAGAGTTAATGAAAAATTTACCTCTTCGCACAAAACGCGGACGAGCAAAGAATTGACAGAAAAATCAAAAATATTCCAGTTTTTGCCATCAATATGGAGAATGAGAAATTTTTGTTTGGCTGCCCCGTTCGCCCCGGGACCGCATGATTGTTCTTTTATAAACAATTTTTTGAGACGACTGATCGGAAAATCGACTGCAAGCACGAAAGAGGGTGTGGTTCTGTACGTTAGCGGATGGGGGATTTTTCGCTTTTTTCTTCTTTTTTCGCTTTCTCCAATGGCCCTATAACAAAACATAAACCATTTTGTAGCATTTTACGTAGTTCTTAGAGATAAAAAATATAAAAAATATGAAACATTTCGAAACTTTTGGTTAAAAGTTTATGAAAAATGACCAAAATGTCAATATTTTCGAATTTACAAAATGGTGAAAAACGTTGATATCTGGCAACCAAAAATTACTAAAAATACGCTTAGACAATACATAATGGATTATCAACACGAAAGGATGTGTGGGAAAACCGAAAATGGTGTCCCCCTCCCCCGCTAACAGTCCAGCACCAAGAGTAGCGAAATTTGAGGCCAATCGGGCATTTTCAACGGAGAATTCCATTTGCATCTCAAACGGCATCAGGAATAGTCCCGAAAAAGGTTTGGTACGAAATATGGGAAAACTTGGTATTGTTACCGGAATTTTACGAAATTTTGATTTTTCGTGGTTTCCTATTCTTCGAGTACCGAAATTAGGATACTCCGGTTTACATCCTCGCTTGCAGATTTGCATATCCGGTATCCAGTTTCGGCGACATTTTCGGACATTTTTTGAACTCGCGACCTCTCGCCGCTCCGATGACGGACGTTTTAATATTCGAAGTCCTCAAGATCTTCCTCGTCAACCTAGCGTTCATCTTCAGCATTTTTGGCTGTCGCGCGAAGCCACCGTAAGCGGATTTTAAGGGGAGACAGGGGCCAGAGAGCGGCAGGAATCGGCAGGCTAGCAGAGATTCTCTAGAAAGGGCTGGCTAGCAGGGATTCTTTAGGAAAGGGCAGGCTAGCAGAGATTCTTTAGGAAAAGCAGGCGAGCAGAGATTCTTTAGGAAAGGGCAGGCTAGCAGAGATACTTCGGGCAGAGGCAGGCTAGCGGAGATTCTTTAGGAAAGGGCAAGGCGGTGGTTCAGTTTACCCCCCCCCCCCCCCCAGTCGACCCGCACCTACCGTAACTCCGCTCCCTGTTGATCTATAAGTGTGTAAAGTATACGAAAATACTCGCCAGGGAAAGACGAACAATTTGGTATACTTCACCCATCTGTAGATGTACAGGGAGCCGAGATACAAAAGTTGGGTGCCGGCTGGATAAACTGAACTCTTACCAGGGGCAGGCTAGCAGAGATTCTTTAGGAAAGGGCAGGCTAGCAGAGATTCTTTAGGAAAGGGCAGGCTAGCAGAGATTCTTTAGGAAAGGCCAGGCTAGCAGTGATCCGTCATGAAATTCTAGTTCTAAACTATTACCTTCCTTTAAGCGCCCGGGAATTCAGGCGTGTCGACCCGCAGGCGCCGCCCGATATTTTGCTAGTTGGCTCGGGAACTCACGATGATGACACACTCAGGTGGGTTTTAAAGGACCGTTGAAGCCAGCTTCCCCACTTTTTAGACAAGTTGCCAGCATCCGGGACGAGCGCAGCGACAAGAAACCGAAACGGGCCCGGGAACGTTTTTCGGTGGGTGGGCAGGGTGGCAGAGATCCTTTAGAAAAGGGCAAGCTGGCAGAGACTCTTTGAAAATCCCACTGTTCCAGGCCCTGATGCCACTGAACGTGGCCCCGTCCAGGTCGAACGAGCCGGTGATCGGCTGAACAGCTCGGAGACACCGGTGAAAATTACTCGACACGACAACGACGATGGCACACGCGCGACAGAATTTTTTTTTGGGAATGCATTTTTCTTTATTAAACGTGAATAAATGGCTTCTGTTTTGTTTGTGTTCTAACAGGAATCTCTGCTAGCCTGCCGGTTCCTAAAGAATCACTGCTAGCTTGCCTTTCCTAAAAAACCTCTGCCAGCCTGCCCTTTCCTAAAGAATCTTTGCTAGTCTTCCTATTCCTAAAGAATCTCTGCTCACCCTGCAAAGCTCCAAATCAGCCGTCTGACCGATTGGGGGTGCTAGTCAGAAAGGTAACCCGTACTCTGGTACTCTGTGCAATTCTATGGTCCGGCCCGCCGAATTCCAGAAGGGCCTATTTACGGCTTATCGCCAGCCGAAGAACGCGGCGTACCTTCAGACACTGGTCTTTGGGACGATCAACGGGTGTCAATCTTTGGGGAGCTTGAAAGGGGGAATGCCGGAACCTCCAAGCTGCTCAAGAAGGGCAAGCTAGCAGAAATTCTTTAGGAAACGACAGGTTATCAAAGAATTTGTCGGAAAGGGCAGGCTAGCAGAACTTCTTTAGGAAAGGTAGGCTAGCAGAGATTCTTCAGGAAAAGACAGCCTAGCAGAGATTCTTTAGTAAAGTCCAGACGGTGCTGTGGCTTTATCGGGGGGGGGGGACGAAATTTGCATCGGTCCAGAAATCGATAGTAACGTAATAGTTGCTACTTTAATAGTGACCAGGGTTGAAAAGCCGCTTCGCGACTTTTCAACCCTGGCCCCGTCTGACCCATTTTATGCTTCACTTTGCATAATTGTCCTGAATTGAGATGGCAATAATTTATTGCCAATAAATGAAAAACCACTTCTTCTGCCTCTTTATATAGTGTTGCCCCACTTGCGGTCTATGCTAATTGTTTTTAGCAAAGAAGTTTTCACAATAACTTAAATTTAATGTCGAAAATCATTAATTTTGTAAAATCTGTTAGGTGTGCAGTCATCCCAAGACCATTGCGCACCTAATGACGTATCATACGTACTTTAAAATCGATCCTCTATCAAGATATCCTCCGGATAGACAGACGGAAGTGGATGCAAAGTGGCACACACACAGACACATAGACACTATTTTTTTATATATAGTAGGATTCGACAACTCCTCTTTTCAGAAATCTAAATTGAAAGGCGCCTAAGCAGCCAAAATTCACTCCACGCTACCTGACGTTCCCTTTCGCGGCTCCAATTTTGCACAATTTTTTGGTCGGTTTTCTGACTTGATAAGGGAGGCCCCGACTGGTGATCTCCGGGCCTTGTGAAGCACCCCGAGGGCCTGATTCTGCTAGAGACAGCGGGATCATCGGAGAGACGCTGCGATCCGCCAAAAATAGCGCTTGGGCCTGAAATAAATTCCGATAACCGGAACGTATAAAAGGGTGGGTTGGGGTGAAGCGCGGCATCGGCATGGTTGGCCTGAAATGGCTTGCTTGACTCTCTTTTCTACAGCTCGCTTCTGAATTTCAGCTTAAGCCGAAGCCTAAGCCTAAGCTAAGCCTAAGCTAAATCTAAGCCTAGGTCCAAGTCAAGAGCCTATCAAGACCTCCATCCATCTTGCGACGTTTCTCTCTCGCTGTCTCCCTCACTCTCCCCCCACTCTTTCACTCTCTCGCTCTCTTGCTCTCTCACTCTCTCGCTCACTCACTCTCTCACTCTCGCTCTCTCTCCCTCTTACAATCAGCTACCATTTCCAGCATGCTCCGCGTCGCCGTACTGCTCGCCCTCGTCGGCTATGCAGCTGCCGCCTGCACTAGCGACCACACGGGTGTCTGCATTAATGTGAGTGGCTTTTTCTAGGGGCAGGTTAGCAGAAATTCTTTGGGAATATACAATCCCATTTTTAGGTCTACAACAAGTGTCCGTTCCCGATTTGGCCTGGAGTCCAAGGATCGTTCGTGCCGAATGGGGGTGGCTTCCGCTTGAATGCTGGAGACTCAAAGGTGGGAAAGAGAGAGAGAAAGGCAAGCTAGCAGCTACTGTTTAGGAATCGCCTGAATTTCATGATTTTTCAGCAACTGCGCGTTCCCAACGGTTGGAAAGCCGCGCGTATCTGGGCTCGTACCGGATGCGACGGTAAGATGAACTGCGAAACCGGAGACTGCGGAGGCAATGTGAGTTTTATGAAGAGAGAGAGAGAGAGAGAGAGAGAGAGCGAGAGATACAGACAGAAACCTAGTTGTCCGAATCCCGTTAAACCGCCCTGTTCTTCCAGACGGAGCAGTGCAATGGCCGTGGAGGTGTCCCGCCCGTCTCCCTCGCCGAGTTCACCCTGAATGGAGCCGGAGCTCAGGATTACTACGATGTTTCCCTTGTGGACGGCTACAACCTCCCGGTGCTGATCATTCCGATCCCCGGCACTTTCCGCACTAATGGCGGTAAGTATCGATGGATGGTGACTGCTCTCTCCCTCCCTCCTCTCTCTCTCTCTCTCTCTCTCTCTCTCTCTCTCTCTCTCTTTCTCTCTCGCTGTGTCTCACTTGAACCCCTCAATTTCGAGGCCAATACGACTGCAAGATGTCCGGCGGCTGCGTGCAGAGCTTGGATTCGAACCTGTGCCCCGAGAAGATGCGTGTTGTCAAGGTATGGATTAAGCTCAGGCTTGGGCTTAGGCCTAGCTTAGGCTTAGGCTCGGCTTAGACTTGGGCTTACCGCGGATAACACTGCGTTTCCAGAACGGCCGTATCGTCGCCTGCAAGTCGGCTTGCGAGGCGTTCAACACCGACGAGTACTGTTGCCGGTAGGTTGCTTTAAAGGACCATTGAAGGCAAAACCCTGTGCCTTGCTGGTGGCCTAGAATTAGATTTTAAAAATACCTAATCGCTAATTCCCAATTTCAGTGGAGCCCATGGCACTCCCCAGACCTGCCCGCCCAACCAATACTCACAGCTCTTCAAGGCAAGTTTTTTTAGTTTTTAAAGGGACTGGGAAGGCAGGCTAGCAGAGACCAATCGTGTTAAGGGCTTGAAGTCATAACATTAATGCATAAATTTCTTCAGAAAGCCTGCCCTGGCGCCTATTCGTACGCCTACGACGACAAGACCTCCACCTTCTTCTGTCGCGGAAATAATGGACCATCTCCTGCCTACACCGTCCAGTTCTGCTAAACGAATACATATTTATTGCACCAATAAATTTGTACGTACAGTAAGACTAAATTATGCACTGTAAGGATTCGTTGCTCTCTCTCTCTCTGGCTCTCTCTCTCTCTCCGCTCTCTCCGCTCTCTTCTCTCTCCCTCTCGCTCCCTCTCTCTTGGTCGTGGACACTGGTGGTTCAGAGCGAAACTTCAAAAAACATATCAACTTAATCGGGATTTCCCGGGCTTCGAAATAAAATTACTTCGGCACTATTTCACATGCACTTCCGGTACTGACCCAAATACAACTAGGCAAAGTTAATTTAGGCTCGAAACAGGCCTGGGAAGGTGGCAAGGATTTTTATCATAACCATAAATTAACTAGGCTAATTTCCCAAACTGCTACTGATGACCAGCGCCTACGACCGGCGTTTCCGGTCTTGCTCCCTCATTTTTCCGCTAATTTTTGGTCCTTTTTGAGGTCAGATAAGAGAGCCGGCATGTGATTTTGGGGGGACCCCTGGGCCCGAATCGGTTAGAGAGTGGCGGACGCAGAGATGCCAATGGGGAACGATAATTTTGGGGCGGCGTCCGGAGCCGGCCAAAAAATAGCGTTCGGGTGGATTCTGATAAGACGGAAGGTATAAAAGTGGGGCCCGGAATGCAGCGTGGCAACGGCATGGGGCTGGAGGGTGCGCTCTCTCCCTCACTCTGTCCTTTCTAACCAGCTCTCTCTCCCTCGCTCTTTCTTCCGCTGGCTCAAGCGCTCTCTCGTTCTCTCTCTCCCGCTCTCTCTCTCTGAGCAATCTGCGTACCTTCAAACCTTAGGGATTTTCCCTCGCCGCCCTTTAAAACCACTCTTAAGCCTGGCTGGTTACGATTTTTCTATTTTTCCAGGATGCTCCGCGCCGCCGTACTCCTCGCCCTCGTCGGCTATGCAGCGGCCGCCTGCACCAGCGACGGAAATGGCGTTTGTATTAATGTGAGTGGTGTGCTTATTTTTCCAAGGGCAGGCTAGCAGAGATTCTTTAGGAAAATACAACTCCGTTTTAGGTCTATAACAAGTGTCCATTCCCGATTTGGCCTGGCGTGCAGGGATCATTCGTGCCGAATGGAGGTGGATTCCGCTTGAATGCTGGAGACTCGAAGGTGAGAGCGAGAGCAGAGAGAGAGAGAGAGGAGAGAGCAGGGTAACAAAGAACATTTGGCCACTTTTTTGCACTCCACGATTACCTGATAAGGTCAGAAAACGGCGCGCGGGTCCAAGGACCAGCCGCACCTGTCAATTTGGTCTGTCTGATAAGCGGAAGCCGAGAAGGAGGGCTTGTTTTTGAGCTGATAGAGCTAGCAGAGAATCTTTAGGAAAGGGCAGGCTAGCAGAGCTATTTAGGAACCTCCCATTAATGCGCATTTTCAGCAACTCCGTGTCCCCAACGGCTGGCAAGCTGCCCGCGTCTGGGCCCGCACCGGATGCGATGGAAATATGAACTGCGAAACCGGAGACTGCGGAGGAAACGTGAGTTCAAAGAAAACGAGAGAGAGAGAGAGTGAGAGAGACAGAATCTAGCTGTCCCAACCCCTTTAAACCCCTCTTCTTCCAGACGGAGCAGTGCAATGGCCGTGGAGGTGTCCCGCCCGTCTCCCTCGCCGAGTTCACCCTGAATGGAGCCGGAGCTCAGGATTACTACGATGTTTCCCTTGTGGACGGCTACAACATCCCGGTGCTGATCATCCCGATCGAGGGAACTTACCGTACCAACGGAGGTTGGTGTTGAGATCGCGTCATAGAGAAGGAGAGAGAGAGACAGTGAGAAACATCGATTTTCAGGCCAATACGACTGCAAGATGTCCGGCGGCTGCGTGCAGAACCTTGCCTCCAACATCTGCCCCGAGAAGATGCGTGTCGTCAAGGCGCAGCCGCATTAAAGGGGCTAGAACACTGAAATTTCCAGAACGGCCGTATCGTCGCTTGCATGTCTGCCTGCGAGGCCTTCAACACCGACGAGTACTGCTGCCGGTAAGCCTAACCTAAGCCTAAGCCTAAGCCTAGGCCTAAGCCTAACCCTTCGCCTAAGCCTAGCCCAAGCCTACCAAGCCGGGCTTCTGCTAAGCCTAGCTAAGCCCAAGCCTAAGCCTGCCTGCCTAAGCCCAAGCCTAAGCCTAACTCCAAGCCCAAGCCTAAGCCTAAGCCTCCTGCCTAAAGCCTAAGCCTAGAAAGCCTAAGCCTGCCTCCAAACCTAAGCCCTAAGCCCAAGCCCCAAGCCTAAGCCCAAAGCTCCTAAGCCTAAGCCTAAGCCCTCCAAGCCTAAGCCCAGCCTCCAAGCCTGCCTGCCAAGCCTAAGCCTAAGCAATTTTCTTAGTAAATTCCGAAAAAATCCATGTGGTCCCCCCTTTAGTCGTAAACCATCAAAACCAAAAGTTTCAAAAAATCGTAGCAATTAAACCAGGGCCTCCGGGGCTTCGGAAGAAACTGTTTTCGGTACTATTTTTCGTGCTCTTTCAGGTGAACACATCAAAGCGATTTCGCACGGTCGATATCTCGCGGAATCGGGCTTGGAAGGCCCGTCGACGAGGGCTGCCTAGTCCAACATTCAAAAATCGTAGCAATTAAACCAGGGCCTCCGGGGTTCTCGGAAGATACCGTTTTCGGTAGCAAAAATACGCTCACAGATATATCTGGTTGATCTAGGGGGGGGTCGATATGATTGCGAAATTCGTCGTAAAAAAGGTCGTATTCAAGGCCGGGTCTCAGCATCGCAGCTCAGGTAGTTGCAAGAGCTACTCTACGTACGGGAGGGAAGGTTGAGGGAGGAGCATCAGCAACAACGACACCTCCTGGGGACCACCACACTATTCTAACTAAGGTAGCCGGCGCCGTTCCGGAAATCTCCGTTTGTGCTTAGGCTAGGTTGCTATGGACGGCTAACTTCGTAGCCCATCCAACAAAAATCAACAACCAAAGTATCTAGCGGGCAACGCGCCGAGAACAAATCCCCAACAAATCCCCGGCCAAAAAAACATACTATCGGGGGGGTCGTCCAAGCCTAAGCCCAAGCCAAGCCCAAGCCAAGCCAAGCCTAGCCTAAGGGCCCCCGCCTGCCTAACCTAAGCCCAACC
>JBBGBA010000376.1:0-29771 GCA_038088335.1 Mesorhabditis sp. LJ9110 | reverse complement strand
GGCCCCAAAAAAGTTTAAGTTTTATAACTTTTTAAAACCCGATTTAATATTAAAAAAACCCAATATCAATTATTGCAGAGGGGAAATTTTTTACGGCCGAATGATACCAAAAAAGAGTTAGTTTCCCTTTCCGGGTCCCCCACCAAAACCGCCTTCGTTAGGTTTAGTATCATTAGAATCCCCTTTTTCCCATTTCTACAAAAGTTGGAAATTTTTTTTTAAATTCCATTTAGTTTTAAAGTTATAAGGCTACAAATTTTTGGCCCCCATTTTTTTTTCCCCCTGGAGGTCGCGTTGTTTTTGGCCCCCAATTGCCGCAAATTCTTGCGTGCCTAATTTTCCGTGGGTAGCCAAAATAGAACCTCCCCTTCCCAGGGGGTTTACAGCTTTTTGGGAAAAAGTAAAAACCGGTTTTACTTCGGGGTCCGGGTCCCTTTGAAATGATGGGTACCAATCTTTTTGTGACCCACACAAAAAAAAATTCCAGCATGACAGTTTGCCCTATGAAGCCCCCCTTTTCGACGACCTGTAAAAGGGCCTGTTTTTTTTCCGATTTCCACATAATGCCGAAAAAGGGGTTTACAGAATGCCGATTTACAGAAGGGTTTTTAAAAAACCCGATTTAAAATTGTTTTTAAAAATGCCGATTTTTTGGAATGCCGTTTTACAGAATGCCGATTTACAGAATGCCGATTTACAAAATGCCGTTTTACAGAATCCCGGTTTTACGGGAATCCCGGGTTTTTTCCAAAATTTTGGGGTTCAAAAAATAAAAACCCGGGATCCCCAAAAAAACTTTCCCCGACTGACTTTGGGAACCCGCCAGACCGGGGAGGCCTGGTTTTTTCCATGTTTTTTTTTTTCAGAAAAACCCCTTTAGTTCCACGTTCCCAAAGGGGGCCCCCCTTGGGTTACTAAATTTAAATTCTTCTATAAAAATTTTTTCCCTTTCCCTCCCGGCGCATTGTCAACCAAAAAAAAATAATGAATCGTTGAGTTTTGTCCCCGCGGCTGAGCACGGGGAAGGGTTTTCCGGGACCAGGGGCGTGATTTTTCCCCTAATCCCGACCCTTACGCGGAAAAAAAAATTTCAAAATCGCCAGGGGCCCAAATCGGATGAGGTTTTTTCTGGGGGTCCGGTTTGGGTTTTTGGGTGTAGCCAAATTTTGTAAAATCGGCATTCTGTAAACCGGCATTCCCGTAAATCGGCATTCTGTAAACCGGGATTCTGTAAACGGCATTTTGTAAATCGGCATTTTGTAAATCGGCATTCTTTTAAATTGGCATTTTGTAAAATCGGATTTTTAAAATCGGCATTTTGAAAATCGGCATTCTGTAAATCGGCATTCTGTAAATCGGCTTTCTGAAAATTTCCAGCCCCGCATTATCAGCCTATCCCGTTTTTTTCCTTAAAAAATAATGGGTGAAATTTCCCCAAAACAAAAAAAAGCAAAAAATTTTATTCAAAGGGAACACAAAAAAAACATTCAAACAAAAACCCGTAATTAATAAAAGGGGCGAGATAAAAAAAAGAATTCAAAAAACCAGAAAAATTACATCTACAGAATGGGGGGGGACTAGCGCTAATAAATAACAAGTGACAAACACATAAAAAAAGCGTACGGAGGGGGGGTTTTATTATTGGGGATTTCCTTGTCGCGGGCGGGGCCAATAAATTCCCCCCAAGGGTCGTTTAGAGCCAAAAGAAAAATTTGGGGAAAAACCGGGGGAAAATTTTTTCATGGTTTCTTTTCCCTTTTGAAAGTGAATTTTGAGGGGGTCAAAATTTAAAATTTCCCCAAAATTTTGGAAAACAAAAATTTTATTCAAAAAAAAGTCGAAAATCCGACACGAAAACCATTTCCCCCAGGCAGGTCCAAAAACCCCAAACGATCAATGACAAACCAAAAAAATTAAAGCCATAAAAAAAAACAGCCTTTTTGAGTCATGGCGCACAGCTGAACGTGTTGTTGAGGGGCTGGGGCAGGGGGGGGCCCCGGAAGATGCTGGGGGGGGGGGCGGGCGGCGGCAAAAAAGACATATAGAAATCTTTCTAAAAATTTTGGTTTTTTGCCCCTTTGGGGTCAAAATTTTTGGGCCCTTTTTAACTTTTCCCCTTTGGGAAAAAAGCAAAAAAACGTAAAATTTAAAAACCAAAAAAATCGAAAGGCCCCGGGGCGTTATCATCAAACCTATTTAAATTCATCACGTTGGGGAAAAAATGATATCTAAATTCAAAAACCGAACAATCATTCCTTTTAACGTTAATAAAGTTTTTTCACAATCCCGCATTTAAAAAAAACCAAAAAACAGAAAAAAAAAATACAGTATGCATTTTTAGAGACTTGACGAGGCGTTAAAATTTAAAAACTTTAAAAAAAGTTTTTAAAAATAATTTTTCCGAGGGGAAAAAAAAAAAAACAGCATCCTGTTATTAGGAATGGATAGGACAACCCAGAAAATAAACTTTTTTAGACCCCGGATAACGTTCCAGCAGCACTTGAAAGCAAAAAAAAAACAAAGCACACATAGTTTTTTTTGGGTTGTGTTAAACTTACTTTAAAAATCATAGTTTCAAAGTAGGGCATAAAACTGTCCGAACTATTTTCCCTTTTCAATTTTTCCCTAAAAAAAGCATCACACATCACATATAAAAAAAACAGCACACAAAAATTTAAAAGGGGGGGCGGGGCCCGAGGGGGCTCTTCCCCAATTTTTTTTAATTTTTTTAGGCCCCGGGGGGGGCAAAAAAGAGAATTAACAAGCAAAAAGGGTTTCTTACTTAGTTTCAGCCCTTTTGTTTTGATCTCGTCCCATTTTTTTCGAAAAAGACCCTGCCTTTTTTTTTCCCCCTAAAATAAAAAAGAAAAAAAAAAAAAGGCCGAACCTGTAGCTCTTCATCATGGCCCTTCCCCACGTCATCGTTCGCGTTCGAATAAATTTTTAACAGGACGGCCGCCTCCCGGTTTTTTCGCGTTCAGTTTTTAAAAAAAAACCGGGGCCCGCGCAAAAACCTTTTTTAATGGCATCCCTTTTTTTCGGCGCTTGCGAGCTGGCGGGGGTGCATCTTCACCGGGGCGAGCCCCGGGCCCTGGCCCCTTTTTGTTTTTGGGGATGCGGGGTTTTTTCCTGAAAATAAAAAATCGGGAACCCCAAAAAAAAACCCAAAATGGGAGGATTCCGGTGGGGAGTTTAGGGGGCCCCAAAATTCATTTAAACAGAAACATCTAATTTTAGACGTCTACAACCCCGAAAAAATTTTTTAAAAAACCAAAAAAGCTTCGAAAACACAGTTTTAAATTTTTTCAAATGTCTTATAACAATCTAGCTCCCCCCAAATTTCGATACGGAACTCGCTAACACCCTTTAAAAAAAAAACACCAAACTTTAAAAAATTTTTAAAACCCCCATTAAATTTCCCCCAAAAATTTCCCAGAATGCCTTTTTGTTTGGGGGAAAAGGGGGAAAAATTTTTTGGTTTTCCCCTTAAATTTAACATCCTGGGAACGGGCGTCGAAAATTGGAAGCTTTTTTAAAAAGTTCGGGAAAATTTAAAAAAGGGGGTTTTTCAAATTTTTTTAAACGCTTGTTTGGAACCTCCCACGCAACACGCTGACAATCACCGTGGAAGGGGACGGGGGCGGAATCCGCGCCCGTCGATTCCGGGGAAGTTTGTCGTAAAAACCGGGGAAAAAATTTTTTGCGATCTACATTTTTTTCCCCCTAAATAGCTAAATTGTTTAAAAAAATTTTAAAATTTTGTGCGGGGTCGTTATAGGGGGCCAAAAACCTTTTCCTTTTCCCCTTTGTTTTTGGAATTTTTAATGAGACGAATTTGGGGAGTTTAAAAGAGTTTGGTTTTTTTATTCAGTGTTACGAGTTCCGTATCGATTTTTAAATAGATTGTTATAAGACATTTGAAATTTTTAAAATGTGTTTTGAGCTTTTTTTTGGGCAGTGTTTGGTATTTTATTTTTATGGTTTGACGTCAAAAATTTTTTGTTTCGCTTACAAAAGTAATATTTTGGGGGCCCCCCCTAAAACCCAGCCCGGGGAACCTTCCCCCCTTTTCATTAGGGGGGGTTTTTTTTTTAGTAGTTCACCCCCCCTTTTTCTTTTTTTCAGGTGGGGAAAACAGCACCCCCAAAACAACAACAGGCCGACCAGCGCTCGTCCAGGTAGAAGATGCACCTGCCGCCAGCCGGCGCCGAAGAAAATTGGGGTGCCATTAAAAGGGGATTTTGGTTTGTCTGGCAAAATTTTTTTTTCAGGAAGCTGAACGCGAAGAAAAAGGGAAACCCGGGGAGGGGGTTTCCCAAAAAAGGGGTTTAAGAACATTTATTCGAAGGGGGAACATGACGGGAAGGGGCCTTTTATGAAGACCCCCCCGGTTCCCTTTTGTAGCTTTTTATTTTTTTTTTATTTTAGGAATCGAACGGCACGGTCTTGTCGAAAAAACGGGGGACGAGATCAGCAAGCAGAAGACTGAAACTAAGTAAGAAACCCTTTTTGCTTGTTAATTCTCGTTTAGACCCCCGGACTCTATGGAATTCAAGAAGTGGGAATGAGACGCCATGGGTACCCGACTTTGCCCCAACTACCCATATTTTTGTGTGCTGTTTTTACTATATGTGATGTGTGATGCTTTTTGTGAATTGGTGCAAATAAACCTAGTGAGTGGGAAAATAGTTCGGACGAGTTTTTATGCCCTACTTTGAGGCTATGATTTTTAAAATTATGTGTGCTTAACTTTTAACTTTTAAAAATACACTATGTGTGCTTTGTTTGTTTTGTGCTTTCAAGTGCTGCTGGAACGTTATCCGGGGTCTAAAAGCGTTTATTTTCTAGAGTTGTCCTATCCATGCCTAATAACAGGATAGCGTAGTTGTCTTTTATTTTTACCAGTCTGGACAGTTATGGTCTTAAAAGACTTTTTTTAAATGTCTAAATTGCAGTAAACTTTCGTAGAGTGCGCCTCGTCAAGTCTCGTAATAGTGCATACTGTATTTTTCTTGTCTGTTTGATGGTTTTTATAACTGCGGGATTGTGAAAGATCTTTATTAACGTTAAAATAGCGAATGATTGTTCGTTTTGCTTGAATTTAGATATCATTTTTGACCATAACGTGATGAATTTAAATAGGTTTGATACCGATAACGACCCAGAGCCTTTCGAGTTTTTGGATTTTTTAGCTTTTCACGATTTTATGCTCTTTTCCAGAAGGAATAGTTCAAGATGGGCGCCACAACTTCAGCAGTCAAGGAGCAAGAGGTACCATTTTTCAGAAAGATTTCTATATGTCATTTTAGCCGCCGCTCGCCCCGCCAGAGCTCCAGCATCTTCAGCCGCTCGCCCTGCCCGCAGCCCCTCAACAACACGTTCAGCTGTGCGCCATGACTCAAAAGGTCTGTTTTTTTTCGTATGGCTTTAATTTTGAGGGTTTTGTCATTGATCGTTTGGTTTTTGGTACCTGCCTGGAAAGTGGTTTTTCGTGTCGGATTTTCGACTTTTTAGTGAATACAATTTTGATTATTGCTGGTTGCTTTCGGCAACAGATAGACAAGAGATAGATCCACATTTTGAACATTTCTAAATCGATTCCGACTCAAAAATTCACTTTCCAGGGAATAGCGGAAACCATGAAAATAAATTTTCCCGTGGTTTCATTCCTAATTTCTCGTTTCCAGGCTCTAAACGACTGCGTGGCGATGTGGGGAGTGCCGCGAATCGTGCATGGCCCTCGTCGACGCATCGCAAATGCCTCCGCGACAAGGAAAGGATAAAGCCACACCTCCGTACGCTTATGTATGTGTTTGTCACTTGTTATTTATTAGCGCTAGTCCCCACGATTCTGTAGATGTAATTTTTCTCTGTAGTTTTCTTGTAATTCTTTTGTATTTATCTCGCCCGCTCACCTGTAATTACGGTTCTTGTTTGAATGTTTTTATGTGTTCACGTTGATGAATAAATCTCTTTGCTTTCTGTTTGTTTGGAAGTTTCACCACTATTGATTTTCCGAACGTAGAGAAAAACGGTATAGGCTGATAATGCCGATTCACAGAATGCCGATTTTAAAATGCCGATTTACAGAATGCCGATTTTATAAAATGCCGATTTACAGAATGCCGATTTAAAATGTGATTTAAAAATGCCGAATGCCGATTTCAGAATGCCGATTGAATGCGATGAATGCCGATTTATAATTTCCCACTCAAAAATTACCGGATCCCCAGAAAAAACCTCATCCGACTTGGCCATGGCGAATTATTACGAATTTTTTTTCCGCGTAGGGATCGGGGATTACGAGGAAATCGCATACCTTTTTCGCTGGTCGCCGACACTTCCAACGTGCTCAGCCGCAGCGACAAAACTCAACGATTCATTATTTTTCTTGGTTGACAATGCGCCGGGAGGAAGGGAAAACTGTTTGATAGAAGAATTTAAATTTAGTAACCCATGGGCGGCCCCTTGGTAACGTGGAACTAGGGTTTCTCTGAAAAAAAAGAACATAGTAAAGCTAGGCTCAGGTCTGGCGGTTGCCATGTCAGTCGGAGAATGTTTTTTCTGGGGATCCGGTTTGTATTTTCGGATGTAGAACCCAAATTATGTAAAATCGGCATTCTGTAAATCGGCATTCTGTAAATCGGCATTTTGTAACGGCATTCTGTAAATCGGCATTCTGTAAATCGGCATTCTGTAAATCGGCATTTGTAAAATCGGCATTCTGTAATCGGCATTTTGTAAAATCGGCATTCTGTAATCGGCCTGTAAATCGGCATTCGGAATCGGCATTATGTAGGTAAATCGAGAAAAACAGGCCAATTTTCAGCAGGTCGTCGAAAGGGAGGGCTTCATAGGGCAAACTGTCATGCTGGATTTTTATGTGTGGCTCACAAAACGATTGGTACCCATCATTTCAAAGGGGACCCGGACCTCTAAATTGAGTAAAACCGGTTTTGACTTTCCAAAATGCTGTAAACCCCATAGGGAAGGGGAGGTTCTATTTTGGCTACCCACGGAAAATTAGGCACGCAAGAATTTGCGGCAATTAGGGCCAAAGCAACGCGACGCTCCATACGGCAAGAAAATACATGGGGCCAAAACTTTGTAGCCTTATAACTTTAAAACTAAATGGAATTTAAAAAAAGCGATTTCCAACTTTGTAGAATGGGAAAAGGCGATTCTAATGATACTAAGCCTAACGAAGGCGGTTTTGGTGGGCGACTTTGTGAAAAGTGGTATTTCGGAGAGCTAACTCTGTCTTTGGTATCATTCGAACCGTAAAATTCCACTCTGCAATAATTGATATTGGGTTTTCAATATTAAGTCGGTTTGAAATTATAAGAGCTTAAACTTTTTGGCGCCTCGCTACGTTCCGCTCCTATCGACGCTTTTGCCCCACCCGGAACATTGCCGTTTTTGGGCTGTTTGATTGGCCGTGTAGGGCTTGGACTAGGAGCACAAGACAGAATTTGTTTTTCACTGGAATTTTTTTCAACCGGCAACCAAAGTTGAGCTCTATACCGATAAGAGGTATCACGGTCGATATAGGGGACCATTGCCGGTATAGGGGATCACCGTCGATAAAGGGGATCAATGCCGGTATAGGGGATCAGTGCCGGTATAGGGGATCAGTGCCGGTATAGGGGACCACTACCGGTATAGGGGATCAAAAAAAATGGCCAAATTTCCGAATCGTCGATATAGGGGATCAAGGGCAGGATAAGCATTTTTCATGGTTTATCAAATGCCACGTGCATTTCCGGTAACTACACGGTGACTTCTGACATTACATGTTTACAAGGCGGTGCTAATCCATTTGAGTCAGGTCTGTCCGGATTTGGACTACAAGACGCCCCAAAGGCTTTTTTGAAACACGAAGCCACTGGAAAAGCTAACTTGAGCTAAGGAGCTTAGCAGCTTCCAAATCAAAGTAAGCTTATAAGCTTAATCGCTTGAGCCCAGTTAGACTTAGCTCGACGCGACGCCTTGTATAGCAGCCTCTTTGGGCTCCTTTGCCAAATCAAGACAAGCTTATCTTGGGCCTAAATTGAAGTCAAGGCTTCCGCAAAGATGGTCCAAAACAACTGAGTTAAATCCAGGTTTAAGCCAAAAACCAAATGGCTTAAGCGCGTCTCGTGACCTCTTGCGGTGGTGTTAGGACTGCCTTAGCACCACCTTGTAAACATGTAATTCCAGAAGTCACCGGGTATTTTGATAAACCATGAAAAATGCTTCTCCTGCCCCTGATCCCCTATATCGACGATTCGAAAAAATGGTGATCCCCTATATCGGCGCCGATCCCCTATATCGACGGTTCGGAAATTTGGCCATTTTTTTGATCCCGTATACCGGCAGAGGACCCCTATACCGGCACTGATCCCCTATACCGGCATTGATCCTCTTTATCGACGGGGATCCCCTATACCGGTAATGATCCCCTATATCGACCGTGATACCTCTTATCGGTATAGAGCCCAAAGTTGTAACGGGCTATTGGTTGCTATTGCCCATTGCTCATACCGTAGGTGTGTAGCACAAGCGCGCCTTCTTTTGAAAAATCGGCTTTCTTCTTGTGCCCTTTTTCTCTTCGATTGCGGTATCTATCACCGAGGCCATCTGCATCACCAGGTGTCGGTCCCACGGTCAGGAGCCCATCTTATTTCTCATCTTATCCCATCTTATTAAGTTTTCTCAGCTTCTTGTTTCGTCTTATTTGACATCTTGATCCTTAGCGCGAAGATATTTGTCCTTTTCTCGGATAAATATACTCTACGAAACACCGGTCAGAAAACAAGCAGACGGCAAGCTGACTTTTCATAAGAACCATTTTTGAAAGCCCCCCATGGGAGTGGCGTGTCCTAGCAAGGACACGTGACAGTCGACGATTTGCTTATTTCTTCCCGAGTCCGCGAAATCTGGCTATTAGAAAATTGATTTTGGAGTCCTGGTCGTTGCGAGTCTGCCACTTGTCGCTCTAGATTGTCTCCTTTTATATTGCTTGCTGGCATTCGAAACGTTTGTAGATGCTGAAACTGCCCGAGCAATTGGTCGCCGATGTACTCGATCGACTCGAGCCAGATGAGCTTATTGCTCTCCAGCGGACCACCAAGACATTCCGGTGAGGCTTACCATTTCTAGAAATCACAAGCGTCAATTCACAATTGTAATAACAAATTAATTAATTAGTTCGCAATATGCTGCAAGAAAATGAATGGTGTGCGCGTTTTTAGACAGCGCTGGTACCCTGATGGTGATTAAAAGGCCGTTTGCGAGAGACTCGAACAATGAATAAACTTTCGAGCAATGGTAAAACGGGGTTGCGCACGGCGGGAGTCGAACCCGCGACCTCCTGTTTTCCGTACAGGTGCTCTTCCGCTGAGCTACACGCGTCCCGAATCACCATCGCTCGAGGCCGAGGATGAGGGAAAGGATGGGCTGATTCACGCCATGGCACTCTGCCGTTTCCGGGGCTTTTCCCCTCTCTTGCCAATCCTTTACAAATGCTTGAACCCGAATTTCTTTTTGCTCTTTTTTGCAATCGACTCAGCTCGTTTTCTAGATGCGATTTGATATTTTCAATTGCAAAATCTGCCAGTTTTGAGGTTTTTGGCGGAGGGTTTTGGTTTTCTGGAGGCTGTTTTGCGCGCAGTAAATGCTTTATGCGGAACTAGGGAACCGGCGGTAAAATGAAAAATACATCATTCGATGCAGAATTTTCTGGTGCAAATTTCTATAGTAAAAAGAAGTTACCCTCGGATACCCGTAAAATAGAAATTCCAAAAATACTGTTTTGGGTACGCGAGATTCCGGTGTTCCGCTCATTTTCGTGCTTCACGATGTATTAGAGAAATGATCCCCATCCCAAATTAGGTATTGTCACCAATTTTAGCCAATTTGGTGCAATAGTTTTGGAGATAATTTTTGAGGGTCGGCCACTTTGACTCCAATTTTAGCCCCAAAAATAAACTTTTTAAACTTTCAAAACTGTGCAGCCCTACTAACTCGACCATGCTCTTTCAGATGCGGTCAAAAAAAACGGGGCCGGAAAAAACTGTGCCAAGCCATATTAGGGTCTGTTCGGGTGACTCGCGGACGGCCTTTTAAAATAATCAATCGGGTTCATAAGATCAATCTTATCGGATGATGACTATTGATTGATTAAGCTAATTTTATACATTTTTAGGCAACGAATTGGCCGCCGGGGGCTGTTTCCTGGTCGTGTAAAAGCTCTATACATAAACGGACGAGCAGCGGAACATACAACGGTCAGTATTTTTGGAGTGCCGTACGGGGTGCTCACGGCCAAGTTTTTTAAGAAGTCTAGAAATGCCTATTAGCTTATAGGAAGTGTTTTAATATGTTTATAGCAAAATACACTATATTTCAACCAGGAAAAATGGTCAATTTTTCTGTCAATTCTAAAAGTCGAAAACTTGGCCAAAAACGGCCATCTTTCGTCAAAATCGATGGTTTTTTGCAAGTTTTAATAAAAAAACAGGACCCCTTTCACCTCCTTAAAAATTTACATTCTGCATAATTTGGGCGAATTAGCATTATCCCACTGCCTCCCAACCCTAATGCTAGCAAAAGCGACCGACCGCCAGAGCGTAAAAATTCGAAATGAGCCTCCGAACCCCTCGTATGCAAATTAGGATATTTCCATATGTTCTTAAAACGTTAAAATAAGGCATAAATCGTCATTTTCTGAAAAATCTGTGTGGTGATCTACGCCCTCGACTCCCCCTAAATACCTTTCGACCGGACCCGAAAATTTATTTTTCCCACTTTCCGATACCTTGGTAACCCGGTTTTTTGAGCCATTTATGCAAAGTGTCCACACACAAACATAAAAACACTATTTTTTATATATAGTAGGATTTGTCAAGGTTTTACGTTCGGAATAGCGACAAAAACAATGTAATAAATTGAAATACTAAATAGATTTGAAAAATTTAAACCAAAGAAAAATTTTTGGTTTTGCCCTCCCCGGAGTTCCATTGAGCCCTCAGACTTGCGATTTTTTTGAAAACCTCATTTTTGTAAACCACTTCCACCAACTGGCTAATAGATTTCACTCAAGACGTTCGAGTTTGGAGTGAAGTGCCGCGGAGGGACGACGATAATGGCCAATGACCATCACAACGCAATATTCCATCTACGGACGGCCAAGTGAGTTGCAGACTGGATAGCAGTTATCATCTGTTCAAAAAATTATTTGTTAGCAAGGGTTCGAATTTTCAGTCATTTCTAGGTAATTCCGCATGCCAATTTTTCGAACATATGACTTTTGAACAGATCTCGAAATCTATTTCCTATAGATATCTATTTTCGGTTCTGTTCTATTTCGGGGGGAATATGCTTCGCCAAAACTTCCATTTTTTCGCTATTTTCTCGGGATTTTTGCAACGCCATTCGATAGAGCGCGAAAAAATATACTAAGAGTTTTTGTTTTAGCTAATAATATTGTAATATAAAAAAGTTATAGCAAAAACAAAAAAAAACTATGGAAACTGGTGCCAAATGTTAGTTTTCGGCATTTTCGCCAGTTTTTTGATATTTTGAACCCGTCATTCGATAGAGCATCAAAAAATATACTAAGAGTTTTAATTTCATCAAAAAATATTGTTTTATACAATAGTTATAGCAAAAACAAGGTTTATACGGTGTTTCCACATGGGATCGTGGAGTCGAAAGCTAGTTTTCGACATTTTCGATATTTTTTAAAAATTCCTTTTATGCCATTCGATAGAGCGTCAAAAAATATACTATGAGTTTTAATTACAACTCAAAATAGCATCATATAAAAGGGTTATAACAAACCGAGGAACATTTCCCCCCCCCCCGCACAGTTTTTTCCCCCCCGCGAAATAGAACAGCACCCTATTTTCGATAGAGCTACAGGGTCTCCGAAAAAAGCCGACTCCCTCTAGCGATTCAGAGCTGTGCCCGATTTTGACGATTTAGGTATTTATCGAAAGCTCTCGCAAAGGCGAAAAAACAAACACATTTCGTTTTTCAATCTAGCCATTTTATTCACTAAATTTACGCCCAAAATCTAGAGATCCTGTATGTGTTGTATATGTGTTTCAAAGAGATTGTCTCAAACAGGTGACGGGGAATCGCTCCCCACCCGCCTCGGTACAAAAGAATTTTTTCGGCACAAGCCTAAATTTTTTCATAATTAGCCGATGCGTTGCTATGTGGTTTTTAACTAATCCTAGGCATAAAAACTAGACCAATTTTAATTAAAAAATTTAGTTTTAGTTCGAAAATCCGAAAAAGACCCAAAATGACCAAATTTTCGACTTTTTCAAGCATTTTTCTAACTTTTTTGAAAGTTTTTCGACTTTAAATCAAGTGAAAGTTTACTAAAAACAATGTAAAAACACTGTATATTTGGTTACTAGGCACCGCCGAGAAAAAATTGGTTCCCCGCCCCCGGGGAAAACCGGAATCTGTGCCATTTCAGGGATTTGGATGGGAAGAGTGTCGTTGATCGATTGCTTACAACTCGGGTTCCAAAGAAACTCGGGGTTTCATTTCAGTATGGTGAATCTCGGGTGTCCCAAAAAAGCACCCCCTGCGGGCGCGTCGTGTCCGATTTCCCCGTTTAGGTATCATCAGAAACTCTTGAAAAGGGCGAGAAAACAAGGAGGGTTATTTTCATTATGATTTTTATTAGAAATTTTACGCCCAAAAAACCATGAAAACCGCAGATTTAGCGAGATCGGGAGCACCGCGAAATTCCTATTGAAAATCTACCTGTTTTTTAGAAAAACGCGAATATCCAGCGTAAAAAAAAATAAATCTCATAAAAGGAATCCCTTTTGTTTTCGCCTTCTCCCTGAATGGTTTTAAATTTTTCCCGGATCGGGAGCCCCCGACCGAGAGGGGTGTTTTTTTGGGGGACACCCAGAAAAATAAACCTTTGGCGCCTTTTCTTTTTTTGCAGAAAATGCACCCGGAATAGTGCGTGTAAAGTAAGATAATAACCATCTGCCACCAGGGTGTTTCCGCTGCGACATCGATGGTTTTTCGATCGGTTGCTGCGGCTTTTGCAGCGCATTCGAACGGTCCATGAACTATCTCTGTATGTGCGAGAATATCGTCCTTTAACGCGAAACGAGGCGAGACTAACGTTGCCATTTCCACAGGAAAGGCAAAAGAAGACCGACGAGGTGAGATATGCGAAAATCAAACATAATTTCCCGTTTTTCTCATCTGCAAACTGATATATGGTAGACATAAAATAACGGGGGGATTCAAAGTTCTTTTCATAAAAATATTTAAAAATATGGTTTTTCGGGCCATAAAAAAGCTCTTACAAAATTTCGAAAGTATTTAAAACGTTAAAACGTTATTTTTCGGCGCTCTATTAAATGGCATTTTCAAAATTTCGGAAGTATTTAAAACGCCGGAAATACGCCCCCCTCCCCCGTTATTCTACAGGGTGTCTCAGGATTATTTGGACAAACTTTCAATGCCATTTCTTCCTATTTATTTCCTGATTTATGCGCACACCGTGTAGCTCCTATCAATTTTTGAGGTATTTTTGAGGCACTGGCAAAGAAAATTTCGCGAGGCTATGACATATCGCTTCGTAAAAATCGAAGTTTGAACGTAATTTCTCCCATCTGGCAAACCCTCAAAACGCATGCTGTTTCCGACGCTATAAAAATCTTCAGTATAACCGGCATAACAAAGAAACCATAAAAAGAGATCGGAAATAATAAGTCCATGCTCAGCCCGCAAAACGCCAGGTTCACTCTAGGAAAAAATCAGCAAGCCAAAAAGTTGAAATCAAGTCACGCACCGCCGTATTTACCTTACAAGTTTTTGCCCCGAGAAACTCTAAAAATCCGATAAGATACTTTTCAAAGGATAAAAACTTAAATAGCTACAGTAACAATGATGTACAAGCAATTTAGACCAAATTAGCTTTGATTTCTGAGGAGCTTGAGCACGAGCAACCTTCGAAACACCCTTATCAGCGATGCACAGGAAGTTGATATTAATGAAAATAATCATTGACATGACCAAACTTTGGCGCAGACAGGTCCGCTTTGCCAGAAAACGTCATATCTTGTCCAGAAAAACGTCGGAACACTTTTTGAACCCTTGTCCCAAGTTTCGTGCTATTTAAGAGGCAAAAAATCTTACCGCGTTCTTCGCTTGATTCTGAAGTTATTAATGTGTCTTCAAAAAAAATTTTCTGCTCAGAACATTGCAAACGCCTCAAAAACTCATATGAAATACATTAGGTTGACAGGCAACAGCGGTAAAGATGAAAAAATGACTATTTCGTTTTGTCCGGATAATCCTGAGACACCCTGTATGTGCTGCTGCCCATTGTTTTCAAAAATAGTTTTGAAGCTATAAAATTTTTATAACACATTTTTTCGCTTTGTAAAAAATTCCTTAGTATATTTTTGAGTTTCTATCGATTGCCGTTTTAAAATATCGTAAATCTCGAAAATTTGGCTTGCCCCCCGTTATCCTATGTGGGGCACATGGATTTTGATATATTTTTGTTTATTCAATAAAGAATTTGCGTTTGATTATTGTGGGCTGAAATTAATTATCTTAGGATAATTTTGATGCTTTATCGAATGGCAGCCGCAAAGTCCCACCGTAAATTGCAAATTTCGGTAAGAGTCTAGAAACCCCCCCCCCCAGCCGGCACCAACTTTTGTATCTCGGCCCCCGTTGTGCTAGCGAGCTCTAAAGCATACCGAAATGTTCGCCGTAGGCTAATTAGTAAGACTACATTGCAGTTCAGTCGAAAAAAGTATCGAAAAATAAAAATAAGGAAGGTAGAAAAGTTGAAATGGCTGGGGGTTTCTTAGACTTGAGCCGCAAATTTCATACTAATGAGTGCCCCCCCCCCCCGTTATCTGATACCTGATATATCATAGGTTTCCTGTTGGCTGAGATGAGCAAAAGGGCTATGCACCTAACCTTGTTTTTAGGGCGCGATGAAGCGTCGATTGAACAGATCGGTTGGGTTAAAGAAACAGCGCCTTCTTCAGGTTAGTTTCTTGTTTCGAAATAATCAGAAGACCGACAGCAAAGCAAAAAACAACAAAAGATGCCATTGTGCATTGTCTTCATCGTTTCCACGCATTCATCGAAAGATTGGAAGGTCGTTGGTAAACTCTATTTTTAGTTCATTAGTTGGAATAACGGTCAACTGCAAATGGCAAGAGCAAAAAACGCGATGATACAGGTGGGGCACACTGCAATCATGCTCATTCGGTGGTTATCTTCACAATTCTCAATCTAGCTGAAGCCAATCATCAATCGAATCCGGAATATCGGCTGGTGCCAATACAGTGTCGCCCAGAAGAACCTATTTCCGATAACGAGCAGCTGTCTGGGTGGCCGTCCCGATTGTTTCCAGCTCAATGATGTAATCATTTATAATGTCTACACAGTGCTCTATTTATTACCTAAACTTATTTTCCTCACCACCGCAAGTTTTGACGTAGCCTGGTTGCGCAAATAGGTGTTCCGGGTCCCCGACATTTGTGGCCGCGACATTTGCGGCCCGCAGTTTACTATGGGATTGGGTAAGAGTTTACTTTACCCCACCCCCGCCGGAAACTCCCCAAAAATTTTTTAAGGCCACCAATCGGTAGTGCTAAGTCCCAGCTACTATCCCCTGGCCCCGGGAATTGCAAAAAAAATCCATATTTAATTTTTACACTTAAAATAGTGTTTGAGCGGTTATTCGGATTTTGCTTGCTTTTGCCATAACTATTTCATTTTACATTATTTTTGGTTGTAATTGAAACTCTTAGTATATTTTTTGCAGCGCTATCGAATCGCGTCAAAAAATTTTCTAAAATAGCGGAAAATGTCGAAAATTAGCTTTGCCCCTCTTGTTCCCATAGGCAAATCGCATGTAAATCTTGTTTTTGCTGTAACTATTTTATATTGCATGATTTTGGGCTGAAATTCAAACTTCTAGTATATTTTTTAATGTTCTATCGAATGGCGTATCTCGGAAAAATAGCGGGGGGCGGGGGGGGGGGTAAAGTAAATCCTAGCCTGGGATTGGGCCGCAAGTGTCGCCGCCGCAAATGGTCGGGCCGTAAATTACGTGGCACGGTGCCAGTTATGCACAGACATATGGAGCGCTTTAAGCCGAGTCGGCCCCGACAATAATTCGTTTAGTTGTGCCTGCCACTGGACGCCTTCGAGAGATATCTTTATCCGGTGAGTTCAAGTGGCGATTCGAATAATTTGCGGGCGTCGTTGCCAAAAAAAAACTTTGGTCCATTAGCATTCGTGGGGGGAAGTCAGGGTAGATGGGGGAAGCGGACCACTCCAAGGTTTTGCTATTCACTAGGCCGGCTGGCTGTCTGACCACTACAATGTTGATTTCGTTTCGTTTCGACCTCGTTCGCCAAATTTGCTACTGATCTTTAAAACTCGAGATTTTGATGTTTTAATGCCAATTTTCGCCCCCGATCAGTGTTATGCCAAAATGCCGTTCTTTTTTATTTTGAAGTCCTAATTTACTTATAGCGTACCTGATAGAGACTTTTTTCTGTTTCGAATGGCACACGCCCCGAAATCTTGGCGGTCTAAGGGCTAGGCAACCCGGCGCCCCTATCGACTCAAAAATGTATGGGGCTAAAACTTTGGAGGCTTATATCTTGAAAGATATGGCCGATCTTAAAAAACGCGAATTCCAGTCTTGTAGAAGGGAACATGGCGATTCTAATGATACTAAGCACTAACAAAACTGAATTTAGAAAGTATGCTAACGAAGGCGGTTTTGGTGGGCGACTTTGTGAAAAGTGGTATTTCGGAGAGCTAACTCTGTCTTTGGTATCATTCGAACCGTAAAATTTTACTCTGCAATAATGAATATGGGCTTTGCAATATTAAGCCGGTTTGGAAGGGTTATAAGAGTTTCAACCTTTTGGCGCGCTACACCCGGCTCCAATTGACGCTTTTGCCCTCCCGGCAAATGGCCGTTTTTGCCTGTTTGATTGGCCGTGGGCATATCTCTTAGAGCAGGCTTCGCCCTCGACAATGTTTGACAGTTGTTTGAAGTAGGCTGTTTTCTATTATTTCCCATACAAAACTCGAAGTCAATACCCCATCAAGTATCGTCAATTTTTCCAATTTTTGGGTTTTGGAACATTGAGTTGGGGGTTTCATTCCAAAGAGCAAAACTTTCTGAATACGTTGGCAATAGTTATTTTTGCGAAATCGGCCGTGAAGTTCAAAAAAACGAGGTCGAAGTTTGACGTTTTTGACTAAAGGATCACTTTAAAAGTGGGATATCTCCAGAATCAGCAGCAAATTCGGGAAACAAGACGATGATCAGCATGGTCGATTCTATCTGTGTGCAAATTTTCGGCCAATTCTGGGTTTATTCGGGCTCTCATAGTCAGATCGCTTGGGGGTGGGCACAACACCTCAAATGCAGTATTCGAAATTTCAGGATGAATTGTTGAGCTGCCGGAAGGAATGCGAGCGATGGCCCGGGAACGCGTTGATCTGGGAGATATACAGCTCCGAAGTATTCGAACCTTGCGCGGTACGTATCAAACGATTAGTGACTGGACTGGGGAGGGATCGTAGAAGATGGTTGGCAATCTTTTGTTAGACGGCAGCGTCTTTATAAAGCGCCGTGCTTTGAAATTTTTGGCCACAGCGTCAATATAGAAACTGGATTTCAAAAAACCCTCTCGTAAATTTTTTTATCTTTTTTCTTTGAGATTTTTTTTCCAAATGGGTTGCCAGCAAAGAGATGCACTGCCCATCTCCTCCACTATTACTTCCCATTACATTGTGATCGGTGTTTCGAAATTCGCTTACGCGACGTATTTACAGGAATTGATTCATCGCGGGAAGGCATCACGGCGACCGGGCTTCTTATATACATTCATTGGCGAAGCGTCTGGGTACGAGGGTGCCAAGAATTTTTGTAAAAAAACGGAGGTAAGTTCAGCAACAATTTCAATTGTTTGCCGGGCGCGGCTTGCCACAGTTTGCGGCCCGCGTTTTTCTGAAATGATCGCGAAGAGCTGACATTAGGACTATCTTCAGGCATCGTTAAGTTAGTTTAATGGTTGTTACGTACTGTACTAACCTGAAATGAAGGCTGGTTTTGGGCATTCTTCGATATTTTCGCAAGGGCTACCATTAGTAACCTTGAAAAAATTTGGGGTCTTCCGGCTAGGCGGGGAAAAGAAGTAGCCGCAGGCGGCCTTTTAAAATAGCAAAAAATGTGAAAACGGTAACAAGCTCTGCTCTAGTTCCGAGCGCCCGTTCTCCCAGGAGCGCATCTTGGATAACGGGTTCGTACGTTCCTTGCGTGTCGGGAGATCGCACGAGTCGCCAGAAAAAGTCTCGTTTGAGCGCTGAATGAATCGCCGCGATGATTCTTGGATTGCCCAAGGCGCCCATGGTCAAAATGGATTCAGGATACCGTTGAGCAGCACGCGCCGGAATATGTGCGGGTGGAAGAGCCACAAGGCAATGACGCGATCCAGAAAATTCAAGAAGCATTCCGGCGACATGTAGCGGTCAGTGAGCGACCAACCAGCGCATCTGATCCAGGCGAGATGGTGTTGAAAAGACGTGTAAGAATTTTTAGCGTATTTGGTGTATATAGTTTCTCAGCGTCCACAAGTTGTAGGAAACTATGGTATCCGTCAAAAATTCTAAAAAAAACATTTCCAGAAACTTGGTCCCATATTCTCGAGCTGCTTTTATCGTGGTGCTGGTGGGTTTTTCATATTGCTGGAGAATTTTGCGAATGAAATATTGTAGAGCAGGACCCCGTTTAATTTTGCTGCAAAAGACCTTGAAAAAAACAACACAACAAGCTTTTTTGCTTTCCAGGATCGACGCTCCTGGTGACTATCCACATCGAGCAGCCACAAACACATTACACCAACGCCGATGGAAATCTAACGCTTTTACCCCGAAGTCGCAGAGATCATTATCGCATCACCGTTTCCCTGATGGACGACACGGAACAAGAATGAACCCACACTGTACAGGGTGTCCCATAAAAAAAGTACCCCTCCGGCATTTCGCGTATTACATCCGGCCGGTCCCATTCTTTGCACAAGGGTGTATAAAACCCTAAATAACCACAATCCTGAGCTATAGCCCGATCGCTACAGTACTTTTCGAGTTACAACGAAAATACTCTTTTTATACGCGATTTTACGCGTTGCATCGATTGCACCAACTTCCGGCTGCGAATCGGGGGTGAATTTAGGTTACAAAAATTGTTGAAATCAACGGTTATTTGATGAATTTTTAATAAGAAAAATTTCTGGGGGTAAAGAAGGCTTGCTGTATCTCAAAAATTATTGTAGCTGGCGGGCTATAACTCCGGGTTGTGGTTATTTAGGGCATAATACAGCGTCGAATTTTGGGACCGATCGGATGTAATATGGCGAAATGCGCGAGGAGTGCTTTTTTATGGGACGCCCTGTATACCTATGTTTTGGCAATGTAATTCTGTAACCTGAGTTCTTTATAAGCAATAAAATACATTACCTAAAAAATGGGTGATACGAAATGTGCAGAATTTTACTGGTTATACAGGGTGTCCCCAAAAAACCCCCTCGACATTTGGCCGTCTTCCAACCGATCGGTACCGAATGTTTAACAGCGATGGGAACCCATCAAAACCATGTGCGATGCAATTTTCGAAGCAAAACAACCGAGCTTTCTGGTGAACTGTCTCTCGAGCGGTTCGTTTCGGCTGGGGAAATAACTACAACAAATTAGAAAAATTTGCATGCAACAAATTATACTTCATATGGTTTACATACACAGGGCATCGATCATCCTTTTTCGGGTCCACCGCCATGCAAACGGTCAGTGCTTGTTGAATATTACGTTGAGTTTTGCGTTGTAGAAAGACACCACGGCTCGCGGCTCTGGGGCAATCGCCGCCGGGCAGCTACGTGCGTCGGGGTGGAATGGTAATTTGGCTAAATTTCAGCTAGCTAGCTAACTGAACCTTAGGCTCTAGGAGATAGAGTAAAGTAGCTCTAAATTTTATGAAACTTTCACTCTATGTCCATTATGCAATGGGGAATCCGATTTCGATATCAAAATCCTGCGCACTTTTCATTTTAGTTGCTAACTCGGCAGTTTTACAAATACCGCCAAAATAAACCTTCCTGAGGCATTTCTGGCTTTCAAAAATAGCGCCATCATGTTCAGGAGGGTCGAAAACCCCTTTCTTGGGGGGTTTTTTTTTGGAATTCTCTACGAGGAAACAGGTTTTTCTGAAGGCATAAAGTTGCCGTCGACGGGGCAGAAATGCGCCTAATGGGCCTTCGGGGGCAACAAAATGGCTCTGCAGCAGCAACTTCGTGACTTGGCAGGAGCAAGCCCCAAGCCAATGGATGTTGCAAAAATTGCTAAATAATAGTTTTCGACCATCATGAACACGATGGCATTGTTTTTGCAACTTCAGTCCTTCAGGAAAAAGTTGATTTTGGGAGTGTATTTAAAACTGCCAATCTTACGATATCCTACTATATATAAAAAAATAGTGTCTGTGTGTGTGTCTGTGTGCATTTGCATACAACTTCCGTCAGCGTGTTCCAGTAGTATCTCAATAAGGGGCGTAGTTAGGGGTATGTTTTATACCTCATTGGGTGCGTAATGACCTTGGGATGACTGCACACAAATAAAATTTTCAAAAATTAGCGGTTGTCGACGTTAAAATTAAGTTTTTTTTTGAAATCGAGAACCCTCTTTGTTAGGAAACAATTAGCATAGACCGGAAGTCACGGTAGCCTATATAAGGGAAGAGGGGTAGTGTTTCTCATTTTTTGTCATCGAAAATCGCGAGAATTATGCAAAGTGAAGGATAAAATGGGGTCAGACGGGGCCAGGGTTGAAAAGTCGCGAAGCGGCTTTGCAACCCTGGTACTATATATAAAAAAAATAGTGTTTGTGTGTGTGTGTGTGTGTATATTTGCATGCACTTCCGTTTGGATGTTCCGCACCTACAGGTTCAGGGAAGCATTTTTTCGGTAGGGAAGAGACGTCATAGGGTAAAGAAGGGGCTGGAATCGACTGCACACACATAAAATCTTCGATAAATTGTTATTTTCCTATTAAAATTCGGTTTTTGTAAAAATCTTGGCTTCCCTCTTTGTTAGGGAAAAATTGGCATACGCCGGAAGTGGAAATGGCTTATAAAAGGGAAGGGAGGGCGTGGTTTTCTATTTTTTGGTCATCGTTTTCGGCAAGAATTATGCAAATTTTCATAAATCCTAGACGGGGATAGAAAAGTTAGAAATTAGAAAAGCCGCGAAGCGGTTTTTCAACCCTGGTTGAACAATTAAAATTAAAAATTAGAGGGATTTTGATGTCTGAGTCGGATTCCCTCATTGCATAGTTGACCTCGCGAGAAATTTACACAAAATTAGAGCTAGGACGTTCGAGATACAGACGTTTTCCCGACCTGATAGCTTTTTGACCGCTAATGCAGCTCCATCCCCCCGCCTACCCGAATTGTACCATTATAAGCTTTTGAAAATAACGTATCTAGAATTAAAATGACGTTTGAGTCGAAGAGAATAGCGTAAAATACCGTAAAGTTCACTAGCCATTTTCAAAATCCTACAAATTTTGTCCAGAAGAGTTGCCAATCGTTTTATCGATTGAGAACGTCCCAGCGTCGGGATACATTATTGGAGTCGAAAGAATCAAATTTTGGGAACATATCGTGGAGTGAAATTTTCCCTGTGATTTGGCTGTGGCGCTCTTTACGTTTAAAAAACAACTTTTGTGTTTTAAGGACCCTTAAAACTTTATTTATTTTATTTGCTTTATTTTCTTAAAAAAGGAACCTTATTTATTTTAAGGACCCCATTGCCGGTATTACACCCTTGTACGCCCCTGCGTCGTAGAAAAATGAGTTCTGGTTGCAGGCTCTACGGCTGTACGCGCGCACAGAACGGTGGCCACCAGTAACCTCATCGCCAACAAAGTGCTGTTGCGCTTCAACGCGCTTTTCCTGCCAGACGCCGGCCACTCCGTAAAAACCTTGAAAGATCCCAATAAAGCTTTCTTAGTTTAATCTGGGTCATCTCCGCCAATCGCTCGCGCACCGGCTCGGATGGGTTGCCGTCGGGCCAATGACGGTCTCCAATCACCAAGACCACGAAACGGGCCGGCCGAAGGTTGCAGTCGAAGGCAACATCAATCTTCCTTCTCGCCACAGGTATCCTTTGCCGGAATTGGGAGGTCAGGTCTTCGGACCCCCCGAAAACGGTCTACAAACTCGGAAACCAGCGCCACTAGGGTTTTTTTCGGAAATAGGCCGGTACAATTCGGATAAGCGGGGGGTAAATTTTAGGCGGGGGGTAAACCGAACTTTTTTCCGCCCAAGCCTATATTTTTTATAGAAATAGTGGAAGTGTTTTTAAATTGTTTATAGCTATTCCTAAACATAAAAACTTTGCAAAACTTAATTAAAAAATTTAATTTTAGGTCGAAAAATCAATTTTTTCGGCCCAAAAATGACCAAATTTTCGACTTTTTCAAGTGTTTTTCTAACTTTTTAAAAGGTTTTTACGATTCAAATAGGCTTAAATTTTGTTAAAAACAATGTGAAAATACTTTATATTTGATTCCTATCCCCACCAGGGCCGACAAAAAAAAGTTGGTTTACCCCCCGCCTAAAATCCCCCCCCCCGCTTATCCGAATTGTACCAATAGGCCAAATAAAACGCCATCATTGAAAAAATCGCGGCAAAAAACCACTTGTGAAAAGAAATTGTCGGCAGACTGACCAAAAACAATGGGAAACCAAAAATGGTGTCTATGGTGCTAAAAGCGGCTTGAGCCACCTATAAAAAGCGCCGCAGACAGCAATTGTTTTGGGCAAAAGTCATAGGGGTCCTCCCTTACGAACACTGATTTTCGTATTTCGCTATTTTTGCAAAGACCAATACGAAGTTTATTGGGGCATATTGTTGTTAGCAGCCCCAAATTTTGTTTTTCAGTCCCCACGAGATCCGCGACAAGATTCTCGTCCACAAGGCGAGAATCGAAGAGGACATCCGAGCGCTGATTATGGCATACTCGTTTCCCGGAAAGCCAATCGTCGAGTTTTCACCAAAAATGGCCAATGAGGTAGTTGAAACGGCTCACTTGTAATGTTCGCAATCCAGCCAATCACATCTCTCTCATCTCTCTCTCTCTCTCTCTCTCTCTCTCTCTCTCTCTCTCTCTCTCGCTCTTTCCTCCTCCGTTTACTCACTCTATGTTGCTCGTTCTGTCTTTTTAATAATTGCTTCCCTTCCAAATACGCCCTTTACAGAAGATCGAGTTTCCGAAGGCCCGCGCCACCGACACCATCGTGGATGCCGACCAGCAAAAGCCGCCGATGATGGGCCGTGTGCGTAACGAGGTAGGGACATTGTGGAAATTCGAACTCTTGATTTACTTTCCTTCCAAATACGTCCTTTACAGCAGAACTTCGAGCTGACCAAGTCAGGCCCCAACCCGACCTTCAACCAGGCCCACAAACTCTTGGATCCCCCGCCCCGCCAATTTCGTGAGAAGGTAGGGACATTGTGGAAATTCGAACTCTTGAGCTACTTTCCTTCCAAATACGCCCTTTACAGCAGAACGAGCTGCCGTCAACCGGGAAGACAGAGCAGCCCAACATCCCGGCGTCCATCGTCGCCGCCGTCAACCGGGTGCGTTAGACTCTAGCTTATAACGGATCCCGCAAAAGAGACCCCTCGAGCGGTCCGATTAAGTGTCCGGATTTTACGATCTGTTATCTATCGAACTCCGTACCAGCTGCGGAATCGTCTTCTCCGATTTTCGACTTCCTGGAATATTCCGCTTGATGTTCGGCATTGTTCGCCCAAAATTACCTTTTCACCCAAAAATTCCATGTACTGGTTAGACGCCCTCAAAGCTATGTTTTGGCAATAACCAAAAACATGCCGTCAGGCTGGAAAATGAAGTTCAGAAATCGTTTTTTTTTTGCAAACAACATGGGGAAAACGCCGGAAATTGACCAGTAAAAACCTTTGTAAATTCAGGAAAAATCGAAAAATTTTGAAAATCGGGATAATATATTATCGCTCCTTGGGGCCCCTAGGGGGTTTTTGCGAGGGTTGGGGAGGGGTGTTCGTTTTCAAGGCGCTAAAATACAAATCCCCCAAGATTTTTTTATGGCTATTCGGTTTGATGGGGTTGAAAACCCTCTTCTTTTGACTTTTCAATCCTGCCCCTGCCCAAACCCATGATACTCGATGCAGAAGTATTTGATCTGAACGATAGTTACACCCAAATTTGAAATTGGAAACCGAAATTTGCGTCACCTTGGCCCAAAAAAATCGTTGTTTTTAAAGAAATATTTTAGTTAAAAATATTTTCGATAATCTCAAAAACTACGGTATCCAGCAGGCGGTAAAGTTAGGCCAGGTGTGGTGGGGTTTTGGATTTATTGAATTGAGTAAGACGGCGAAATGTCTGAGGACGTTGTTTATGGGAGGTTCAATATATCTCATTTAGTGCGGCAACTGCTCCAAGATCTCGGATGACTGTCGTTGGCTCAGGGGCGCCGGAATCCACGAGTGCCACAGTTGCCGGAACCCCCAGGCAGTAAGTCGTTCAACAAATTAGAACTTTTGCCGTACTAGCGTCAATTAAGCGTTCGGCTCTCGTTAGCATTGTCTAGGAACCTAGACAGATTGCTTTTAGAATCCGGTTAGGGCGCTGCTAACTAAGAGTAGGGGCAAAACCGGAAAATTTCGGGATTTTTAAAACTTTTGCTTTACAAGGTTTAATCTGCAGCTATTTAAAATGCTTTAAAAATTGTTATATTTGGCGTATAGGGCCGTACATTATATCCTGGAAAAATTAGGTTTTTCCCCTGCAAAAAATGCCTCCCCCGGGTAACTGTTCATGGCCACAAAGGTCTCGTGGAAGGTATGATGCAATAATGTATCATTCTGAATCCCGGGTAGCAATCAAAGCAAGCATCGACCATAACGTAAATCAGTGGGGTTTCTTTTTTTTAATATTTCATAAGTTTCTGCCCGTTGCAGGAAGAAAAAACTCGGATCAGTGGCCTGCCTGCAGACGTATGTCTGCGAGAACTACCTGGTGGAGAGGTAAGAATGTGACAGTTTCTTTCTTTGGGCTTTTTCTGGCGCAAAGAGCCAGCTTTGCAAGGAAAACTACCGTCCCTTTCCGTCTATTTTTGGAGTTTCCAGGGAGCGGCTCATCCGTGCGAACCGGCCCCCGGCTGAAGCGCAGTTGATTGATAGTGGGTTGACTGAAAACCAGGGTTGAAAAACGCTTCGCGACTTTTTCACCCTGATTCCCCCACCCCACCCACATATTGAAGTACTGAATTTGCATAATTCTTGCCAAATAGCCAAAATGCTATCAGTGCGGCCTTCACTCATGTGGCCAGATCCAAGCCAGAGCCCAGAGACGAATTTGAATCTGCTCCGGGAATAAGAAATCAGGCCATGATGACCGGGATCGCGGAAAACCCGCTCAGCCCTTGAGCGGGTTTGCCCTGCAGCAAAAAAAAATCAACCTGACATCGTCATTCATACCTAAATTCGGTGCTGTTCTATTTCAGCGGGGGAAAAACTGTGCGGGGGGAAAGATTGATTAGGCAGGACTTCGATATTTTCGCTATTTTCTGGGGATTTTTGCAACGCCACTCGCTAGAGCACCGAAAAATATACTAAGGGTCTTTTTTAGCTTAAAATATTGTAATATAAAAAAAGTGGGAGCAAACAAAAAAATTGCTTTTGAAACTTTTGAAACTTTGTAACTAAAAACAGCATGCTAGTTCTCGATATTTTCGCTAGTTTTTTGATAATTTGGAGACACGATTCGATAGAGCCATAAAAATATACTAAGAGTTTTAATTTTATCTTAAGATAACATGATATAAAAGAGTTATAGGAAAAGCAAGGTTTAAACACGGCTTCCACATGGGAACATTAAAGGCGAGGCTAGTTTTCGACATTTTCGATATTTTTAAAAATTCTTCAACGTCATTCGAAAGAGCATCAAAAAATATACGGAGAGTTTTAACTGCAACTCAGAATAACGTATTATAATAGAGTCATGGCAAAAAGAAGTAGCCGCAACTTTCCCCAGCACAGTTTTTTCCCGCGAACGAAATAGAACAGTACCTTAAATTCTTTATAGCATTATTTTTTCGAGACGATCTACGTATGATACAGTAAAACTCCGTATTAGGCCATTGCGAGTACTGTCGCCTGCAGCGAGCCATCGATCTGGGGCTCGTCGTCGAGAAGGAAGAGCACTCGATCGAGCTGACGAAGTCCCGCCCGACCCGAACATCAGCCATGCCCCGGTGTCGAGCTCTCGCCACAAACTCTTGGATCCGCCGCTCCGCCAATTTCATGAGAAGGTAGGGACATTGTGGAAATTCGAACTCTTGAATTACTTTCCTTCCAAATACGCCCTTTACAGCACTCGATCGAGCCGACGAAGCCGCGCCCCGACCCGACCATCAGCCACAAACTCCTGGATCGGCCGCTCCGCCAATGTCGTGAGAAGGTGGGGGACATTGTGGAAATTCGAACTCTTGATTTACTTTCCTTCCAAATACGCCCTTTACAGCAGAACCAGTTGCCCACGGCGCGCCCCAAGGACACCACCGGCCATTCCGAGCCACGCCAAATTAAGCTACAGCTGCCACAGCTGCCGGAACCTCAGGCAGTAAGTGGTTCAAAATAATTGAGAACCTTTGCCTTACTAGCGTCAATGGGGAAATCCGCGCTACTAGCATGGTCTGGAACCTGACAGTTTGCGTTTTAGAATAAAGTCTATTTTTTTCGCTCTCTCGCTCCCCCTCTTTCTCTCTTTCTTTCTCTCTTGTGTTCTAATAATTACTTTCCTTCCAAATGCGCCCTTTGCAGCAGAACGAGTTGCCCATGCCCGCCCCAACGACACCATCGTGGATGCCCACCAGCACAACCCGCCGAGGATGGGCCGTGTTCGTGAGGCTAGGGACATTGTGGAAATTCAATCTTAATTTTTTCCCCCAAATACCCCTTTACAGATGCGATAAATATCCATCATTATAATTTTTTTTTCTCTATCTCTCTCCTCCCCCCGCTCAAAATCTCTCTCTTTCTCTCTCTCTCTCTCTCTCTCTCTCTCTCTCTCTCTCTCTCTTTCTCTTTTCAAGTTGAAGTGCAGCCTTATATTTGAAACTTAAACAATTTTTTCCCCGATAAAAAAAACCACAGGAAATCTAGCACGTCGTATTGTACAGTTTTTGTGTGGTCCCGGAAGCGAAACCCCTTAATAATTTTAATTTTTAGTATAATTTATTAATGGGTGGGAATACAAGTGAAATACGGATGGTGAAGCAAGGAAATTCGACGGGGAAAAGGCACCGGCGCGGGGGGGAGAAAATCTTTACAAAATAACGATCAATGGAAAAAAGAATTTTGGGTTTTCTTTTGCTGAGCAAATTTGGGGGTAGAATAGAAAAAAAAGATTGGATATCAAGGAAATGATATAACCCCATGGCGAACCGATTAAGCAAAAAGGGGGGGTGGGGTTGGGGACAAAAAGGGTTTTAGAAGGAAAACTTTTTTTTAAAATTTTTTTATATGGAAAAACCCTGATTTACATGACGTAATTTTTGGTTTAGATTTTAGAAGAATTTAGCTTAGTTTTAGTTTTTTCGAGTTTGATGCCGAAAGTAGCTTTTCTGTTTTTAAAAAAAGGCAAAGAATCCTTTTTTCCGCTTTCAACCCCAAATTTAAGGCTGATTTACATAACATAATTTGTGGATTGGCTTTTACAAGAATTGAGAATATTTTTGTGCGGCATTTTCGTGTTCCATTTTCGAAAAACGAGAAAATTTGAGGTTTATGCCCTAAAAAAATTAAATTTTGTTTTTTTTTTCGTTTTTGGGCTTAGATTTTTGTTTTTTAAACCTTTAAAAAAAGCAAAAAGGGGGGTGGCGAAAATCCAAAAACCCCTGAGAATGGGGGGTTTGGGGGAAAAGGGGGGGCGGGGGGAAAAAAAAAAACCAAAAATGAAATTCGGTGTTGAAATTAAAAATTCGTTTTGGGAAAAAGGGGGGGTTTCAGAAAATTTTTGGGTTTTTTTAAAAACCAGAATCGTAGTTTAAAAATTGTTGGGCCCTTAAGTTTTTAAGGTTTTTGGAAAAAAAATTTTTTTTTTTTGGGGAATTTTTTGGTTTTTTCAATTTTGGAGATTTTAGGTTAACTTTTAAAAATTTTTTAAACTTAAACCCCCCGTGACCGGGCCCGAGGTCGTCTTATAAAAACAATTATTAATGCGCGTTCAGATAGCCGCTCGTCCTTTGGCGTGGGTCATCGGAAGGGGTAAGCGGCGATGGGGGTGCCTTTCGGGCCGGGTTATACTTGCCGTGCAGCTTGCGCGACTGCCCACGTAGCGCATCGTGAAGAAGGCGGCGGCGAGGAGGCAGGCCGGTTTAAAAAACGGAGTTTAAATGGCGGGTTGACGTGGTTTTAAAGAGGCTGGGAAGCGCCAAAATCTACCCGCATCGTCTAGGCCTCGCCCGTTACGCGTCATGCCCAGAAACATTTTAAAAAACCCCAAAGCGTCAAAAACTACCTCAATGGATTAGGTCTAAACGCGCAGTTCGGAATGACCCCGTAACGGTCGCGAAGCTCATTGTGGCCTGTTTTGTACGACGCGTTTAAAACTATTTTAACATAAAAGCCTAATGTCTCGCTCGAACCCCGGGGGTTTCACTACTACGCATCCGTCAAAAAAGGGGCCGTAAATGTCCTTACACGCGTCGCTGGGCGCTACGTAGCTGACCGCATTCACCTGGCATAAGGGGTAATGAATCCTGTGTTTAACACGATTTTAGAGAATCTAGAAAGCGCCAAAGTCTAGACAACTACGCGCCGTTCCAAAAGCGTTGAATAGTAAAGTCTTTAGTCTTTAGTAAACCCACATGTGACGGCAATGATGGCAACGATTACACTCGCTGCGCTGCTCCTCGCCTGGTTCGCGCTGCCGGCTGGTTGGTCACCGCCGTTTGTCGTTTCTTCCACTAAAATTTTGAGGTAAATTTTATATCGTAAAATATTTTTAGGAAATTGCTGCTTAAAAAGTGAGAACCCGTACCTGGCGCCTCGGTGTTCTTGGGCCACGCGTGCTCGTGGGTCGGGACATGGGGTTCCTCGGGGGTTTTACTTCGATCGGCCTTAAAATGCCGTTATAGCCTTTGATTCCAAGTTTTTTTCTCGGCCTCTCTCCCCTCTGGTGCTCCCTCTCTCTCTCCCCTCTGGCTCTCTTCTCTCTCTCTCTCGCTCTCTTTGTGTTTCATGCTCCATCTATCCCACACCCTCTCACTCCATTTTCTCTCCCACTCACCTAACCTCCTGGAGGCCTCTTACCGGCCTCCTCGTGGTCGTCGTTGTCGTTGTTG
Organism: Mesorhabditis sp. LJ9110; assembly: GCA_038088335.1. Lineage (NCBI taxonomy): Eukaryota > Metazoa > Nematoda > Chromadorea > Rhabditida > Rhabditidae > Mesorhabditis > Mesorhabditis sp. LJ9110. The sequence goes on along the minus strand of JBBGBA010000376.1, from coordinate 307 downwards.
TGGTGCTCACAGTTGTAACATCGTGTCAAATTTTGGCGAAGGCTAAAATGGAATCAAAAGGGAATCAGCCCGATGCGCTTTTGGTTTGGCATGCGGGCGAACCCATACCTGAATACTGGTGGCAGTGTGCTGGGGGGGGACATCGAACGGAACACGGATTGGGTCGTCTCGGCGCTTCCCCGGTTCCCATTTTTTTTAATTTTAATTATCAAAATTAAAATTTTTTTATCAGGCTGTCGGAAAGTCCGCGGTTTTTTTTTGGGCATTGTTTGGAAACCCGTTGATCAGGAGCTAACGAAATTGATTT
>JBBGBA010000400.1:0-50353 GCA_038088335.1 Mesorhabditis sp. LJ9110 | reverse complement strand
CCCTGACTAAAACTAAAAACCCCCAAAAAACTGTAAAATTCAAAAAAATTTTTTAGGAAAGAATTGAAGGAAAAAGTGATAATGGCATTTTTCCAAAAAATTTTTCAGTTCCCCCGGCCTTTTTTTTTTAGCAAAAATCCCCAAAACCTCTAGCGGGTTTTTTTAAAAAAAGGGTTTTGACAATGACAAAAGGCAAGTGAGAAAATTTAAAAAAAGGGAAATATGGGGGAAAGGAGATTGTGGCAAACAGATTTTCTTAAATTAATGCCGGGGGACTAAAAGTTTTGGGGAAATTAAAAGACGGGGGCTACTTTCTTTGAAAACAAAACAGGGAAAATTGGCTGGACATCGTCATCCACTCGCCCCTTCGTGGGTGGTCCATTCTAAAAAGTGTCCTTCCCCCCATCGACGAGGCCAATCCTCGAATCTAACAAAAGCCCAAAAAGGGGAAAAGGAAGAGAGAGGAATGGCGTGTCTTGGTATTAGAGGGAAAGAAATGAGAGGAAAGAAGCGGAAGGGGAAATGAGCAGAATTTGGGGGATTTAGACAAAAAGCGTGTCTTGGAATGGGGGAGCAGATTTTAGGGAATCGTTAACTGGAGGGCATTAAAAGGGGGAGGACACTTGGTTTTCACCAAGCGGGCCAAAAGGCAAGCTAGCGGAGACCATTTGAGAAAAATTTCCAAAATATGGAAAATTAAAGGTGTTGTTCAGTTGTTTTCGTGCCAAAAACTTGGAAATTGCAGGCTAGCTGAGATCATTCTGGAGGTCAATATTCAAACTGGCATTCAGCAGTCTTAAAAATGACATTTTAAACTGGCCAACTAGCAGCGATTATTGAGGAAGATTGTCGGGAATTAAAGGGACCGTGACACCTGTATTTGGCTACGAATTTGGCTACGTATAAGGCAAGTTAGCAGAGGTTATTTAGAAAATTTAGGTTCATCGAGTTGGCAGGAGAGAGGAGATATGGAGAGAGAGAAGAGGGGTGGTGAAGGCAAGCTGGGAGAGAGAGAGAGTGGGAGAGAGCGAGTGCGAGAGTGAGAGAGAGACAGAAAGCAAGAGAATCTGTAGGGAGTAGGGCCCCTCATCCAGGATGGCCCTTCCCTTTCTCTTGGCCCATAGAAGAGGGACGCCGTGTGAAGGGCCAAAAGTTAATTAAAGGGATCGAGAAGGCAGCAGGGAGAGAGAGAGAGAGAGAGAGAGACGGAGAGAGATGCTTCTCCATTACGCGACACTCCTCTATCCGCCTCGTTCCCTTCCCTATTCCATCTCCACACTCTCACTCCCCCACCACACCCAAACCAATACTTATTAGCCACCCGGAGGGGACGCGCTACTCATACCGTAGTCTTTTTTAGGGTGTAAATCAAAAATTTAACGTTCGTCAGGTTTCCTAAAAAAGGGGTCGGTTAAAATGGCTGGCAAAATAGCTCCGGCAAATTTCAAAAGTTTGAAAGAGCATATAAACTTTCAAAAAAATCTACGCTAATTTTCCTTTTTCGGATTTTAATATATTAATTCTTCAAATAAAATTGTGTTAATTAATAAATTAGCTTTAAATTTAACTTTCCAAGGCGACAATCGACAATTCGTGACCAAAAATAAAATTGTTATAGAATTTTTGAGGATTGAGTTTTCACCGATTTTCATAGCGTAATCGATTGTCTAAAATCCGGGTCCAGTTTTGACCGTAAATAAGCTACTGATTTTATTTTGCTTTCTAAATTCAAACTGGCACACCCCCTTTAAAATCCACCCAAGCCAAGCCACCCAAATCCCGCAAATAACGATCGTCGTTGCGGGACCCAGGTAGTGAGGGGGAAAGGGCCCTAAAGCCCCAACAACTCGGTGGCCCCACCCCAAAAATGGCCAGGGACAAAAGAATGGGCCGGTGTGGACAGACGGACAGACAGACAAACAGATAGAAAGAGAAAAGAGGGAGAGAGACCACAATTTGGGGCCCAATTCGGGGCAGCCCTGGGCCCCAACCAGGGCCAATGGGTCGGGTTGGCCCTGGACTAAACACACCGACAGACAGAAAGACAACCTGGCTGCCAGAAAGGAAGCTGAGAGCCCCAGTCAAAGGATTGGCGGGCAATTAAAGGGACCGGGAAGGGAAAACGCGGAAAATGGCGAGAATTTTGGAGAAAATTTAGGATTTGATTTTGGTGTGCATTTTTGATTTTTTAATTTTGGTACTGAACCAAATTTGGGCAAGCGTTTCGCACAAAGTTAAATTAATTGCAGAATAACTTCCTTTCAAACTGTCAGTCAGTCCACCCAAAAACCAATTACCTGTACGTCAGTCTTTTCGTTTGTCTGTTCGTCGCTCGATTTGTCTGTCAGTTTGGCCGATTTCGTGTCATCCACTCGATTTTTCTGAATATTTCCGGGTTTTGGGCGTTATTTTGTGTGTATGTCATTCGCATCGTTTGTTTGTCTGACAGTTGACACAAGAATCTCTAATGGTCTCTGCCAGCTCGCCAAGCCTTAGAATTCAAGTCGTAATCAATTACCCTCTCAAAAAGCAATCAATTTAAATGGCAAAATGGTAAGAATCGGAACGGGCGCAAAATGGGGGTGTAATACCTTGCAGGGAAATTGAGGGCTATTCTCGGGAGGGTGAATGATTGTCTAATTAAATCGACGAAGAGTGAGGGATTGAGGGTCGGCAAATGAGAGATGCTGAGAGTGAGAAATTGGAAAAATACCGATTTAACTAATTCCTAGGGTTTCCGGCCGCTTTGGCTGGTGAACTGGCCGTCAGCCTAGCGAGAAATCGGATAAAAACAAGAAATTTTCAAGCCGGAGATGGCCGAGTGGCTAGTGCGTTTGCCTCTCAATCTCAAGTCGAGGGTTCGATGCCCGACGGCAAACTTTTTGCTTTTTGGAGGGAGTGAGGAAATGGTGGCGGTGAAGGATTTAAAAGCCAGAAAATGTCCTAAAAAGAGAGAGTTAGACATCAAAAGTGAAAAATTCGACCAGCAAAACTTTAGGGTTCGTTTTGTCGAAACCAAATTATTGTGAGGTTCCATGGTGTTTTGTGGGTCAACTGGCTGGCAGATCAACTAGCGAATAGGTGCCAACGGAATAGTAAGAGCAGATGGTGCAGTGGTTAGCATTTCTGGTTCCCAGGTAGAGGTCGCGGGTTCGACACCCGCCTGCGGCAAAATCTAGCTTTCTGGGCTTGATAGCTCCTTTAATAGGCCAACTGGCTGGCAGATAGACTAGTGAACAGGCCAAGTCACGAGAATTAGAGTGTGTGGTCGAATGGTTAGCATGTATGTCTCGCAGGTTCAGGCCCCGGGTTCGACACCCGCGCGGGGCAAAAACTAGGTTTCCGTGCTTGACAGACCCTTTAATAGGTTAACTGGCTGACAGCTAGACAAGTGACAACATAAAGACCGGAAAGTAAAACTTAAATCCAAAAAAAGCAAGGTAAAAGCCTTGAGGAAGGGGGTAGTATATGGGGGGATGGGTATCGAGATGAGGGGGGAGGAGGGCCTCTTTTCGGGAAGAGGGGAAGGGATCGATGCATGGAGAGGGGCCTCGGTGGGCCCTAGAAAGAGAAGAGAAGAGACAGAGAGAGAGAGGCCCCAGGCATGGCCCCACAAGTGGATACGCGCGGGCCCCCCTGCCGTAGGGCCCGACACCCATAGCCATAGAGGGCCAGAAAAGGGAGGGACGGGCTCTCTTTTAAAAGGGGCATTCATAGCCCCCGGGCTCGACGGAGAGCCCCCCTAGCCACCTCACAACCAATACCCCCCCCACGCAAATAACCCACACACACCCCCCAACGAGTTTTCGGGGTGTTTAAGGGGATGGATCAAGAAAAAGCTGAATGTATCATTTGAAGGAATATGACAAAAACCTCGCGTCAAAATCGGATCCTAATAGAATTTTTTAGCAAACTAGCATCCAGATTGAGGCAAAATCGAAAAATCCGGGATTGATTAGTTTTAAAGAGACAGTGCCGGGAAGAAAAGCCCTTTTGTCAGTCAGTTCGACGAAATTGTGCAAAATCTTTGTGTGAAAATCGCAGTTCTTTAGAATTTTTGAAAGATCTGGCAGCCAGAACGAGAAAAAAATGCAAAGATTCTTAATTGAACACTTTTAAAGGACCGGGGATGAGCCTTTAAAACGAAAAAGGAAAAGTTTTCGAGTCCCAAAAAAGTTAGCTAGAAATGGGCGAGTCATTCCATTGTCCGCCAAATCCCTCATCATCAAATATGGACTCGAAAATGCCCGTGGCGGCACAAATCGGCCGTAAAATCGCAATCGGGCCGCAGAATTTTCGAGTGGAGTGGAAATTTTAACAAACTGGCTGCCAGCGGATCGTAAAGTGGAGAATTAGAGACGCGGATGGGAAGGAGTAAAAGTGTGGATCTCGGGGAGGAGGAGGGCCTCTAATTGCTCATTTCCAAGAAAGGAGAGAAAGGAGGAGGGGAGGAGGAGGGGGAGGAGGAGGAAGAGCTCTCATCACACAGCCTGGGGTTCTATTTAAGGGGGTTTATAGAGGAGGCAAAAAGCCTCGATCGCAACTTCTCCTTTCACACCCCACTTGGCGGCTAGGGGCAAATTGGGGCCCAGCGACGGGAAGAAATTATAATAAGGGGGAATGGAGGGAAAGAAGGGGTGTTCACCCGGATTCAAAATTGGCAAAATTCCGTAAAAGTTTCAGGGATCGGGGACTTGATTTTTAGCTATACTGGCTGGCGCTGATGGAAAATTCCGAAAAGTGCCGTTTTAGAATACTACAAATTACAGAAAAATTTGGACTCTTTTTTAGCTTTACTGCCTGCAGTTTAGAGGAAAACACATAAAAAAGGTTTGGGGTACGGTAAAATTAAATTAAGGCGGAAACTATTTTTTTAGCTGCACCGGATATCAGCAGAAAGGAAAATACATAAGAAATGGAATAATCGATTACGGCGATAGATTAGAAAAATTAAAACGTTTTTTTGCTTTTCTGCCTGCCAGTTTAACGCAAAAAAAACCGTAGCCATCTTAATCTGGGCTACCAAATAAAAAATTGAGCTTAAAATCAGATTTTTTAAACAGCAAGGGCATCAAAAAAATCAGGTTAAAAATTTAGCCGTTATCGAAAATTCCAAAAAATGTGAGGAAATAATTCAAAAAGACCTAAAAAATTCAACCCGCAGAAATAAGCAAAAATAAGAAGTATAAAATGGGATCATACCTGGCAAAAGGGTCGTCTGCGTGCGTGGAATGATGGATCGTGGGAGAGGCTTCGCGAAGCCTACAAAAACATTCAAAAATGATTGAGGAAATAAAATTGATTCGTACTGAAACCATAAATATTCCCCCGTCGGGAGGCAAGAGAACCATTTTGCAAAGTAAAAAATAGCGACTCAAAAATCAGATTTTTAGTCATTTTAGAAAGAGTAAAATCCCAGTTTTTAATTTTCTTTTTAACGCTAGAACTAGCAGTTTTGAATACAGATAACGTTCTCAATTTCAAAAAAGTTAAATTTTGTTATCTAAACTTAAATTTTATTAAAATTAATTTTATCAAACTTTAAAAATTTCTAAATTAACCAACAACTCTAATTTTAAAGCTATCTTTTACTAAAGACTCACTTTGGAATAGGGCGACTGATCGGCGGCCCGCATCGCATTTCCGACTTTGTGAATTACGGGTCGAACCGCGTTTACAGTTTTGCCGTAGTCGCAGTGCTCTGGAAAAAAATCGGGTTACGGTAATACCGCATTTTTTTATTGTACTACTTCATTAAACTTTTTTAACATTTCTATCCAAACCTATTTTAATTCCGTTAATTTTCCAAATGTGAGGTGTCACGCTCCCTTTGAAAGCCCTCATTACAACCGTATCTTTGCGTACTTTTACAGTCTTTTTCGGGGGTTCCGCCTCAGCATTTGCCATTTTTGAATTCGGATTATTCAATCTGTGAGCCGCTGTTCTTCTTGAATCCCTGAGCTGTGCCCATCCTCTTTGTATTGGAGGGTTACGGTACCGCCGGGGGTACGGTAGATATTGTGGATACGATTGGTGGGGATGTGGTCGACATCTGGAGCCTATCGAAATAGCGTAGTACGATGAAAACACGGAAAAAGTGAAAAATGCAAATTTTTGAAAAATAAGATTTTCACGAGTGGATTTAGCAACTTAAATTGACCAATAAATTTAAAATTATTGATTTAGGCTATCGAGGTTGTAGTTTGGATGGCAGTTTAGTGATACTGAAAAAATAAAGTCTAGTTGCCGAAGCTCAAGCTTTAAAGGCTTGCTCAAGCTTAAAGAGATGAGGACGGCATCTGTTGAACCCCCCTTGGAGAGGGGGGGTTCAACAGGTCCCGCGGCGGTCTCGCGCGAGAGAGGGCTCCCAGGGGAGAGGCGCAGAGACATTTTCTTTCCCTCGCGTAATCGATTGACTTATGCCGCCCCTACCTCTTTAAGTTCGAGCTCGAGGTCCAGAAATACCTATTAATGCGTCGATATAAAAATAGAAAATCGCATAAATTTAAATATAAGCAATCTGGCGGTCAGCTTATAAGCCAAGCCCAAAAACAAAGCCAAGCGGGCCAAGCTGCTGCTCAGAAACACAAAAAGAGCATGAAAGTGAGGGGCGGCTTTTTGGAGGGCGAATCTTTGAGGAGGAAGAGGGATCGATGGTCGAAATGGATGGATTCGAATTGAGGAGGGGGAAGGGCCTGTTTTTTAGAGGCTGTGTTCAAGGGTACGGAAAGAGAGGCCGAAAAAGAGAGAGAGAGAGAGAGAGAGAGAGAGAGAGAGAGGGATGGGTACGGAACGATACGCGTTCCCACTAATACCGTAATTGCGGCCGGGGGTGTGGAATGAAATATTCTGGAAGTCCGATGGTCGAAATGGCTTGGAAATGACTGTAAAATGTTTACTGGATGACAGTTTGTGAGTTTCAGTAAAAAAAATATCAATTGCGAAAATGAATTCTAAAGAGGTGGTGACAGGAAGGAAAAGCTATCAAGCTGAAAAACTCAATCCATGAAAAATCATCGAATTTGCATTAAAATTGTTTTGAAATGTTTTGTTAGCTTTGTTAGCTGGCAGTCGGCCATTTTATGAAAAAAAAATTGATTTTAAAGGAACGGTGACAGCCAAAAGCCGAGTTAAAATCACAAATTGGGCCACCAAAAGTGCGTTCTCAGATTTTTAAATGCTTCAAATAGTTAAATTTGTGTAAAAATTATTGTACTCTGTTCCTTGCTAGGCAGTTTGCCAAATCCAGCCAGATTCAAATTTTACAAGGATAGTGACCGCTAGAAATCGTGCTAGAACTCCAAAATGCAGAAAAGCTAATGTTGACTCAAAATCTTCAAAAATTGTGAAATTTGCATCAAAATCTTGTATCCATGTTGGCTGCTTGGCAGTTCACCAAATCCCAACAAATTTTAAATTTTAAAGGTACAGTGTCAGCTAGAAACCGAGCCAGAACTCCTCAAAATTCAAAAAGTAGCGCGTGCCCAGCCAGGCTGGTAGAAATCCGGGGGACAGTGTGTGGTGTGTGAAATGGGGCGATGAGAGGGGCAAACAAATTGGGAGAGAGAGAGAGAGAGAGAGAGAGAGAGAGAGAGAGAGAAAATGGGTATGGGAAAATGGAAAGAAAAGAAAAAGTATTCATTCGCCTTCAAACATTCTGGTGGCCATACAGTCAAGTGCCCTTGTTCCCCGCAGAGAAAAAGGGACCGGAAACGAGGCAAAGGTGAGTTTAAGTAAACTGTGACTTACTCTAAAGGGGTAAGGAAGGCTAAAAAAACCGAAAATATATTTCAGAAAAACTGAAAAATTCTTAGAAATTCATAAGAAAGGCAGAAATTCGAGTTTCGGTCATTAAATAAAATCCAAAAAATTAAAACGCTGACATAACCTTATATTCTTTTTATATTACGCTAAAATGTACACCAATGAATAATTTCGATACTAAACAAATTGCAACGATCTGCTCAAAATTTAAAAAACCAAGAATTTTCACTCATAAATGTGTGTTGAAAAATAAAGGTTAAAGCTTATATTAAAAAAATTTGAGGCAAAAGGTGGCAATTTGCTATTATAACTGGTTAAACTGTCCGCCAGGCTACCCAATTCCGACTACGTAACGCTCCCCTGAACGTATTCAGTGACCATCCGGGCATTTGAATCAAAAACGGGCCGACGGGGACGAGCTTCCGGAAAAAAGCATTCGGTATTAAAGGGCTGCCGACGGCATGTGTCGATCCCCCCTCATCAACAAATTGGCAAGTAGCCAACAGGGCAGAGAGCGCCCCGGGGAGAGGCGCAGAGACATTTTCTTTCCGTGCGTAACCGCTTGGCTATGCAGTCGGCATCCCTTTAAAGGGCCTAGGCAGTCACAGAAGTAGATTTTGACGCCTCACGGCTCCTTCAAGGACCAATCACCAGGTTAAAGTAGAAAGTACGTATTTGGCTTGAAAAGTATCAATTCACAAGCTAGCTTTCGACCTATTTGTTTCTGGGAGTCGAAAAGAGCTCTGCAAAAACTGGAAAACGAAACGTTCTTGACCATTCAGCTACTCTTTCTGTCTGTAGACGACACTCAATCATCGATCCCTTACGAGTACGCAAACATACAAAATACACAAAATACGGCCAGCGAGGCTAATTTGACCGTCTAGTGCTGGGTATTTTCGCAAAAGTTGGGGACTAGCTGAAAATACGATTTTTAAAAATCACCAGTTAAAGATAGAATTTTTGAATTTTAATAGATTATGAAAAATTCTAAAAATAACCATTAAAAAATATTTTGAAAATACAAAAATTGATTTTTTCTCGAAATTCCAACACAGTCAAATTTTTTCAAATGCAAGATGCAATATTTAAAAGCCGAAAGCCGGCCGACCCTGGCAGAATGCAATAAAAGGAGGGGGCGTGAGAACGGGAGACAACGAGATACACCTATTTACATACCATTCATATTCGGAACGGGCAAAGAAGCGAGAGATGGTTTTCTGACGGAGGTTAAGGAGACCTGATATATGATCGTGTTTTTAAAATTTAGAAGCATAAAATATGCAGTTTAAGGGAGACTACGTCATTTGGAAAGTTGCGTAGGAGACCGAGAAAACGCAAAACGAATTTTCAAGGATAGAGAAACGGAAAAATAAATTTATTTGCAGACAGATAGACAAACTGACAGACCAGCAGACATATAGACATACAAACTAACGTCAAATAGACAAAAATACCGTACGTTATTAGGCTCGTTGTGTGGCTAAGGTGCAGAAATCCGATTTTTAGGGAGTCACAGACCGAAAACTCCGTTCCTTTGCAGACAGATAGACAAATTGACAGACGGTTCGACGCACAGACGCACAAACTGACCCACAGACCGTCAAATCATTGAACTGACTGACGGACCAATAAATGGCTGTAAAAGCAGGATTTCAAAAAAAAACCAGAAAAGAGCTTTGAAATAGCGAACCACGGAACCTTGTAAAAGCTAATTTGGGTAGAGCAAAGAAGGGAAAGCAAAGTAAAGAAAGCCTCCCCCTAGCCAGTGTGTGGTTGCGCGTGGAGGGGGTAGCGCCGCGGAATGAATAGGCATTCTGATGCCATTTACTGACTGACAGCCACTGTGCAAATAAGAAGAGAGAGAAAGAGAGAGAGAGAGAGAGAGAGAGAGAGAGAGAGAGGGAGAGAGAGAGAGGGAGAGAGAGAGAGGGGGAGAGAGAGACAGCTACAGATACGAAATTAGAGCATGAAAAATGACTAGTAGGCATGCCATTCTTTTGTCTGTCTGCCTCTCTCTCTCGCTCTCTCTCTCACTCTCTCTCTCTCTCACTTTCTCGTCCAAGCGTGAAGCTATTTTAGGCGCTTCCAAATTGTTTGCCCGTTCATTGCCGCGTTCAGAACGCAAAAAAATTCCACGGCATTTCGAAATCAGAATTTTCCAGATTTTAAGGGGAGTGCGACACCGTTTTCACCCAAATTTTGATTTTCAAACCTTAAATCAAATTTCCAACCTGATAGGCGCCATATACCGTATCCTCGAGCGGTCCATTGAAAAGATCACTGCTCAATTGTCCTCTTTTGGCGATTTGCGGCCGGACGGCCATTAGGTTGACGGATGAATGGATCGGGTGAGCCGAGATCAGGACTTGTTGATCACCGCCAAAGTAGGAATCTAAGATATTGTTTCAAAATTTTGTTAAAGTCTTGAAAAATCGGTTCTTTTGCCTTTTTGAGCTGTGAAATTATCAAAAGTGGAATTCTAGAAATTTAGTTTAGCTATTTTCAAAGTTTCTGGAATCCGAAAATCAAATCTCTGCTAGCATGCCCTGGAACGCTTACCAGCCAGTCCGAGTGCCTCTTGTATCGTTTCATCCCTCGAATCGTCCCGAAAATCATCTGTTTCCGCTCGTTTTCATTTTCTGATGCGAGGCTCGTGCGTTCTAAATTGACAAAAAGTTTAAATTATAACAAAAAAAATCAAGGCTCAAATAATTAAAAACTGACTGCTATGCAAAAACGGCAATTTCGTGCCAAAACTGGATCGACTCCTCAACGATCCCCAGAAATTGGCCTTCGATTCGTGAGAAGTAGAGGTCTTTTATCGACCGTCATTACCATTCTAAAATCATAAAAATTAATTATATAAACTTGAAAAAATCGCCAATCACAGCAAAATTTGACATGTAAAATTTAGCAAATCTTTGGCTTTAAATTTAACGCTTTCTAAATTTGTCGCATGCCTTAAATTTAATAAGGATTTTAATAATATTATCCTCTCAATTAAATCGGAATTAACAAAAAAAACTAGATGACACCGTATCAAGTAATTTGTCAAAATTAATAAAAAAAGAGCTTAAGCAAAATTTCACTCACTTACAAATTCGAATTAAGTATATGTATTTACAGTACCATTTATGGATACGGTAGCCAGAAAATATGGTTAGGGAATAATAATTATGGGTTATAGCCATTTAGAGCTATTTTTTAGTAGAAAATAGGAATATCTGGGGGTAGGGTAGGGGAGGGTAGATGTCGAATTAATGACTTTAATAAAATTCAGAACCACCATGGATTCCGGCAGATATTCGACTGATAAGGAAACTGTAGCCTCGGGGTGTCTCAGGGGCAGGTGGTCGCCAGGATATCTCAAAATTCGGGCAGAAATTCTTTGATTTAGTAACGGAGCATTAATCGACGGATAAGATAGCTAAACAAGTGGTCGACAAGTGGTTTGAAGATTCGGAAAAGGTCGTTGGTTTACATAAGGAGATTAGTTGTATCACAGAGTTTCGAAATGGGACCAAGTCTATTTTATGCAGAATTTTTTGCTGATCAAAACGTATTTTTCAGAAATTGCGAATATTTATTTCAAAGTTGTCGAAGCTTAAAGTTGAAAAATGCCCAAATGGGCAACTTGGCGTTTTCGCCTTTAAAGCGTCGTAACTTTCTCATTTTAGTCGTTTCGCAGTTTCTGAAAACGAGTTTTAATCCGCGTAAAATTCTGCACAAAATAGGCATGATCACATTTCGAAACTCCGTGGACACTAAAAAAGTCTCCTTGTTAGCCCTAATACCGGAAAGTCAAAGAATTTTTAAGCGAACTGGCAGTCAGATAAGTGGCAGCGAGCCAGAAATCAGAATTTCAGTGTCGCAATAGGATTTTGGGTTGATGATTGACGTAATACCTTCCCAAGGTTGGCTTTTTACAAAATACATTTTTTAACATGTTCGACACTTGGCCTGTTTTTCATATTTTGATTGCAATAACCGGAAATCGAATATTTTACTGAATACGCTAATTTAGATGGAAATTTGCAGATTTTGCCCGACTGCAGCGCAGATAAGCGATTGAGCATTTCCTTCGTTCCCAAAGGTTCCTAGAAATGATTTTGCTACTGCAAAATTAGCTATGATCCAAATTCAAATTTCGCCAGCGACAGGCCCGAGAATTCCCGGTGGAAAAGCAGCTCTATAAAATCTCAATCGCCGAAAAGGAAGGAAATAATGGTGATGATCTCTAGCTGCGGGATACGGGAAGAAGGGTATGAGAAGGGTGATGATAAGATCTCGAAGGGGAAGGCTAAAAAGACAAAGAATATTCACACTTCCTTCTTTTCTTCCCGTTCCTCTTTTCATCACTCGCCACGATCATGTATCCTCAGGACATGTCCCCCTATCAAAGCTCCCGGCTGTGGCCCAATCGAGTTTGTGGTCAAGGCTGCTTTGATACCTCGCGGATCCATTAGAGCAAAAATAGTTCTAAACGCTAAGCTGACGGGTAGTTGAAGCACTGCTGTAAAAAATGCGTGTGCTACGAACTACAGAACTCGAAAAACGTATCCGGAAGCTACTGGGTGAGCAGATCCGACTCTGGCATGGTGACAAAGGCTCTTTGCCAGCGGGTTTGGAGAAAATCGGCGACTTCGCTCAAATTAATGTTTGGAAACAATAAACTGGCAGGCAATTAAAAGTAATTTGCCCGAAAACTTATAATCCGCGCAAAAAAATCCAGATAGCTCTTGAAAAGCTAAACCGGCTGGCAGATCGGACTCTGGCATGGCGTCAAACGGCTTTTTGCCGCAGGATTTGCCGAATCTGGCGTCGATTTGGATGTGATTCTTTGGGAAGGGAAGGGGAGGAAGGCGATGTCCAACTGGGACCTCTGATTGGGGGACAAAAGAACGAATGGGAGGGGCAAACTGGCAGAAATCATTAGGGAGCGGCTCTGTCAGGGTCATTCTTTGTGCTTTGGCAAAAGAAGGAGACCGGGAAGTGGACCTCATTTTGGACGAGCTGCTATTTGCAGCGGTGACTTTTTGGCTTTTCCAGGCTACTGTAATTCGGCAAAATTACATTCTTTTACGAATACGTAATTAAATTTAGCCTGCAAAAATTTGCTAAAAATGCATACTGTATCACAATAAACAAATTAAACCCAAAACGGTCAACAATTCTGTGTTCTAGCAAAAAATACTTTGCCTACAAAACGTTATTTTTGCAATTTTAAAATCTGCGTTTTTTTTTGCGTAAACCGAATACTGTAGTATAAAGACTTTGCTCGAAATACGTTTTTCGAAATCCTAAAAAATGGAAAATGGATTCTTTGCACAGAAAGGCGTTTGATAGCGTAAAAACAATAGAAATAAAAATTCTCAAAAACGTGCGCGCCGGTGTGAAGTTCAAACGCGAGTGTGGAAAGACGCCGCCTGGGTGTCAATTTGACACATTTTAGGGGGTAGCAGGTTGGGAGGGGGAGATATAATCTATGTCCCACCCTCTCCTTCCTTTGGAAAGACGAATTATATGGCCTTGTCCTCTCCACTACTCCACTGACTCGATCTGAAGAAAGAAAACATGTGTCTCCCCCTTCCCGATAAGTTTCATTCAAATGTCTTGACGCGGAAGATGCGGCGAAGAATTTTAGGAATCGTCTTGAAATCTTGAGCCGGGCAAGAATTTGGCAGGCAGCGAAAATCGGAGATTTTTCTCAAAAAAGTGACATTTTGAAATGGAAGGTCCTCTAACCTCTCAAAAATTCAAAAATTGATCAAGAGTACGCTACATTCCTACGGACACGGAATTTTCAGAAAATTTGCTGCAGCATCCCGAAGGTGCTCCCAGAAAATCGATATTCAAAAAACCTTAAGGTTAACAGTGAGGCGAAAAGTGAACATTTAGAATTTTTATTTAACGTATCTAACTTACGTTGTTCAAAATTTGCACAAATAACCGGCGAAAATGCGGGTTATCGGATTTTTTTAGCTTAAAAACTGCGAGGTCCAAAGGATACCAAGAGCTATCGGCATTTTGCGAAAAAGCGGGTTGCGGCAACAAATGGATGGTCTTTCTGGGGGTCGGCCGCGTTTCTGGCGGTGTTATTTATATGCATGAGACGACAAAATGGCCTCCGGGTATTGGCCTCTTGCCTTCCGCTACACACCATAAAGACGCCCTCCATCATCACCAGCAACAGAAGTCACTCGTAAAAGGCTTAATTTCCGGTTACTCCTTCGAACTGACGGCCAGCAGGGCTGGAAACATAATTTTTGAACGATGTTGCAATGTTTGATGAGGAACAATTTGAACTTTCCAAGCCCGGGTTTCGTAGATAGGCTAAAAATACTATTTTTTAGGGGTTTAACTGCATTTTCTAGCTTTTATAAGGCTGTTGCCCGGGGCATTGTCAATAGGCGGATATCGTAGAGTGAGTAGCAGCTGTTTTGTGGATGCTGTGGGGTGCTAATCCTTGCCCTCGCGCTATGCAGTACTATCCAAATATTGTGTCAACCCCCCGATCCATTGTTGCATAATATCCTCAGCGAGGTATGACAGCTTGTCGCCCCGGATGTAAATTGGACAAGGAACAATGCGGAAAAATTGGGTTTATTCAGATTTTACAAAAATAATCTTTGAATTTAAGGGCCTTTCGAGTGAAAAAATTAAAAAAGGTAAAAAGTGATTTAAAAAATTTTGTAGAGCGTTTAGAAAGGAGTCTTTGGGCGGTGGCGATCCATTTCTTGATTTGGGGTACTCTTCGACGCGTTTCTTGAAGGCCAGCATCTGAAAAATGGAAAAATATAGCTTTTAATGAAGATTAATACGATTTGTAAGTTTCAAAAAGCCAAAGACAAGCTTTTGTTTGGTTCCTTACCTCCGGGAATCTCTGGAGAGTATCTGGTTTCAGCTGCAGAATGGTGTGCATATGATCGGCAATCAGAAGATCAGCCCACGTCGCCGAGTTTCCGACCTAAATTA
This sequence comes from Mesorhabditis sp. LJ9110, assembly GCA_038088335.1. Taxonomy (NCBI): domain Eukaryota; kingdom Metazoa; phylum Nematoda; class Chromadorea; order Rhabditida; family Rhabditidae; genus Mesorhabditis; species Mesorhabditis sp. LJ9110. The sequence continues at coordinate 35,611 of JBBGBA010000400.1, read as the reverse complement.
AGATTGTAAATAATTTGAAAGTTGCGTTTTCAAGTATAAATAGTTTCGTAAATTCAAAACATTAAAAATTTAACTTAAATTGGAGCAATTTTTGATAAATTTAAATTGCAAATAAAAAGCTTCATTACCATTTTAAAGCTTATACCAACATTTATTTAACCGTGTTAAAAAAATGTTTGAAGTACCATAGTTCAACGGGGAATTTAGTTTTACAAAATGAAAAATAAATATGCCAAATTAAATTTATGTTTATGCAAAACTACAAAATTTATATTTTGTATTTTAGGGCAGATAGAATCTAAAAATTCAGCAAGTTTCAATAAATCAGAAATACATAAATTTCCGAATTATTTCCTCACCAAAAATCCGCTGCCATTCTTCTTGAGGCGTTTCTGCAAGAAATCGTAGAACTTGTCGCGAGCCGGCTCGTACACAGATTTGTAGAGGCTTTCCTAAAATGCAAAAAATGAAAAAATTTTCTACAGTACACGAAAAGCATAAAAACTGGGTACCTTGTCACCGTGATTGGCGAATCCAAGGGCCGTGTAGTACCATTTGTTGATCTCGGTGTAGTGGTCCTTAAATTGGTCGACGCAGGCATCCACCCAAGCCTGGTCAGTTGGCGTCTTTCCGGCGAGACCTGCAAGTTCAAAATTTGCATGAATTTCACTGTTACTTACTGTTTGACTGAATGAAAGGCTAGCAGAAATTCTTTAAGAATGGCATGTAAGAAGATATTTTTGTAGAAAGGCAGGCTAGCAGAAATCCTTTAGGAAAGGTAACCTATCAGAAATTATTTAGCAAGGGCAAGCTGGCAGAGATAAATGGAACTATAGATGAATACCACAAATCTTTACAAAGCTCCAAAAACTGCAGAGATCATTTGGGAATTTTTTTGGAGCTAGGGCAAGCTAGCAGCGACTATTTGGGACAGTTAGACACACCGAATTTTTTGGCCACATATCGTCCAATGGCTGCAGATTGAGGGATCATCATTCCATCCACTTCCAACACCGGAATCTGCCCGAAGGGCATGTCTGAAGAAGGGCTTAAAGGAACCGTACCAGCTGGAATTACCGGCTTTATGCTTAGGCCACTCGTCCATCGAGAAGCGGATGTCCTCGAAATCTTCTCCGGCGAGTTTGAATACCTAAAAATGAAGGAATTGAGCCATTTTGGACTTCGCAAATAATCGCCAGTTTGCCCATTGCTAGGTGTCACACTCCTTTAAAATCGGAAGGCAGAAATTTCTTAGGAATCTCTGCTAGTTTCTCTGGCCTGGCACTGTCACTTTAAAACGAGTTCCGATATTTCCCGAAAAAATTCCTAGTTCGCTTTTTTCGACCTTTCTAATTAGGAAAATAAGTGAATTTCTTTAAAAATCATAGCTAGCCTGCCCTGGCCATAGAAAATGTGAATTTTCCAAATAGTGACGGCCAGTTTGCCTCAATTTTGTAGCTGTCACACTCCCTTTAAACCCCCAAAAAACCCTCAAATTCTGACCTGTCGAATGGCCTCCCCAGTTCCGCGGCCATCAAAATAGTACAGTTTCATCGGCATCTTCTTCCCGAGACTGGAATTGTTCTTTTTAGAGAGTGTCGCGTCTTGGCTATCTTCTTCTTCTGGAGTACAGTACCCACAGCAAAACATTGGCCCCGGTCCCGAAGCGATGCCCTTATCTACTTTCCTTCCCTGTTATTTCGTGCCCCTTTTTCTGCTTTCTGCCTATCGTAGTCAAGGCAATTTTTTGGGGGACTCAAAAAGCAAAGAAACGGCGGAAAACTAACAACAATTCGCCGTTTCTAGGGGCATTGCTAGGTGATGGGTGCTAGTTTTTCTGCTCTATAGTCTGTAGTTTGTGGCCCGGCAAGCCAATTTGGACGTGTTTTCTTTTGTTTATTGCGCGCCAAAAATTAGGGTAACGGGTTTTAAGGGGGATTTTTTGAAATTCAGCCACCTCCTCAAGAATCTCTGCTAGCTTGCCCTGGCTGTCACCTTCGCTTAAAAAATTTCAGAATCGAAAAATTCTCATTTTGCTGGTTTTACGATTTTCCTAGAGAATCCGTGCTAACCTACCTTATCCATCGCGCTTTTTATAACTTAAAAATTTAAAATTTCTGTAAAAATAAACATTTTCAACAATTTTAATTTAGAAAGTTCTTTTTAAAAGTATTAAAAATTCAATAAAAATAAACTTGAAAACCGGCTGACCACAGAAGTTTGGGTGCCATATCTGCAGATTTCCCGGTGTTCCTCGTCGGCTATTTATGCAAGCAAGTGCGACCTGTAAACAACGGTGAGAGAGTGGGCAACAACGAGAAAGCACAGAGAAATAAAGACCAAAAGTAGGTATCAGCAAAGGGGAGGGAGGCATTTTTTGCTGACTGCACAACAATTTAGGGTTGGGGGCACACAATAAAACGACTACCGCATAACGCTGCAAAAAACAAAATCGCACAATTTTTAGGGGGTTAGATGGCGTCGAAATGAACGGGGTTTCGCCGAAAACTAGCGGGTTTGATGAAGCGGAAGTTTTTATGGATGGCTTGCATGGCAGAAAAGCAAAATCAGGAATAGAATTGACAGAAAAGTCCCTTGGAATTTTTATACGATTTTTTAAAGGTTTTTGTGTGCGTCCCCAAATGTCGATTTTTCTTCGTCGAAATACCTATTTATTTTTCCTGTGAATCCGCGGCTTTAATAAAACAAATGTTTTAATGGTAAATTCATGTCGCGAAACAGATTGGAAAAAGACGAAGGGATAAAAAATGCTAGAAATACATGGACTTATTCAAATCTTGATTTTTGAGCGATCAAAGTCTAAAAATATTTAATATTCAAATTTGCCGACATCCCAAATGGTTTCGGCCAGTTATGCCTAAATGTCTAACAAAAATCCTAATCCCATGTAGAAAACCATGACAGCATGCTTTTTTGTCATTGGGCCTACTAGATTGGGAGTTTGAGAGATCGAGAAAATGGAAGTCTTGCTAATTTTCCGAATCTAACGTTTTTGGCGTAAAAAAATTGAGCGTAACTATGCAAGTATACGGTAGAGTCGGGTAAAATAGTTTCGAGTGCCAATTTTGAGTCGTAGGGGAATGGAATGGAATTACAGGAAAGAGGAGAGGAGGAAGAGAATAGTTTCCAGTTGAATTGGCCCCAATTATGTACCCGGGTTGCTCTTCTTTCTCTCCTCTCTCGCCCTTCAAATACCGTTGCCAATTCGCGCGCTACCGGAAATTCCCTTTTTAAGCCCCTTTTTTCTGACCTTGGGCGGCGGACTCCACTTTTTCCCGCAACCACTTCAATGCTAGCGCAACCCGAAAATGGGCATGTTTGCACGACAACACGAGAAACACAAAATTCGCGGGTGCAGTGGATGGGTCGCAAGGGAAAAACAGTGTCTAAATGGCCCAAAAATGGAGTCGAAACATTGAAAATCATAAAACCGAATATAGGCAAACGTTCAGTTGGATTTTACAGGTGCTGTGAAGCATGAAAATCTCTAATTTTTACATTACAGCATCAGGTATCGCTAAAATCCGTTCGAAATCGAATTATCAAATGTAACGGGTTTTGCCGATTGTCTAAAAAAAAGCAGCTACAAAAAGTCTGGGAAAATGCGACAAAGGACACAAAGTGAACATCAAAATGCTGTGTAATTTATTCCGAGCAATTAAAAGAATCTGATTCCGTTGCCATTTCAGATCACGGGCGTCAACCTGAAAAATGAAGGCTAAAACTGTTTAGGGTTACCACTTTTGCTGCTCCAATCGGGATTTGGTTGTTTTGGGTCCCAGCTCTCGAGGGCAGGCGGAATCTGATAAAAATTACTTTCCAACGCCTGTCTCATTACCTTGCACCTCTCGGCAATGAGGCAGTCTGCTGCTTACAAGGGAAGTGCACGACCGGCCCACGAGAAATCGACACGAGACATAGTGGATCTGATAGAATCGGACACGGGGATTCCGAATCTGTAATCAGAATTTGCTAAAAAAACGGAGAAAAAGTTATGAAGCATCGAGTGGCCAAATCGCCAAAAACGGTACTCTTTAAGGGCCCGTAAAACCGGGGAACGGAATTGAGGAGAAAAGAATTAGTGCATCTTGTTCAGCAGAAAAGCGCTTCGAATGAGCTAATATGTTGCATTTGCAAACAATTCACTGAAAAGTTTTTTGGATTCACGGGCAAGGGTATGGCCTGTCAAGTTCATAGAAGAGATTTTCGCGAAATCATCGCAAACTTGAAGTAAGATAGCTCATTCGAAAGTGCTTTTTCTGCTGAACAAGATGCACTAATGGGTTGTGGCAAATTTCCATTCCCTGGGCCTTTAGAGGCCCATAAAAGTCCGATTTTGGGCGATTTTACCAACTTTGAAGCTTCATAACTTTTTTTTTCCGTTTTATTTAGCAAATTTGATTAAGATTCGAATCTGTCCGATTCTATCAGATCCACTATGTCACGTGTCGATTTCTCGTGGGCCGGTCGTGCACTTCCCTTGTTAGGCTCGAAGTAAGCCCGGAAGGACATCCATCTAGCAGAACGAAGGATTCAGGCTAAAAATAATCTTTCGAATATGATTTTGCACTCACTATTTGTCTAGATTGGTTGAAGTGTGTGTGATGATGATCAAATCCACCGTGTTTGACAGCCGACAGCCCGGCTGGAAGAGCAGGTTTGACTAGTTTCTCATCTATATTTTGCATTACGTTGGTAGGAGAAGCTGAAAATCGAACTGAATATGAGAGAAACAGGATTCACCAACCTTTTCTTAGAACTAACCTTTCAATGCCGAAATCACGGACTTTGTGCTGAAAACCATGATGCGCTCTATAGGCCCGCGTTTTTGGGCCATATCTTCATCCGTAGCTGTTCAAACGGAGCTGTTCAAGCCATTGATGTTGTCTAGGTTTTTACCCTGTGTCGACACCAATGGACGAGTGCCGCCGCGAAGACGGCTGGGATTTCCTGCTCGACAGCTGGTTGCCCCGAGGCGGCAAGTTTTAGAGGTGCCAGCGCTTCTGGAGGAGCGAGTTTGACCGGTTTCTCATCTAGGCAGCTTCTAAATTGTGATGTTGCTCTTGTTGAATTTGGGTTAAGGCAATGGCGGCGGAAGCATTGCTGAACGGCCATTTTATAGCCACCCCCTACCCATCTACTACGAACGGCATCCCCCCCACCAACCGGCTGGCATTATGGGACGTTCAGCCAGCCCGTTGGTAGCAGAAGCGGAAAGTATTCGAAAATTTATTGGAAGAAGCTTCAGGGAGCAAGACGCACCAACCTTTTCCTAAAACTAACCTTTCATTTCCGAGATCCCGGACTTTGTGCTGAAAACCATGATGCGCTCCGTAGGCCAGAGTCTTTGGGCAATATCTTCCTCCGTAGCCGTTCAAACAGCTTCTATTCCCGTATACACCATCGAAAGGGGAAGTCGTTGGTGCTTACTGGGTTTTCATCTCACGTTGTCCGACTGCAGGGGCGTTGCGTACGGACATAGCCGCCGCGATCTCTGGCGACCGCGAGGCGACTGATTGCAGGGCGCTGGAAAGCAGAATATAGTGTAACAAATCTTTTCACCTTCAAAACAGTACCATGCTGATATCTACATAGTCTAGATCGACTACATCGGGATAACCATGCAACAATGATTGATGAAAGCTGGGCAGTAGCACATACGACCTTTCCTACGCTTGCAGGCGGCATGCGGTTGGTGGGAGATGTTTCCTAAATAAAGAGGACATTAACTCTAAAAAAGCAAATATACCTGAAGCCGGGACTCCTTAAGAGCTTTATCTTGGTTTTACTCAGCTTTTTGATTAATTAAAACGCTGGGAATACCTCTGCTTTCCATGAAATGCGCAGATCTCGACCAGAGCCTGCGCGCATTTTTCCAATGACAGCCGGATGCCACCAAAGAAACGTCGTTTAGCCTTAGGGCCGACCAAGGGCTTAGGGATGTCGTTGCGGTGCTCCCGGGTATCCCACTACTTAAAAAGTTGCCCGTTTGTAAAGGAATTTTGAACGGTTTGGCCTATCACTTGAACATGGTCAAGGTGACAGCTATTTTAGCTGTCCGGCGTCCTGTTGATCTGATAAGGTTCGTGACCCCTGCGCAACCATAATATCATCTTCCTGAAGGTGCTGGAGTCGTGATTGGGTTATAAACTGGGCCTTACCAGCAAAAATAAATTTATGATCGACCATACCATTCCTGGCGAAAAAATCAACGCATTTTTGTCCATGAGGACCGACGAAGACGATCCGTGGTTCAGAAAATATCCTTCCTGAAAATTTAGTTTAAAAATACCTAAATCAAAGCCTACCGGAAGCTGAAATGGACATCGGATATCCGAGGTCTCCTGAGCTTTTGCGTCGGTACCACGAGTTGCTGGAAGCCTTAACTGAAAAACGCTGCCATATGCACCTGTAAATCGTATAAATTTCACTCGCTAAAAACGGAATTTTCCAAATCGAGGTAATTTTTTAAATTTTCAACCGGAATTGCGAATGCCGGAAATTCCGGACCGGAATGGTTCGGAGGCGTACAAACTACGCCTCTGCACGAAAATTGGCACGAAAAGCCTCTGTAGTTTGAAGAAGTTTTTTGACGAATTTTCATCATCGAAAATCAGTGCCTTGAATGGAACTCGACCTACCCGACTTTATGGATTTTAAACAACTGTAAGTTTTTAAATGATCCGATTGATGATGGTGACCAAGCACGACAACCCAAAATGCTTGGGCTCTGGCGGGTTTTGTCGCTGAAAATTCTCGCTAGCATAATATCTTTTTCCAGGCCAACGATCTCAGATGTGGCCCAACATTTCGCTGAAGTCCCAGATGTTATTCGTCTGGTCACGGCCAAGGTAATTCAAAATATTTTCATGTATTTCCAGGCCTCGCTTTTGTCCGTTGACTTTTCGTTTGCTCAAAATCAGCTCTCCTAAAGAAGCATTTCCCTGTTTGAGTGCATTTTTTTGTTGTCCGGTGGACATCCGGCTGCGCAACGTTTTTTTAAGAATCCGAGATTGAAAATTTAATTTTCCAACAGATTGTTCCACGTCCTGGGAGTCGCTGGCTCGAACCCCGGCTGCCACAAGCTTTTTGCTTTTTCCTTTTTCGGGCCTGCGACTTATTTTTAAATTAAAATGTTCATTTATGCGCATCAAATACCCGGATGAAGGCTCTAAAATTAAATTTTACAAATTTTCCAAACTTTCCGAGTCGAAACCTGGCCGAAAAAACCTTTTTCACTTTTTGAAACCCTGGCATGTTTCGGCTCGGTGTAGTCGGCGGCCAAGATGAAGTTGAACCGGGGCGGCAGTTCCGAGACCTGGGGTAGGCTCCCTTTCACTTCGAGGGTCATTTAAAATCGGCCTAAACGTTTTTCTGCGTCGGCACCTTGTTCGCCTAGAAAATCGAGTAGTTTATTTGGCAATGAGAAATTTCACTTACAGTCCTATGCCGTGTAGAGTAGCAAAAACCGCGTCGCGGTCTTTCCGCCACACCCGGGATAGTTATTGCACTGTTCATACCAAATTCTAGGACAAAAACTTGAAAACCCCTTGCGCTTTTAGAATAGTTGACCCAATTTTGACGAATAGTTAGTTTTAAGATCGAAAGTGATCCCTTCCTAAAAGAGACCATGCGAGCAGGAATCCAACTTGTTACATGGCTTCCTGGAACTTTGCGAGATTTCGCAGGTGCTTCGTCCCAAACAGCTTTCGGTGGCCCAGCGCACTAAAGAAAGCAGGTTAGGCGCCTCGCGGCTGTCGTTACGAGGATGCCATGACACTTGCGGCCCGACACTTGCGGCCCGATTCCATAGTAAACTGCGGGGCGCAAGTGTCGTGGCGCAAATGGTCGGGGCACAAATGTCGGGGAGCCCGTTATGAGTATACATAGGCTTTTTCTGGGCGGGACGAGCATCATTGGAGTTCAATCCCTTCTATTTTAGCGAAAACTCAGCGTCTTTGTTGTCTGACTCGCGGTCCGTAAATCCTTGCTTCCTAAAAAGCCAGCAATTATCAGGAGAACGTTATGCATATACAGGTTGTCCCCATCAAAAAATCCAAGCTGGCATTTAGCCATTTCAAATCCGATCGACCTAAAATTTGGAATAGAGGTGCGGAAGGGAATTTCAAATGTTCACAGAAACTCTCAGCCCGATCGGTAGAATAGTTTTCGAGTGATTACAAAAATGCTGTTTTTTCTCTCAACAGTTTTGCGTCATTCTTTCGGCTATCTTTTTGGACTTTGCAGCAATTAGCGTAGCTTTCCGGCACTGAATCCCTCATTTTTCTATGGCTCCCCAAACTCGATTGGTCCCAAATACATCCCCAAGTCGATCGGAAATGGTGAAATGAAATGCCAGCGTCACCTTTTATTGGGACACCCTGTATACCCTTGTTCATCCCCTACGCAGATATTCTCCAACTCCTGTAAAACATTGCTCAACCCCTACTTAGATATTCTCAGGTCACGGTGACGGGATTGGCATTCAAATGCATACTGACACGCAAACACTATTTTTGCATTTTGTAGGACCAGTCTTGAAAAACCGCTTCGCGGCCTTCCACCCTGAAGAAGAATATCAAAATATAAATGGGATTTAATGCAAGGCTATAATTAAGCAACATGAAAGCGCCGGTAAAATTTTTAACCTATGCATTTTTTCAAGTTCCGCTTCCGTTATCCTATCCTATAAGCGAGAAAAGTATGTTTGTTTTCTGTACAGCCGATTTCTCGGCCGCCAGGCCGAATTTCCGGCTGATTTTTGGCATGTAGGTGGAGAAACACATTTGTCAGTGAAGCAATTTTTTGTTTTTCGAAATTCCTTCATTTAACGGTTTTACAAGCAAAATAGTGAAAAATCCTTAACATTTTGGCCGAACCAAGGTTTGTTCAGAAGATATCTCGATTACCAGACCGAATCGGGCTCTAATTTTTGGAGGGTAGATTGAAAATCAAATTCTCCCGATATATAATTTTGCATTTTGTCTGTTTTTGTAAAATAAAGTTTTTATGAGCATTTTTCTAAAAAGTCCTTAATAAAGTGGGCCAAGAGCCGTGGTGTCCGGGCCATAACTCGAGGCTCCGATGGAATTTCGGGCTGGAATTTGGACCACTTATGTATTCGATGGTGGGGATCATGCGCATCTTATTATCTTTACAAATTTTCAGCGGATTGAGACTCAAAAACGGAATTTTGTAAAGTGACCAGAAGGCTTCCCGCCGGGGCATTGGCTCGGCCCTTTCATTACCTCCCCGCCCCTCCCCAGAACGGAAGAGGCCTTTCTCCGCCCCCTGTCCCCATGTGCCTCTTGGTGTATGTGGTTAGCTCCCGGGCTACCACGCTGAAGGACATAGGTTCGGATCGTGGGCGAATTTGGCTTTTTGCTTTTTGATAGTTTAGCAGCAAAACATCTTTCTATGCTCTCGCTATGCGAGGTTTAGGCCTGAACCTCGATCTAGCGCATCAGGCCAAAGAAAGGTCCTGGACCCAGGCTCTCGCGCCGCAGGCCAAGGATGGGTCCTGGACCCAGGCGCTCGCGCGCAGGCTAAGGATGGGTCCTGGACCCAGGCCTCGCGGCGCAGGCCAAGGATGGGTCCTGGACCCAGGCTCCTCGGGCGGAGGCCAAGGATGGGTCCTGGACCCAGGCTCTCGCGCCGCAGGCCAAGGATGGGTCCTGGACCCAGGCTCTCGCGCCGCAGGCCAAGGATGGGTCCTGGACCCGCCTCGCGCCGCAGGCTGGATGGGTCCTGGACCCAGGCCTCGCGCCGCAGGCCAAGGATGGGTCCTGGACCCAGGCCTCCGCGCAGGCCAGGATGGGTCCTGGACCCAGGCTCTGCGCGGCAGGCAGGATGGGTCCTGGACCCAGGCTCTCGCGCGCAGGCCAAGATGGGTCCTGACCCAGGCCTCGCGCGCAGGCTAGGATGGGTCCTGGACCCAGGCCTCGGCCGCAGGCCAAGGATGGGTCCTGGACCCAGGCTCGCGCGCAGGCCAAGGATGGGTCCTGGACCCAGGCCTCGCGCGCAGGCCAAGGATGGGTCCTGGACCCAGGCCTCGCGCCGCAGGCAAGGATGGGTCCTGACCCAGGCCTCGCGCCGCAGGCAGGATGGGTCCTGGACCCAGGTCTCGCGCCGCAGGCCAAGGATGGGTCCTGGACCCAGGCTCTCGCGCCGCAGGCCAAGGATGGGTCCTGGACCCAGGCTCTCGCGCCGCAGGCCAGGCAGGCTCTTGCGCCGCAGGCCAGATCCTGGAAAACAACCAATAACTAGCGCCGCAGGCAAAAAGTTTCTAGCGATTCATGGTTCCCGGACGGGGTCCAGTGGAAAAGGGCCGCGAAGCGGTCTTTTTCCACTGGTTTGTTAATATTCCTTAGCCCGGGAAGAAAATGTCACTTAAAGCGTTTATGGCACCTTTTATTGCGGCTGTTACGTGGACGGTGACGTCGATTAAATTCCCACAGAATTCAGTTTCTCAAAGCCCTTACTTTGTTTCATAACTAGCATAGGACAAGTCCACAATGCTTTCAGGTCCTAAACGGCATCGGAGCATGGATCTTCAAGGACCCTTGTGTCCCAGTCGGTTTCCTCGCCGGCGTGGCTTTACGATACTTGGTGGGTTAGGTTACCAGGATGCTTCTGCTTTGATTTTGTTCGGTCGAAGCCTACGTGTTATAGGGCGAAGAGCCGGTAGGACGCGTCGAAGTGTTTTTCAGCTTGCACCTTGATAGTCTGTTCCTGTTTCTCAACGTCGTTGGACTGTGGTACGGTGATGTTGGCGGGGTACGTTGGAAATGTGCTTTTGTCTAATCCAATCAGGGGGCAGTGGGGGCAGGGCCCGAAATTCGAATTTTTGCCTGCGGCGCGGTTTTTATGATTTTTTATTAATTTTTTTTTAGCCCGCGGCGCTGCCATTTTAGCAAAATTTTTCGTGAATGAAAATTTCCCTCCGAAACGTCGCTGCCCCTCTCCTCCCCCCCCCCCCCAAGAAACTTGGGGTCAGCTGCGCCCCTGAATCCAATCCATTTCAGACCACCGCCAATACGTTGAAGTTCATCCAAGGGACACTTGCGAGCTACAGGTCAATCAAACGTCGTTTGGTCGATGCTGATGGCAGCGTTTACAAGGTGAGCCTCACTCATTCATTCATCCGTTCTTTATTTCTAGATGGTGATGAAGTTGGTCGTTGCGGATCTTCTTCACGTCATCGTCGGCATCTCGGGCGGTCGGGTCGTAATGTGGATCATGGTGAGTTTTGGTAGGTCCTGCCATCCAATAGCGTTTTTAGGGATCAGAGTACCGCAGCCGCGCTGTCTACGCAATGCACATCGCTACCTACATGCTGAAACGTAGCGGACTGAGTGGCGCGGTAAGTTGCTTCAAGCCAGATTAAGCGGAATTTGAAAAGTTCGCAGAAAACTTTCAGCCAGATCGTTCTTGTGGGTTTCGAGTCATCGCAAAAAACAACAGGTTTTTCCGCTTCCTTGCCTCATTTTTTTCGGCTATTTGCGGGCCAATTTTTCCGAGAAAGGTCCTAGGTTCCAAAGGGCCTGTGCTTCATTTTCTCTATTTATTCCGAGACCGAATTGCTCTGTTAAAAATCTTAGGTAAATTTTGTTCTTGAATAACTCGATAACTACTGCTGTTAGCGAGCTGAAAGTTTCTGTGAACATTGGAAATTCCCTCCGGCACCTCCGATCAAAATTCCAAGCCGACCCGCTCTATTTCAGAAGTACGATATTCTGATGTGGATCATGGAAGCCACGTCGACTCACTACGCGACTGCCGTTGTTCTGGCTGACGAGCTTTCAGCTGTGATGGGGTAGGCGGAAGGGGTTCTGTCTGGACTGCTAGCTGATGAACAAAAAGCGACTTTTCCTGTTTCCTAGGGCCTCGATCATATACTATCGGCTATTTTATAGCCCTTTCGTCGTTCGCTTTGCGATATCACGCAACATTTTTTAAATTATAAAATTATGACTTTTTGATGCCAAAATGGTCAAAAATTTCCGAAATTTCTAACAGCCTGATTTTTTAAGATTTTTTTAGCAATTACAGGCGACTATGAGCATCGGCAAAATTCATCATTTCCATTAATAAGGATGTATAGGTTAAAAAATTACCCTTTTTGTCCCGCTAAGAGTCCAGTACGGTTTCCTTCAAATCGGAATTCAGGGATGCTGCTGCTGGTGAAGACGGAGCTGCTCAGTGGATCATGGTCGTCGTCGACGTGGTCTTCTCCCAGCTGTTCGGCATCTGATTCGAAACACCTAGGAGACCAAATATTGTTAATTATTCTTAACGGCCAAATTTTGTTAACCTCACTTAATAAGTAATCCCAATTCAAATATTCTTAAATCCATTTTTTTTTATATATGTGTTTTAAACCTTGTTGAGAAATGCCAATTGTTGATTGATTAATTTGAAGCGAATAAATATTAATTAAAGCCTGATCCTATCCTACTATATATAAAAAAAAATAGTGTTTGTGTGTGTGTGCATTTGCATGCAACTTCCGTGAGGATGTTCCGCACCTACAGCCTCGGGGAAGAATTTTTTCGATTGGGCAGAAACGTCATTCGGCAAAGAAGGGTCGGAATCGACTGCACACACATAAAATCTTTGAAAAATTGCTATTTTCGCTATTAAAATTAGGCTTTTGTAAAAATCTTGGCTTTCCTCTTTGTTAGGAAAAATTGGCATACGCCGGATGTGGAAACGGCTTATAAAAAGGAAGGGAGGGCGTGGTTTTCATTTTTTGGTCATCGTGAAGAACTATGCAAAGTTTCATAGATCCTAAACGGGCCAGGGTTGAAAAGCCGCGAAGCGGTTTTTCAACCCTGGTTTTGTATTAATTGAGACTTCAACCTCGGAACGAGGGGGCCGGCGAACTGAACATTTTTATCCCGAAAAATTTTTGGTTCTTGGGAGCTTTTTGTGTGTTTTTATTAAAATTTTGTCACCGGTGCTATTATTTCAGGTCGCCAAAGAAAATTTGCCCCGCACGCTCAGTCAGTAATTTTTTTCGTATGACTCCGGATACTCACCCACAGGCCGTTCGGCCCATACAAGCCCTATTAATGCGCCGAGCTGCTCCAAACGTTCGCCGTCGCCTAAATCTTTATGTTATTAAGAAAAAGGTTTTTTTTTTCAGCACGGACCCGTCAAAAAAATACACATTGTTGCGGTCTGCATGCACTTCTGCATATATAGGTCTGGGTCGCCTGTGTTAACTTTCTTGGCCTAATATCTAATTTTGTATCTCGGCTCGCCTTGGACCTACAGAGCTGGCAAGGGTACCAAAATGTAGCTTCCAATCTGAAAAACAAGAAAATCTTTGAATTGAGGTTATAAAAATTAAAAGGATGGAAATTGAGGTGGAAGTATTTAAGCTTCTGACGTATACCCACCATACTCTGGAAAAGCAGCAAAATCACCCAACTTTTTGTTAATTTTCAACCAGCTATTCAACCATAAAGATGTGCCACGCATCTCAAAAATTTTGTAATGCTAATTATTTTTTTAGGTAATGGATTTACTGTTTTTACTAGCTGATAAAGTGCAGAGATTAAGTCGATACGCGTCACTTTACCGAATAGTTCCGACCCAAATATCTTATGTTTTCGGTATTTTTTTTCAACTCACAAATACTGTCGTCTGGTTCTACAGAGCAAGGGCTACATTTTGGTACTCTTGCCAGCTCTGTAAGTACAAGGAGAGCCGACAGCAAAGTGTTTTTTGGTCATGATGGAAATCCGGTTCGGGACCAAGCCTATATTGTGCAGAATTTTTCGCTGATTCCGAAGCGATTTTCAAATCTGCCGAATAACTCGGATTCAAAAGTTATGAAGCATTTAAGTGCGGTTTTGATAAGAAAAATACGTGTGTGATATGTGATGGTTTTAACCACTTAAAAGTGCGATAGAGAAAAAATTCTGAATAAGATGGCAATATTCCTTTTTTAGAAAATTAATCAGGAAGATCAAAATAATCGAGCATGAAATTCTCCAATTTTTGCTTACAAACGACTTAAAAACTTCATAAATTTTGAATCAGAATTATTCTGCAGATTTGGAGATCGGATTCGGAATCGGCGAAAAAATTGGCACTAGATAGACCTGGTCCCCGAACCGAATTTCCATCCTGACCAAAAACACTTTACTGTGAGATACGAAAACTCACTTTGGACCAACAAAAAATAACCAAGGATAACCCAGTTTTATAATTTTTATAGGTACTGTTCTGTCAATTTTTGACATATTTGACATAAGATATTCCACATACCGATAGGCAACAACACCATTCCTCGTCAGGCTGCAGATCCGGTTGTCGAATCCTCGCACGTCCTCGTCGGTTAATGATACATTGTATACAGACCTCCCTACTTGGCCGTCAGAATAGTCAAGAAAGGCGAGAGGCTGATAAGGGGAACATGCAGCTAATCGCAGGCTCAGCGACGCGTTGGGGACAAATTTGCATATAATCACGCCCGGCAAGAGGCAAGAGGTGCGAATGATTTTCACCTATAGAACAATCATGCGGCTGTGAAAATAGACCGGGGTACTTTTTGGACTTTTCTAAAAAAATTCGAGTCGAATAGCTTTTGCTAATTTCTAAAAAAAAATAGAAAAAGCGTGGAGTTGAGTGTATCATCAGTGCATGCGAAAAATTCATTCCAGAAATTACTGGCGGGAAAGAGCTGCCGGTTTCTTGCAGACATATCGAACCCATTGATTTCCATCAGGGGCATACCAGCCAGATTCACATCATTTCGGATCGTGAAGCGTTTAATGGGCTCTGGAACCATCAAATTTTGGGTAAGACTTGACTTTACCCCTTCCTTACACAGCCGAAAGGTCTCAGTTTTCGGTATTTTCGCTTATTTTGTCAGTAATTTTGCTAACGCCATCCGATAGAGCGTCGAAAAATCTGGTATGAGTTATAATTTTAACCTACAATAATGTAAAATAAAAATGTTATAGACAAAAACTTCCAGCTGGGGGGCGGGGGTAAAGCAAAGTGTAGCCCAACTTTGCCTGCCAAAACTAGGCAACTTACGGCCCAGAACGGCGGTGTCCCCTTGATCTCCCCGGGTGCATAATCAACGTGTGTCCCATCGGTCCACTGTCCCCTCCAAGCTGTCCACTAGCAGAAATTACCGTATAAACCAGTATGGATACAAGCTTTGCCCCCATCGCTGACAACTTTCTTTGGACGAATATTGACTTCCGATCAGCCAGTGGTCATTCGGACCCAGCCAGAAGTTCTCATTTTGGAGTGAAACAAGTGCTCGGGACGGGGGTAGAACCCGCATCCTACGGCTTTCGAGTCCGATGCTCTACCTATTGAGCTACCGGGGCACGCGGAATGCCTCTCCCAGGGCAGCTATCCATGGCAGCCCCCAACCAGGAAACCGATGAAAGTACATCAAATGCGCCAATTCTCAAAAACGCCGCTGCCCGGGCTCTGCACCCCGCCTCTCCGGACACTGCCCACTTTTGTATCTCGGCTCGTCTTTTTGTTACAGTACTGTAACGTATGCCCCAATGTTGGCTTGGGTCCAAATCACGGCTCGTCAAAGGGCACTTTAGTACGGGGCGCGCCTATTGCCCTCCGGGCTCTGTGTGGCGGCGCCGCCCATATTAAAAACTCAGAAACGTTTTATTATAATAACTTTTGGTATATGATTTGGAACCTTCGGGAGGCGTGGGAACTTGGTAGCGAAAAAATTCTCTATCGAACTGTGTGGGTCGCAATGAGAGTTCTCACCAAAATAAGGAGATTTTGAAGCCTATAGTTCCTGAAATTTTCGACCCAGCTGGTTTATGGCTAGTTTTTCACCCTGTTGTTATCAAAATACGATCAAATCTCGCTAAAAGGTTGGGTGGAGTTACGATACATGCTTTTGAATTAATAACGGAAGTTCTGGAAAAGTAAAACCCTTATCCGATGGCGATCCTAATGTTTCGATGCTAGCACCTCAGCCGGAAGGATTTGAGCCATGTCTGGCGGTTTTTTAGGTAAGTATATCAATTTAGTGTAGTATTAATCGAAAAATTGCTGAACTATGAACCTCCTATTAAGAAAATAGCTAAGATAATAGGGCACTTGGACGCTTGGAGCAGCGCTTCCTGATCTGTAGCCCAATTTAGCTAACATAAACGCACCAGAAAGTGCTTATTATCGTTCTAAGCCAAAACAAAATGTAATAGCAACACTGAAAGCTGATTATGGAGCAAAATTACGACTTTTTTTGGATTCATTTTGTTAAAACGGGTTCTGGCCGCTTTTTGCTATTTTCTGCGGGCTTTTTCGCCAATATTATATGATTTTGTGTTACAGTAGACCTTCGGTGATACGTTGGAGCAAAAAGCAAAACAAATTTCACCAAAATGGGGGAGTTTGCGCGAGAGGAACCGAACCGGGGGGTGTGGAGCAGTCTGGGGGAAAAATAGGGATAGCGACCATTGGGACCAGCGCCTGGGATAAGACTGGGAGACCAGCCGCGGACGCATTTTGAAAGTTGGGTTTTGGGATAATTTTGCGGTTTTTCTGTTGTCGAAAATTATCGATGGTATCTGTGTATGCTGTGATTTCCGTCTCCGATGTCCTCCGTAGGTTAAAAAATTTTTGACGCCAGCTGACTCGGAGCGCCGATAAAAAATCATCAAGAAAATTGCAGGACAATTAACGCGAAGGAAATTGAAAGAAGCCGAAGAAGAAGCTGATGAAGCTCTAAAATGCATTCCTTTCTTATCCTCTCAAGATCATCCGTATGCTCTTACCCAGGGCCGTAACAAACCCAAATTTCGGGGGGCGACCCCAAAAATTTTCTAATATGACTAACAACGCCGCAGGCAAAATTTTGAAAACAAAGGTTTATAACCTAAAACTAGTGTTAAAAAAAGACAAAAAACAACCCGCAGCAAAAATTTTTTGGAAAAATGAAATCATAAGGGTCCCCCCTTATGAACTTTTCGGGGTTTAACCTTATGAAAAATTTTGGGGTCGCCCCCCCCCCCCCTCTTACGGGCCTGCTCTTACCTATCTCTGACCTTTAAAGCTTCCTTGATGTGTATAGTACTGTAAAGTTGTAAAAACCGCGAATTTGTTATCCAAGTAACCTAAAAAGAGAATGAAAAACGTTGCCGGAGATCATTTTGAAACCAGAATTGAGCCTTTGAAAAACTTATTTTTTTTATCATATCACCCAAAAAATTGTTCCATCAAAAATTCAAATTTTGATTCCAATGGTCATTTACTTCAAACTTGGCCTAATGGTAGATCTGGGCTACTTCATAGGAAAAATATCAGATTTTTGACCCGGTTAAGACCGGTTTTCCGGGACCAGCGCCAAATCGACCAATCAGCCGACCAATCAAGGTTTTTCCCGTTTTTGGTCCCCTGAAATATCATGATTGGTTTAATTGGAATGAAGGTAGCGTAAAAGGTTGGTGTATGCCAAAAAGTATGATTGCTTGCGTCTGCTTCGAGCCTGGACCAGGACTGTCATTTTTTGGTTGTGAAAATCGGCCAATCGGGTTTTCTCTAATAGGGGAGTAATTTTTAAATTTTCTTTGACGCCGATTATAGAGTAGGATGTGCTCTTTCGAATGACATCGACGTCCGGATCCGGCTTCTTACGGGAGCATGGGACCAGCGACTCCATTGGTTGAGCCGATTTTGTTCCTGCGGCAATCCGTCGCTGGTCCCAAAGTGGGTCTTCAAATGCACCGAATCGAGTCGCCAGATTTATTCCAGCTTGCTGATGACGTTCCTCACCATCAGCGAACATTTGAAGTCGATCCCTTCCAATTCGGCAGAGATAGCCTGCTAATGGCCCCAAATGCCATATAAAAGGTGCAAAATCGGCTCGACCAATGGAGTCGCTGGTCAAGGGTTGGTCATTTTCGGATCGGACTGGACCCGGATCTGGATCTGGATCGGATCCGGATCCGGATCCGCAGGATCCGGATCCGAGATCCAGGCGGATATCCGATCGGATCCAAGGAAATGGATCGCAACCAGTTAAGTGCTAATTCTTAGATGCAAAGATCAGTTCTGCCTCTGGGCTATGTATTTTTGCGATTAACATGACCGAATCAGCATCAGAATCGAGAATATTACTTCCGGTCCCTTTTTTCCTCGGATCCGCATTGGATCCGGATCCGAGCGGATCCGGATCTGGATCTGGATCCGGATCCTACTGCGGATCCGATCCGGATCCGGATCCAGACCCGATCCGGATCCTTACCGATCCGGGTCCATCGGTGAACAACCCTGCGCTGGTCCCATGCTCCGCGTAGAGGAACCAGATCCGGACGTATGATACGTCATTCGAAAGAGCACATCCTACTCTATAATCGGCGTCAAAGAAAAATTTTTAAAAAATTACTCCCCCCATTAAGAGAAAAACTCCGAGTTTGGCCGATTTTCACAATCCAAAAAAAATGACAGTCGCTGGTCCCAGGCTCGAAGCAGACGCAAGCAATCTAAGTATTCTTTTTGGCATACGGTAACCCACCCTTTACGCTACCTTCATTCCAATTAAAACCAATCTAGCTGATATTTCAGGGGACCAAAACGGAAAAACCTTGATTGGTCGGCTGATTGGTCGATTCGTGGTCCCGAAACCGGTCTTAACCGGGTCCAAAAATCTGATATTTTTTCCTAGTGATTAGTAGACCCAGATCTACCATTAGGCCAAGTTTGAAGTAAATGACCATTGGAATCAAAATTTGAATTTTTGATGGAACAATTTTTTGGGTGATATGATAAAAAATAAGTTTGTTAAGGCTCATTCTGGTTTCAAATGTCTCCATTCATTCTTTTGAAGGAAACAAATTTTTATTTAATCTTCACATCAGAAGCTAAAGGTCAGATCAGCCTCAGAGGGGGCGAGCCGCCCCCGAAATCGGCCGAAGGCCGAAAGTTCATAGGGGGGACCCTTATGATTTCATTTTTCCAAAAAATTTTTTGCCTGCGGCGCTGTTTTTGTCTATTTTTAACTAGAGATGTTACGAATCAAGTAATATAATGACCAAGTAAATTTGCTTGAACAACTTTATTTGCATCGGAAATCTTCAAGTAAATATAAAATTATTTTACGCCGTTTGCTTAAATAAGCATCAAGTAAAATAAAATTACTTGATTTACTTGATCTTGATTGATTTGGGAGAATTACTTGATTTTCAGCGAAATTACTTGATTTTGTGCAAATTTGCAATGCAAATCAGGCAATCGTGCCGCGAACCCATTAAATTAGCATCCAATCATGTCATAAAGTACATTACCATCCGAAATATGCCCGAATTCCAGAAAGCTATTGTTTGATCAAGTAAATCAAGTAATCTTACTTGGATCTTTCTCGAGCGGAGTCAAATAATATTATTTTACTTGGTCATGCGCTCAGCCCCATCCAAATAAAATAATATTGTGCCATTGTATGCAAATAATCTTGATTGTTAATTGATTCTTAACATCTCTATTTTTAACACTAGTTTTAGTGTTATAAACCTTTTGTTTTCAAAAATTTTGCCTGCGGCGTTGTTAGTCATATTAGTGAAAAATTTTTGGGGTCGCCCCCCCCCCCGAAATTTGGGTTTGTTACGGCCCTGGGTAAGAGCATACGGATGATCTTGAGAGGATAAGAAAGGAATGCATTTTAGAGCTTCATCAGCTTCTTCTTCGGCTTCTTTCAATTTCCTTCGCGTTAATTGTCGCCTGCAATTTTTCTTTGATGATTTTTTTTATCGGTTCGCTCCGAGTCAGCTGGCGTCAAAAAAATTTTTAACCTACGGAGGACATCGGAGACGGAACTGCGGACTTCTGTAAAAAAGCTTTTAGATAATAAACGGCGCATACGCGCCGAATAAATTTGCTAATACTAGCCCTTACTAGGGAAGTGCAAATAAAAACCCAGCAAACCGCTTGGCAAAATATGGGTCTGATAGAGTCGGCGACGGGGATTCCGAAACTGCAATCAGAATTTGCTAAACGCTTAATACAAAATAGTTATGAGCATTTTAAGTTTTGCACTACATTCTCCGCCCTCTCTTATGAGCCCTTCCCAAAGATGGTGTCCGCCTGTCGAGTGGTGTAGTGGCTAACTAGCATACCTCGGGGGCAGAGGGTCTCTGGTTCGATTCCCCGGTCATGCAAAACTTTTTGCTTTTTGGTCAACGTCAACAACTTTAGACTTTTTCAAAGTTTCGAAGTCGAAATTTAGATTTTTAAAATTTTCTTTATTATTGACTGCGTCTAGGCCTGCCTTACGAAAAAATAGAAGTGATTTTTTTTAGTGCCCTATCCGCAAGTGTACTGACACTCCCGCCACCAATTTGCAATCAGTTTCATACATTTAAAAATTAAGAGAACGACCTTTTCGACTTCGAAACTTTGAAAAAGTCTAAAGTTGTTGACTTTGACCAAAAAGCAAAAAGTTTTGCATGACCAGGGAGTCGAACCAGAGACCCTCCGCCCCAGAGGTATGCTAGTTAGCCACTACACCACTCGACAGGCGGACACCCATCTTTGGGAAGGGCTCATAAGAGAGGGCGGAGAATGTAGTGCAAAACTTAAAATGCTCATAACTATTTTGTATTAAGCGTTTAGCAAATTCTGATTGCAGTTTCCGAATCCCCGTCGCCGTCTCTATCAGACCCATATTTTTGCTAAGCGGTTTGCTGGGTTTTTTATTTGCACTGCCCTAGTTAGACCAGCGCCCGGACCCCTTTTTGGGACCAGCGCCCACCCGGTTTCGACCAATGGGGGTGGATGTGGATAGTGGGTTAACCTCCCAGGCGAGCCTCCCACACCAGACTGTGTGGGAGGCTCGCCTGGGAGGTTAACCCACTATCCGCGGGGAGATGCCCGCACCCCCCAGAAGTGCGTTTTTGGTAAGGCCTGACGAGCCGTGAAATAGTAAGAATAGATTAATCAAATCAAAAAATCGCTAATGATAAATAATTGGGGCGGAAAAGTCGAAATCTAGGTTGGGGTCTGTCAAAAGTGGTAACTGTGTAAAACCGGCTGTAACTCTACAAATTTGTATTTTATCGGAATTCTGGATACACCATCATAAAGAGGCGGGTCGATTCCCCTAGTGACGGAAAATTAGAGCATTTTATGGATGGGAAAGCTCTCAAATCGCAAATCAGAGGTCACCAATCAATCACCCACACACGGCGAGAAGGCGCCAAAAAATACGGAAGGTGCTAATTCTATTTCCTCTATAAGTAGGCGTTTCTGATAAATGATTCAATTGTATTGCAAAGTGAATGGCAGACCACACAAACTTTCAAATATCATCGTTTTATCCTGTTGTCACATCATTGCATTTTTCTATTTACAGTACTTGTCTTATGCCACCATTTCAGTCAGCAAAAATTCACATTGTCACCGGCCTAAACAACCAACGCATTTCAAAGCAACATTTGGTTCGATCATCTTGATTTCATCACAGTCACTAAAACAAATATGCCAGGTGCCCCAAAATGGCCGCATCGATCCTCCAAAATCCCCTTGGGGAACCCAGATAAATGCGAGCACCAAGGTGAAAAATCTTGGCGCGTCCTCTACACAGTCCAAAGTAATCCCGCACTTTTGCACTGCTAAAACATACATCACGATTCTAGCAATTTGCGAGCCCATCTTATATTTAATGCGGAATTTTCATCTCTATCCAATTGTAGTTTTATCTCTCCCCCCCCCTCTCTCTCACTCTCTCACCCTCTTTCTCACTCTCTCTCACTCTCTCTTACTCTCACTCACCCTCTTTCTCTCCATTCGTGATTCTCGTTTTCCAGTTTATAGTCTTTATCACGCCCTGCGGAGCTAACCTCATGCAAATTTCAGATCTCCATGGACCTCCACGCGCTTCCGATCGTCGTTCAGCACAATATCATGCGTCAGATGGATATTGATAGCTTCTTGAAGACGGCACTTGCAAGCAAAGCGACAATGGAGATGGCAAAGGAGTGTCGGGACAAGCATTGGCATGTCGAAATCTGCAATAGTCCCAGATCCGTCTACTTTTCGAAAATCCATGACGATGACGATAATGACGATACAGACGATGATGGCACACACACTTTTCACGTGAATCATCGATGCCCAGGGCCCGAGACGTTCAAGCTGCTTTTCCACAATTCCACCGTCACCAATTTGGAACTTGAGGATGCTCTACCTGCTGAAGTTGATGTTCGTGCCAAGGAGTTGCAACTGAACTTTGATGTCGTGGATTTGATGGCCATTCTGAGGCGTCACAAACCAGCATCAAAATATTTTATGGTCTGGATTACCCAAGAGATCCGAATCGACGCCGAATTGATGGAATGTATGAATGAATGGATTAGTCGTCTGGATGTGAGGCTGTATGTGCCGCTGTCAGAGTGTACTCCATTGAAAATGCCGAGCATTCGGCTGGTGGAGACTGGAGGAGAGAGGAGGAGAGGAGAGGAAGGGACGTCTAACTTTGAGGATTACGGGCAGGTTGTAATTGCAGAATGGATGCGCGGCGAACGTGAAATTCGTTTGATCAGTCTGCGGCTGATGACAGAAATTGAGCCCCCGAAATTCCTCGAGCACTGGCCAAAACACCAATCCCGTGGTGGCCACTGTACCCACTATCGTCTCACACGTCCCAATGGCGATAGACTGTTCGTCAAATTCGACTACAGGGCTCTCCGGATTGCGGCCCCGGAGCACTTTGAAATAATTGACCCATTCCCTGACCCGGAACTTATCGAATTCTTAGAAAGCGAATGAATGAATTGTTGTGCTTTTTCAAAACCAGTAAAAAAATCACAAAAATTAATTGATAAAGGGCTATCGGCCGCTTTGTGCAATCTCACTAGTACGCTAAATTACTCTACACGTTCCGCTTCCCGGAAGTATCGCGGCGTAGCGTACTTTGAAAGTCTATGCGCTCTTTGTTTTTGCCTGCTGCATCACACTACTCTATGCGTTCCGCTTCCCGCAGTAGTACTGCAGCGTACTTTTTTGATTTTATAACGTATTTAAAAACATGAAGGAGTGGCTTCTGCAGTTAATTAACGACTACTTCCGGTCGTTTTGCTTGCAGAAATTGAAGAAAATAATCTCTATGCAACTCCGAAAGCTCGCAAAATGTTAGAAAATGGCTTTTAAAATGGTGGGCAAATCAATACATAGTTTTAAAGATTGTTGCAAATTCGCCGTTTCAAGGGCTTTCGAATAGTGTAACTGGCATTCCGATCCGATCTTTGTTTTTCGAGTTAGAGGGACATGTTTTTATTGGGACACCTTGTAGGTGAATTACGTGCGTCCCCATCAACATGGTGACATGTCGCAGCCCTAGCATTTATTCTAATTAACAACCATCATCCGCGGGTTAGCTGGTCACCCCGGATCCCACAACCCGTTGTCTTGGGGCTTCGTCCCTATAATCTAATGCCGGCCCCCTCCACTTTCTCCCACTCCCTCCCTCTCTCTCTCTCTCCTTGTTCCCTCATCCGGCCTCCCAAAGGCAACTCTAAACTATTGGAATTCGATATAATATCGCTTTTAATAGCAAACTAGTTTTATTGATAAGAAAAATATTTTAGAACATATTTCCTAAATTTTTGTGGCCGTAGAAGCCGTACCGTAGCCGACAAAATAGTTTCATGGCCTAACCGGTTGGAGGCGCCACTAAATTTGAGAAACATATTATTTTCGATTCCCTGCTGTATTTTCCCCGACTTTTTGATGTTTTCGTAATGAATTTTTAGACGATTTCGAAGTCCGCAAAAAGCTTCTCAGATTTTCTACTTTCACATTTTTCAGGAACCTTGGGTTCTTCAATGCTTGGGCTTAAACCGATTGGCTTCATCGAAGGCCGATAGTCAAACACCAGCTTTAAATGATGTCAAATAATTCAGCCAAAGATACTTGTAAAATGCCTGACGACCAGCAACGTTAAGCCTGAAGATGCGAAAAATTACTGTAGGCTTCAAAACCATTTTCATGGGTAATTCTTTCTAGTCGAAACTTGTACGATTATCCCACGAATACTCGTTGACTCGCCATCGATGATTTCTGCTTATCGATTAAAACTGAAGAAAATAAGGCAGACCACAAAAACTTGAAAATCTCCTCTTAGCAGGTAATTTTTAAGTTGCCTCCACAAACCTTTAATATTATAGTATCTGCGAATAAGCGGTTTGTCATAAAAGCTTTTCAGGAAACGACGAATCTCTGCTTTGTCATTGAATGGCGAAAACCACAGCCTCGTGCAGCGTCAAACATCTACCGACCTCCATATTCAAGCCCCCTTTCTGGATGCCGTTTTAGTGCGAGCACCTTTTTGCCAATTGTTTTCGCGTTTAAACCGGACATCCATTCTAAAATCTCAAAAAAGAGGCTGTGCGCCGTCCGGACCGTTCTAATGATACAGGGTCAAAAATATACCGGAAGGTCGCTCTTAAAAAGAACTGGCTACGATCCGAAAATCAGCTTCCAATGGGCTGTTCCCTCCGCAACTTACTCTAAAAATTTCAAAACAGCTTGGCTGCGCGCGGCGCTACCGAAGCTGCAGAAACAGTAACACCAAAGTCTTTCAGCTACAGAAAATTAATTTATTAAAAAAGGCTCTATATATCTCCGAAGAGCTTATGCTAAATTACCAGTTTGGAACCGAACGCGGCCAAAATCCTATACTACGATCAAATTTCCCCACCAGGAGTCGTTATGAGAATTGGGGGAAAGCTCCGGTACGCAACACGGAGATCATCAAAGTCAAAACAAGCCAATGAAACTTTAAAGACGATTAACGTACGACCATTAGTTAGGTTAAAGCACTCCACCCTGAAACCAGGGGAACAGAAAATATTTGGATGATCAAGAACACGTTTTGAATATACCTTTTGCCATCCTATCGTCTTGATAGCAGTGAAATCTGCTAAAACTCGATCCACGCCGTTCTAACTCAACCCAATAACATTTCTGGATATCTACCTTCAAGCGGATCAGGCAAACAGCAGAGCAAAGAACCCAGTGCAAAGTACCCCACAACACCCGTAACTGGCTCAAAGTCGCGCCCGGGAATGAAAGTATGCACGCCCCCATCAAATCTATAATTATCTAACGAACACTACGCACATATTCCCGCAAAATATCCACAAACAGCAAATACGGCAACGATGACAATAATTAGGAGCCCAGAATCTCATCGCCGACCATGGGTTCTCCGCAATTTGCATGCGGACACCACAAAATCATCACAGTGAGCGACATTCGACTACAAAAACAAATCCAAACCACTGAACACCGACCGACCAAGCACTATTACAACCTCAATCATCTGTATCCTACGATAATACCTGTGAGAATACTTGCCTACCACCTTATGGCGGGCCGAGGCGTGGCCCCTCCCATCCGGGGTCCGGCGAGCGATCTTGCTACAACCATGATTTCTATCTTCAGCAACACCGCCATTCGTTACAGGATTTTTTATAACCACCGGAATAAAGAGAAGTCAACTTTCTCCAAAGAACCGAATGCGCACCCCATAAACACCTACACATTGGTAGCGTCGGCCGCGCTCGAAAGGTAACTTACCTAATTTCCCTGATTATTTTAATCTTTTTTTGCCCTGATCAGGCACCAATCCTACGGGTGTACCGATCCCCTGTTGGGGCGCGAAAGACCTACGGGCAACTACAACATTTGAATTGCGCATCAAACCGGACAGAGGAGCCGCCGCAAGGCCAGAAGAGCCAAAATCTGAATAGAGGAGCCGAAGCAAGGCCAGTACACCTATCCGTGACTAGTTTCTAGAATTTCTGAATAAAGAGAAGTCCGCGATTCACCATTAGTGAAAAACGTGCTAATCGAAGAGAGCAAAAAATATACCGAGAAGTCGGTCTTAAAAAGGAATTACGATGATTCGAACCAAAATCCGCTTCAAATGGGCTGTTCCCTCCGAAACTTACTCAAAAAATTACAAAACAGCCTGGCTGCGCGCGGCGCTACCGAAGCTGCAGAAACAGTAACTATAACTCGGTTGTGAAGACATGAATATCAACATCAACACAAGCAACTGGAATAAGGGCATAAAATTAAGATAAAATGAATTCTTTTTGTCACGGCCCAACAGCGAATTCGTTTTTTTTTGACCAGCTTTTCCGGGTGGCTTACTTTGCAATCAAAGACAAATCATAGGACATCGACGGGTAAAAATTACAAGGGCGAAAAGCCAGCAAATTTTAAGCAACGTCGAGATGCTGAAAAATAGAACGGACAAATCTGCTAATATCCTTACCATGGCTGTTTGTTGCCACACCGCTTTCCAAAAGCACCAACAATGAAAATCGGCAGTAATAAAAAGTATTTGAATTCATCTTTTGAAAACTACAGTAGTAGTCGTGCAATTAACCTGACTCCCAATCGGACAACCATTTGAGCCCACATACCTCTGTTGTAAAAATTGCACATTCGGTTGTTGTTTTTCGCTTAATTGTGTGGGATGTGGGCGTGGATCCTAACGATAAAGTATTGCATCACGGTACCAGTAAATGCAGAAAAAAGGTAAGCGTTCAGTTTACCCCCTCCCCCAGCCGGCACCCAACTTTTGTATCTCGGCCGCCTGTCCGTCTATAGGTGTGTAAAGTATACCAAAATGTGTGCCTTGGTCTGGCGAGTATTTTGGTATACTTTACACACCTGTAGATGAACAGGGAGCCAAGATACGGTAGGTGGGGTCGGCTGGGGGGTAAACTGAACCACAGCCGAAAAAGGTGTGCAAATGAAGAGCTCAAAAACCCGTTTTCCCATCCATAACTGTCAATTTTTGCAAGATTAGGTAAATTTAACTGATGTTAAATGGTAACGAAAAATATTCAAAAGATAAGGGTTTTAGAATTTGTATCAGTAATCAACTGACCTCAGTTGTCTCTAATTTTGCAAGAACTGGGAGCAATTATGGAGAGGCACATCGGCAATTAGCCATTTTGGAGAAAAGGAACGTGGAAAAGGCACAGCTACTCTACAGCTCCGTTGCGCCTCTTTCCCTCTCGTGCTCACTACTGCTAACCTCTTTATGCCCTCCGCTCTCGTGCTCACGGCTCTCTCATTTCTTCGCCCTCTCCACTTTCTCTTCATCCCTCCCCAGCCTTCCCCATACGGCCGCCTCGACTCCAGAAGATGCAGTTCGATAGAATTCTGACGATACTAAGGCTTTTGAATTTATTTTTAGAAGCATCAACTATAATAATTTTGCTGTGGTCTCTGTCCGTCCGTCCGTCATGTCCCGGATTCAACTCGAAGGGGAAAGGAGCTAGAGCTTAGCTCTCTTCGGATTCGGATAGAGCGTGGTCAGAAACCCCCAAACTAAAAAAAAATATGAAAAAGTCTTCGTTTAGATTATTAAATTTAACTTTGAAAGTCTTTTTCCTTAGTAAAAGTGGTGGCGGACGGAGGTTGGGGTGATTTTGGACATCGTGAGCCAGGTGGCGCGCGTTTCGTGGATGAAAATTTTCACGGGAGCCATTTTAATTTTTTATTTCTCCCACGTATCCGGTCGATCGTTATTTTAGTTTTTTTTAAGGGGTTTCAGCTAGGGGAGGTATCTAATTGTAAAGTGTTTTTACTCAGGCTGGCGTTTTGGGATGGGAGCAAGCCTATTTTGTTTAGAATTTTTTGCTGATTCCGGCTCCGTTTTCCAAATTTGCTGCGGACTTCGCGTTCAAAAGTCATTTGGGGTCTAAATTAAGCTTAAAAACGGCAAAATTCGGATGCCGGCCCACTATCCCTGCCTCGGCCCAGGTATTCTTGTGCCCCTTATCTACCCTCCCGAAGCCCCCTTCCCAGTTGGCACCATGGTGCATTGGTAAGCTGTTTGCTTGCCAAGCACAGGGCGGCGGTTCAAACCCCGCCCTGCACAATTTCTTTTGCTTTTTGCACAAAAACACCTGATTTTTTGCATAAAATCGTGCTTTGACCTCTAAAACCGTTACCGAGCCAGTTTTAACGTCGGAGGTGACGACAACTTAAAAAATAACACAAAAAAAATGCAGATTTAGTCAATTTTTTAGTATAAATTTTGAATAACTTTTTAGATAAAGGTCGGCAGCAAATTTGGAGACCAGATTCGGAATCAGCGAAAAATTCTGCACAAGATTGGCTGATTCTAAAACGCCAGCCTGAGTAAAAACACTTTACAGTAAGCCCATCAGAAACCTATTTAAGTTTAAGTTTTTATTTAAGTAGTTTTTTAAGGGGATTTTAGCTATGGGGGGTATCTGAAGCCATTAGCGTGGGTATTGATGAAGGTAGGGAAGTGCGTTGGGGTGTAGCTTTAGGGTGCTCGCCCCAGAGGTTGCAAAGAATAGCAAGGAAATGGATAAATAAAAGCATATTTGGCATAAAATTACAGAAACCTTTATAAAACCATAAACCCTCAAATGCCATTCTGCCGATTTCAACTCTAGTTACTTCCTTCTTAATTTTTTTTTCTCTTTCCATTTTGATTGTAATCTCAACGTTACAATCTTTCCGATATTTTTTTCCTAAGAAGTCACAACTAAAACAGACATTTAAAGCAATAAAATGATAAATTATCAGATTCCCTTTCAAAATCAAGGGCAAAATATATTTATAAAGCATGGATCATTTTATAAAGCATGTAAAAATGCTAAAATATCATCTAGCAAAGACAGCTTTTAATGATTCATCGTGGACAAATGTAAGTCAAATTAAAAAGAACCAGGTAACTCAGAATAACTATCACTGGAACAGTAGAGAGGAGAGAGAGAGAAGGAGAAAGGAGAGCGAGAGATGGGAGAGAAAGCGAAAGCGAGAGAGGGAGAGAAAACCAGGAGAAGATAATGACGAGAGAGAGGGTGCAGAGGGGCAGCGGGTAAAGATGGTTGGGCATTATATCATGCCGCTATGTTAGATACCTTACTTAACGTTTTTTTTCAGGTAAACGTGTGGAGGACCTAGAGCCTCGCTTTGGAATTACCGAAACGAAAGATCTATCTTGTCAAATTATCCTTATGAGTGTCGGGCCGTGTTTCTCGGTGTCTCTTTTACCGAGTTTCCTCCTCCGTCTTGGCTTCCCAATGGCCTCCCTGAACCCGGAACGCCTCCCTCCATCTTTGCCATCCCTGGCCTCCCTCCTCGTGACGCCAGCCAGACAAAGCCCCTCGAAGAACAAGCCACCTCAGAGTGCCTAAATTGCCAGACCACCTCGCACAAAGCACAAAAATGCCCGAACGTAACGGATTTTCCCCACTACCTAAATTGTCTTTTACAAAACAATCACTGCACGTTCTGCGGCGCCATTTCCCACCCCCGCAATCGCTGCCCTCTCTCCCGAAACCACGCGCGCATTGTACGCGCCGGGAGTGCCAAACGTTAAAACCGCTACCTCCCATCGCCCCGCACAGGCCACCGCCCCCCACCAGGCCCAGCTATTCCCCCAGTAGCCACTTCCCAACCCGCCCCATCTGTTCCCCCGGCAGCTGACCACTCCCCATCCGGAATGCTTAGCCCGCTAGATCTCTATGATCTCGAGATTTAAAAAACTTACCTTTTGTTTCGATACGCTGACTTCTATGATACGCTCTTGTAATCTTGATGTAATCTTCTATGATTCTTTTACTTTTCATCATTTTCCACATAAACCGTAGAAGAAAATCACATCTCATCCAAAGGTACCCAAGCCGTGGCAGAGGCACCCATCAGATACCTGCCAAACAGGGTAAAAAATACTGCTAAAACGTTGTATTTGCGTCGGAGACAAATCCAAGCCGGATTTTGGTTGGCTATAACGTTTCACAGCAAGTAAAAGCATTTATCAGGCGCAGCCTCATGCGAAAAAGTTCGTTAAGGCCGAGGACGGGCGCGAAGATGTGCGGAGAGTACTTCAACTAGCTAGACTATCTTCCGATTCGCTCGTTTTTAGATTGTTTTGACTTTTGTTGTTGTGATTTCGCTTCTAGCTGTAAGATCTCAGAATCGTTGCCAAGCAGCCTTATTTAATGGGACGATCAAAAAGTACACGAAAGATCTGGAGATCCCTAGGCAAAGGGAGTAATCACAGCAAACTTGGCAGAAAGCTGTTGCTGACATGTGCCCAGTTTGGTAATGAATGGAGAGTCTCGAAAATCAAGCTTACCTCAGCCTCTCTCGATTTTGCCGCCCATGCCAAGGCGCGCCAATCCAGTCAAACATTGAATAAGGGACAAGACAAGAAGAGTTCCCATTTACTATCCCCACGAGGTGGAAAGCAATTAGAAGCGGACCGATTACCACTTCTACAATCAAAACTAATTATAATTATAATTTATAACATCCCGCGAACCGCCAATACAAATGCCCCTATCGAATATGAAAAATCGTTCTCAACCATAGGCATTGCGATGCCCCATGGCTAGAGACTCGCGCGCTCGATGCGGCCGCCCACAGAGCCCTGATCGAGATGACAGCCTCTGGCACACGGAACTCTGCCCTGCAGAAGCCCCCAAATCATAAAAAACTAATTATTTCCGTGCAAATTTGTGAATTGTGAAATGACAAAGATAATTTATGGGAAAGAAAAACAGCCGTCGATGCATCAAACCTCGGCGAGGGAATCCGTGAAGATGCCGAGAGCATCAAACAAGCGGTCGAAGCCGCGATCAAGGCACAAGCCAGGGCCAAACGAGTAATGGACTCGATCGCAAAGATTGCAATGTTAAACGACGCCGTCACAACCGTCCAAAACCAATGTGTACAAGGAATTAATATTCTTGGAAAAGTCGTATGCAACAAAGCACAAGTCCGAAGAAAGCGGCAAGCACCCCTTCTCTCCTTTTGGATGATACTCTTGTAGATTGCCTAAACTGTCATTTATTCTTGAAATGAAAAACCATAAACCGTATATTGTAACCATATTTCCTCCAAAAACACCTAATATGTTGCACGAGAACCACAATTTGAACAACGCGCGGCAAAAATACAGGGTGTCCCAAAAAAAGTACCCCCTCTAGTGGGGCGCAGTCGTGTCCAATTTTCACCGTTTAGGTATCTATCGACAGCTCTCGAAAAGACGAGAAAACAAGGAGGGCTCATTTTCTTTATTATTTATTTTAATTCGCGCATTTTGCGTCCAAAAATCCTGAAATCCTGATTTATGCAAGATCTGCATGCTAATTGCGAAATTCCTGTTGAAAAATTACCCGCTTTATTTAGAAAAACGTTAAATCTCGATGGGATAGGCTTAAATTTAAAAAACAAAGAACGCTTGTTTTCTCGCCTTTTCGAGAGCTTTCGAATGGTGTAAAAATCTGCCCGATCCGAGCTTCCTCCGCGCCGCTAGAGGGGGGTACTTTTTTTGGGACACCCTGTAGGAGCCAGAACAATCAGATAAATACAAACAAGCATCATAAAAGTTGCAGTCTCCCCAAATAGTCGAAGTGGAACTTCGGTAACTCAGACAGAACACGTCTTTCGCATTTTTCACCGATTCCGAATCTGTTTTCAAAAACATATTAAAAACTTACAAGCGTTTTTTATTAGCCAAAATTCCACAAATTTACTTTCAAGCGTGCTAAAAATTCTGTGAGTACTTTTGGACGGACAGTCAGTCGTTTGCCGGGGTAAAAACGTGCTCTTTCGAACGGGTTGCCTTACGAATCCTTAGATGAAAATTCACAAAAATGTTTGTTTTTGATCCAGTTCCTAGTGGTTCGAACTTCCAAAGTATTCCAAGTTCCCGACGAATGCAGTTTTCTACAGTCGAATAGTAAAAACAGAACTTGTGTCGAGCGATCGAATCAATATGTGAAGACAACATTATTCAGTCGCTTTCTAGGAATTCGCGAACTTCTTGGTCAGGGTGTTTGTCAATCATGTCTAGGTGCTCCGAGACGGCAATATGGACAGTCATGTCGTCGATTTTGACGAACAGTCTATCGCCATCGGGACGAGTGAGACGATAGTGGATACAGTCGTCTTCATCTGACTCGTGTTTTGGCCAGTGATCGAGGAATTTCGGGGGTTCAATTTCTGTCATCAGCTCCAGACTGATCATACGAATTTCGCGTTCGCCGCGCATCCATTCTGCAATTACAACCTGCCCGTAATCCTCAAAGTTTGACGACCATTCTTCCGTTTCCTCCAGTTGAATGGCCGGCATTTTGAGTGAAGTACACTCTGATAGCGGCATATCCAGCCTTTCAATATGCAGAATACTTGTCGATTCGTTCAGCCATCCGATCAATTCGGCATCGAGTCGTATATCTTCCGAAATAGAAACCAAAGCATATTTCGTGGCTGGCTTGTGACGCTTCAAAATGGAAATCCAATCCACGGCTTCATAGTTCAGCCCCAACTCCTTCGCACGAACATCAACTTCGGTAGGTAGAACATCCTGAAGTTCCAAATTGGTGACGGTGGAATTGTGGAAAAGCAGCTTGAACGTCTCGGGCCCCGGGTACCGATGATTCGCGCCAAAATCACCAGCTTCTGTGTCGTCGTCATCATAGGTTTTCGTAAAGTAGCGGCATCCCGCACTATTGCAGATTTCCACATGCCAATACTTGTCCCGACATTCCTTTGCCATCTCCATTGTCACTTTGCTTGCGATTGCCGTCTTCAAAAAGCTATCAATATCCATCTGACGCATGATATTGTGCTGAACGACGATCGGAAGCATGTCGAAATCCATGTTTATCTGAAATTTAGTTGAAATTTTTTTCACAAGGGTTGATCAAGATTGCCTATCTGGAAAAACAAAATCACGAATATCTAGAATTCAGAGAGTCTGAAAATTCGAGATTGTGTTAGAGGGAACGAGAGAAGAATGAGAGAGATTGCGCGAGAGAGGTAAGCGAGCGAGAGAGAGTGTCAGAGAGAGCGAGGTAGAGAGAGAAATACAGAGATCGAGAAAGCGGAGAGAGAGAGAGAGAGAGCGAGAGAGTGTGAGAGAGATCGAGAGCTAGAGAGAGAGGAGGAAGAAATCATTAGTTCGAGGTGAAAATTCGCATTAAATACAGGATTAACCGGTAAATTGCCAAAATCTCAAAATATTATGCTGCCGGGCAAAAAGTGCGGGATTATTTTGGGGTGTGCGAAGGGCGCGCTAACTAGTAAGATCTTTCACATTGATGCTGCAATTTATCTGCTTGCCCTAAGGGTATCTTGGGGGATCCAGATGGCGTTCTGTGACATCTGGTATGTTCTTTTTGATGGCTGTGCTAACAAGGGAAGTGCACCAATTTAACGTAAGCTTTCGCTTTAAAAACACTGGGTCATATAACGTCAGCGACGGGGATTCCGAATATCGAATTGGAATTTGCTAAATGCAACGGAGGGATAAGTGATGAGCTGTTAAAGGGGCTCCGAACTCCCAATTAAAGCCCTTTTGGGAGGCCTCTTTGATTTCTGGCAAATTGCCAGCGGGCGCTGCGAGACGAGAGCCCACACTCTTTCGATTTTTGCGCGAAGTTGTTTTTGCCCGGTTTCTTTGTGAAAACACTATAATTTGCGCATTCTGAGCCCATTTTTGAAATCCTCACTTAATTTTAAATAGTTTTAGTGTTTTAAGCATCAAATTTGGCCCAGAAACAACCGAGAACGTGAGTTCGAGGTGACAACGGGCAATTTCAAATTTGCGAGCTTCCGGGCCCTTGGGTGTACAGAGGCCTCCGACGTACAGGGCTCCGATTTTCGGGCCGTCACTCAATTTTTGGCATTTCGTAGCCCCTTTAATGTTTTAAATCAATTTCACGCGCACCCTTATGAGAGCCTTCTGGGGATCGGAGTCGCCTATCGAGTGGAATAGTGGCTAACTGTAACCCTCTTATGGTCGAAGTGGCAATTCGGCAGGCGAAATAGCATATCATAGGAAGAATTTTTCGCGGATACCGAAGCCGTTTTCAAAAGTTGCGGAAGCTGTCAAATTAAAAGAGTTTCTTATCTTTTTTTTTGTAGACTACAGAGTACAATAATAGACAAATGCTCAACTTTTTACGCCTTGCCACGCTCAATTTACAGCTTCGGAGACCTGCCAAAATAGGGATTTTTTGGAAATTCTCCACTGTTTACCGTTTTTCGTAATCTTGCCCTTACTTCGACTGTCATTTAGTAACTTCCTAACGATAAATTGGCAGGAGATGGAAGTAAAGAACGCTGGTCTGAAACCGCAATTACAGCCAAAAAAATGATTTGTTTGTGGAGACTGCTGCCAGTGGGTGTGTTTTCTGCAAAACAGTTCTTGCCAAGTGCTTCTGTTTTCCACCATCATCGGCGCCCCATCAAAGTGGGGAAGCGGCTTCAAAATTTTTGTCTGAATCATGCAAGGTGCTGCTTCTGCTTTTCTAATGGAATCACGATGGCCAACAAAATGCTGCCCGACAAATTCTATGGGCGCTTTGATGTCGACAAAACGATGGATGTCAACATGGACGAGTACCTGAAAGCCAAAGGTTTGCATCCATTTTTGTTTAGATCAAAGTTAGGTAAAATAAACACATGAAAAATAACTTTTTTTTTGTCAAAAATGACCAACAAGAGAAAAATTTTCAAATTTTTAAAATGCTCAAAAACATTTTTCCGCTTTTAGGCAATTAAACACTTTCTAGCATACTATAATACGTTATATCTCATGAACAGGTAAGTACACTTGGCAAACCAAAGTTTCCCTCTGATAAAAATTCGGTCCCCCCGCTAACAGTCCAGTACCGTGAACTTTTGCATACTCCAGAAATCACTAGTGACCCGATAGTCGGTATTTGAATAGTGTTTCCACCCAATTTGCCTAATTATTTGAAAGGCCAATTGAATGTAGAAAAACTATAAAAAAACACTTAAAAAATTTCCGAAATTCCGAATTTTGGCCAAAAAATCATATTTTTTGTATGTTATGCGAAAAATTTGCAGGGTTTTTCCGATTAGCTAGGATAAAAGACATTCCACAATAATGTGACTACACATTGAAACACGGCTTGGCGATATGCTGCGATTTAGGTGTGAGTTGGTCGATGCGCGAATGGCTTTGACGTGCGACTCAAGCGTCCTTTTCATGGAGCATCCAACACGACCCAAAGGATTTCCAATACGAGAAAACCGAGTGCAGATTTGTTACAGCGTCCCTGGTCGATTGAATTCAAACTTTCCCCAGGTGTCACATTACTCGACCGGACACCTTGAGACGATTGGCCCGGATCTTGATGGCACCAAGGAACATGTAGCCCCGTATACAAATATGCAATTGGTAAGTTGACGCAAAATTGAGACCCAGGGTTGTATCGGACTATCCTACCTTATACACCGCTCCACATAAATTTGTAGGCACCCCCAATTTTTTGTCTAGGGAAATCGCAGGTCATTATAGCGCTTTTATCCCAATTACCCAATACTAATTGGGGTTTGTGAAGCTGAAAAAACTTGTGAGGTTTTTACGAAATCTGTGTGTGTGTGTGTGTGTGTGTGTGTGTGTGTGTGTGTGTGTGTGTGTGTGTGTGTGTGTGTGTGGATGTCACTTTCGAGGCCCGATTTAAGGGCCTTCCCCTGGATAAAATGCGCTGATTTTTTGTCACTAGGGGGAATCGACCCTCCTCTTTCCGAAGGCGTTTTCAGAATTTCTCTACCC